>VONZ01001177.1:0-198963 GCA_012976165.1 Labeo catla | reverse complement strand
AAACATTTTACTTCTCTCTTTCTGTGTAATTCATCACATATGTTACAGCAACCATTACATTTTTAAATTTAATTAATTTGTTATTTGACAGTGTTTAGGACTATAGTTTTAGGACTAATTTTATTTGACCGCAAAGCTGTTCTGAGTAGGAGGAAAGTCAGACTGTGAGGTTCATGTTGAGCAGGACAGGAAGAAGCCCTTCACCTACAAACTGAACACACATTAAACAAATGGACGTTCTCTTGCAGAAGCATCTACCCAACAGATCAAACAATATTTTTGAAAGAAATCAGACCACAACCAGGTTTCAGTTTGACTCATATGTTAAACTTCTCATGTCACACTTCAGATGAGTGTCGATGAGAGATGGTGAATATTTTTTGTAACTATTTACAAAAATTATTGTAATGATTGCAAAACTATTTGAAATCTGTATAGCATTAATTATTTAGCATTACATTTAGGATGACTAATCCAATTTTCTACTTTCTTACTTTTTCAAAAAAAAAAAAAAGTACTTTTCAGAAACCATAAAAGTTAAAATAAATAAATAAAAAATGTAAATAATAATAATAATAATAATAATAATAATAATAATACATATATACATACATAAAATACAAATAAATAAAAATAAGTAAAAAAATAAAAAAAGTTATTTTTGTTTTTTGACACACCCACACAACCATGAACATGCATTCAGAGTGTGTGTTAACTAGTAGGTGGTCAAACACTGTTGAAGGAGGATTCAGCAGGTGGCCGCTGAACAACTGAAGATGTTGTTTCACACACTTGTTTTGTTCTGTTTATATTGTCTGATTGGTAAGTTTCAAATTTTTTATTGCTTTGTTTATTTTCATTTCGGAAAAAAATAAAGCTCCTGCTGCTGTTGCTTTTGCAATTCGACAGATATCATTGTAAGATCAACTTTGGATTCAGGTCTAGAATTAATTAGAGGAATTAAACTTAGTTTTGCCACATATAAACTTAGTTTTGTAATGTCACATTTATTTTAAAACATGAAACATTCATACACATTCACACACTCTGTTATATGTTGACTTGAATTTTGTTTTGTGTCTTTGCTGCTATTAAAGGTTACAAACTGATTTCAGGCTTTCTAATACAATAGAGGCCTTAATCTGTGTAAAATATGTTTGTTCATCAGGTGTGTTTGGTGAGTCTGTGTCAGTGATGGAGGGAGATTCTGTCACTCTACACATTGATCTTACTGAAACACATGACGACATAATGTGGAGTTTTGGAGCTGAAAAAAATATGATAGCTGAATACAACAGAGCTTATGGAAGTTTCACAGGTAATGGTACTGATGGGAGATTCAGAGACAGACTAAAGCTGGACAATCAAACTGGATCTCTGACCATCATAAACATCACAACTAAACACGCGGGACACTATGAAGTACAGATTAATGGAATGACACCATCAAAATTAATAAAATTCAATCATTCAGTTTCTGTCTATGGTGAGTGGAGACATAATTTGTTGAGCGTTCACATAGTCTTGATTTATTAAATTAATATTTTGGGTTCAAATAATTATGGAGATAATTTGTGACATAAGGTTGATTACCACAAAACATAATTTTGACTCTTAAGAAAAAAAAGAAAAAATGTCAAGGTTGCAACTTTTGAAGAATTTTTTAAAGATTTAAAAGCAGAAAAGTGAAGCATGTAATTCGATAAAAACGTTAATTCATCTGTTAAAACTAGTCTATTATTTGAGCAGCAAAACTGTTTTAGTATAGTATATTTTCCCCAGTCGCTTTAGGGTCTCGTCAAGCGACTAAGTTGTAAACTTAGACATAACTTAGACATAACTTTGCATAGAGTTTAACATTTCAATGTTCACAATTTGGCCTCATTGACTTCCCTTGTAGGCACCTCATCGTAACCTCAATTTCTTCTGTTTTAAAAGAAAACAAGAGATGAGTCATAATTTTTTGTATGTGATAATCACCATTATGCCACCAATGCTGATGACTGTTCTTAACTTCTTTTTATATTTCTGCTCATTCATGTTTTCTAGCTCGTCTGCCCATGCCTAACATTACCAGAGATTTTTCACGAAATCTTTATTCATCATCATCATATTGTTCACTGTTGTGTTCAGTGGTGAAAGTGAATCGTGTGACTCTCTCCTGGTACAAAGGAAACAGTTTATTGTCCAGCATCAGTGTGTCTGATCTCAGCATCAGTCTCTCTCTACCTCTGGATGTGGAATATCAGGATAAAAACACCTACAGCTGTGTGATCAACAATCCCATCAGCAACCAGACCACACATCTGGACATTTGTGAACTTTGTTGGTCATGTGCAGGTATGTTGGTATGTTTACTCAGCTGAAGTTACAGTGCTGATGTTCGATAAAGTTTGTTGTAGATCAGACTGACATATTCAGTCAGATTAATGGCTCATTTTGTTAATTACAGATCTACAGGGTCTGCCTTCATTTGACATAGGGTTGATTTCTGCTGCTGCTGCTGCATCTCTGTTGACTGTAGCTGCAGTCGTGATGTGCTGCATCCGCAAGAAATGTAAAAAAACTGACAGAAAAGGCAAGTGTTAACTACTGGTTTTAAACAAGTAATATGAAAAACTATGCTCTAAATAAATAAATAAATATCAATTAATAGACAAAATTACAATAATATTAATAAACTAAAAAAACAAAAACAAAAAAATTTAAAAATGCAGATTGTTTTATTAAAAAATACAAATTGCGTGTTACTGCTTGTTAATAATACATATGTGACCCTGGACCACAAAACCAGTCCTATGTTGTATGGGTATATTTGAAGTAATAGCCAAAAATACATCGGTACATGGGTCAAATTTATAAATTTGTCTTTTATACCAAAGATCATTAGGATATTAAGTAAAGATCAAGTTCCATGAAGATATTTTCTAAATGTCCTACCGTAAATATACCAAAACACAAATTTTGATTAATAGTATGCATTGCTATGAACTTTATTTTGACAAGTTTAAATGTGATTTTCTCAATATTTTGAGAATTATTATTTATTTATTTTTTTTTATTTATTTATTTTTTTTCAGATTCTAGATTTTCAAATAGTTGTATTTCGACCAAACCGAAAGCTTTTTTATTCAGCTTTCAGATGATGTATAAATCTCAATTTTTTAAAAATTTGCACTTATGACTGGTTTTGTGGTCCAGGGTCACATATGTTGTAAAGAAACAGATATAGTTAGGATTAAGTCTAGTTGTTTAATGCAACTATTTATTTTTGAACAGTTCAGACTCGTGAAGAAGAAATCACTTACGCCGAGCCGATGTTCAGCAGAAGAAAAGCACAATTGGTAAAATCATTTAATCTGTATTTAGTCTCCATGTCAGTTTAGCTGTGAGTCACATTTAAATGTGTGAGCGCTTGTGTTTTTGTCTTTATAATAATCGATCACATTATTACACACACATAACAGCGCAATATCAGATATGTATAAAACCCCTTCTTTTTTTTTTACGTTTTGTTGCACCCATATGTTAAAAAGCGTTGAATTACTTTTTTTTCCACATCAGTCACTCCATACACTATAATGGCAAAGCACAAAACAGAATTGTGACAACTTTCCAAATCTGTTAAAAATAAAACACTGAAATAAGTATGTGGCATAAGTATTCATACCCTTAAGAACATAGTTGAAGCACCGTTACTGTGTAATAACATCTAAAATTTCAAGTGTCTCAGAAAACGGTATGATTTTTTATGGAATGGAATCATTTCAATTATTTTATTTCTAATAAATTTGCAAAGTTGTTGCAAACCTGTTTGTGCTTTGTCATTATGGAATATGGAGTGTAGATTTTAGATTAATTGCCATTGAATTGGTTAATATTGTCAGATGTTTAAATTGAACAATGACATGTCAAGAACACTTTGCAGCAAGATGCCACATAACACACCATATAATTTGCAGGCTAGAAATTATCATGTGAAGTTCTTCATGTGAACCATTGAAGTCAGAACGTCACATGCTACTTTGCAACCAAAGAAATGGTTCACAGGTCTGTTCAAAGAGGGTCACACTTCTGCTGTTACTTGTGCATTTGAAAAATGGTAAATGGTAAACGCACCCTGTTTAAAACTTCCCATACCATTAGGGCTGTCTAGTTCATTTTACACTCACACCAGTATCATAAGAGTAAACAACTTATTACTACCTCAAAGTCAAAGTATTATTATGTTTTGTGTGATGTATTTTTACAGAATGTTAAAGAGGAGGACCATGTGGTGTATGCACCGATCACCATGAGAAGATGATCAAACGTAGTCTAAGTACCAGATCCTGCGTAAACTTCTGTATTAAGTCTGTTGTTGAGTTTTCACCACATGAAAACTACAAGATTTTCATTCATCTTCGTAAAACAAATGAGGTCTTTTTTAAAGTTCTGTTTAGTTCTCCAAGTACCAAATGTAGAGGCAAAAGTAGTCCCTGCTTCGTGTTCTACAGACCTGTTTTTATCTGTTAAGTTTGTGCATGAGAATGTGTCTACTGATGGACATTTGTGGTGGATGTTTGTTCATGAGGTGTCTGTGTGTGTCTATGAATAGCGTGTGGTTGAAGGTGTTTTTTCCATTCCTGCTCATGACACTCACAGTTTGACTTCTGCCTTACAAAAACAACTTAAACCGCGTTATCAGTAGAAATAGAAAATTGGCACGTCAGTCACAAGTCACAAGTCAAAAATAAAATTAAGTTCATACATTTGTCTTTTGCCGACAGTCAATATTGTGATAAGAAATATATTAACTACTCGTTTGAACTCTTGTATAAAATCAATGTCAAATTTACAATCGTGGTTTTCAGGGAAAACAGCACTCTCGTCGTTGCTTAATTATGTGTTAGAATTATTTTGAAGTTGTGTTAATTTGTTTGGATGTCTCCACGAGATTGTTTCACACATCACAGGTTAGGCGATCCTTGGCCTAACCTTACTGTTAATACATTATCCATTACCAGTTGTATGACTGCTGTAAATTTTATCTGCAACAAGATGGCACTGTTTTCGTGTAGTTTTAATGTATTTGAATGTATGTTGGTGTTTTTATTATTTATTTATTTATTTATTTATTTATTCCTTGCAAGGTGAACAGTCAATCTATGGGGTTTCTTTTATTAACCCCCACGGGAAAGATCTCTGTTTGCTCTTGTGCTGAAGGTTTGTGATATGACCTCATGCTGCAGTGTCTTTTTTTATTATTTTATTTTATTTAACGCTTAAATTCAACAAATAACAAATAATAAGTCTAAAATGTCAAAACATACCATCTACTTATATTTGCTGAAGTTTTAAATGTAGGTTCTTAATTTAGCTGTTGGTCACACGGTTTCACGTGATGCGAATTCGCAGGTCAGAGTTCACCAAGCTTGAACTTCTATATGCAGCGAAACACCAAACTTTTCCCACGTGCTTGCTTTTCTGAATGGAAGATAATGAAGAAGAGAAGAAACACGCCGGACTCAACGCTGCATCTCTGTAATACTGTAATAGTGTATTTTTTGTAACGTTGTGTATTATGTTCCGTATTTTATATTCAAATGTGAAATATTTACACCTGTTGCAAAAAAAAAATAAAATAAATAAATAAATAAATAAATAAATAAATAAAAATAGTATGTATATATAAAATGTAGTCACTTATGCTTTATACTTTAAAAATCAAATTTATTTCTATGATCAAAGCTGATTTTTTTTTTTTTTTTTTTATCATTCTAGTATACTAATTTATTATCAGTGCTGGAAACAGTTTTGTTTTTTAGAACCTGTGAAACTTTTTTTCAGGATTATTTGATGAATCAAAAAGTAAAAAAAAAACAAAAAAAACAACAACAGTGTTTATTTATTTTATTTATTTCTAACAATATACACTACTGTTCAAAAGTTTGGGGTCAGGAAATTTTTAGTCTTTCTTTTTTGGAAAGAAATTCATACTTTTATTTAACAAGGATGTGTTAAATTAATAAAAAGTAGATTTACATTGTTTTATATTTTGAAAAAAAAAACTGTTATTTTTAACTTATTCATCAAAGAGTCCTGAAAAAAGAATTACAGGTTCCAAAAATATTTGGCAGCACAACTGTTTCCAACATTGATAATTCTAATAATAAATCAGCATATTATAATGATTTCTGAATGATCATGTGACGTCTTTAAAAAAACATTAGGTAACGCTTTAGATTACAACCCGCAAAGAACTACGTAAGTAAACTGAATTTACGGTGTATGTTTCTGCAATTATAGTGTACCTATAAAGAACGTACATGTAGGTATAAGGGAATTAAATTTGGGTAGTAAGGGAGTAACAAACCAGATATGCAACATGCAAAGAACTATATAAGTATACTGAATTTACGGTGTACGTTTCTGTAATTATAGTGTACCTATTAGTACGTATGTGTAGGTATAAGAGAACAATAGGCTATGTTACGTTTTGGTAATTCGGGGGTAACAACCAGATATGCAACCTGCAAAGAACTGCGCAAGTAAACTGAAGTTACAGTGTATGTTTCGTATTTATATTGTACCTACGTGTAAGTATAAGGGAGCAATATGTTACGTTTGGGTAATAACGGGGTAGCAAACAGATATACAAATAATTTATAATGGAATTACTTAAAAACTTAACAGGTACCTGTTATATTAAATCGTAAGTTTGGTGTATCTATACGTAAGCTTTTTAAAATTACTGGGAAAATATACTCTTGTTCCATGTAGTTACAGGGTAAGTGTGCCATCTGCGGGCTGTAAATTAAAGTGGCGATTGTTACCCCCTTGTTCAAGGAAGTTACAGGGTAGGTTCAATACATAAACACACAATCTGAAAATATATCTAAAAATATTTTTTTATAGTCGCTAATCCCACTGCTACCTCTAAACCTAACGTTAACTATGACTGAACAGTAAAAATATATAAAAAACACAGGAAAGTGCAATCACAATCATTTATTTATTGCAAAAATGTCAACAGCCATACAAAAAAGTAATCCAAATAACGATGCGTTTGCAGCCGCAGTCCTCTCTGGCGGAATACAGTAGGTTTGAGGTGCAGTAGGATGAGAGCAGAATTTAAATTGTTAATCGCTGAAAATATTATCCAGATTATTGTCTTGATCCACTCCTCTAAGGCTACGTTCACACTTGGCGTCTTTTTTCAAACTGCCAGCGTCTGTTTTACATTATAATTCTATGGAGTAAACCGTCTTTTCAAAAAAGTCATGAGCGCTTTTTTTAAACGCCAGCGCCGGCGTCTTTTTCTGCAGCTCAGAGCGTCTTTTCAAGTTGAAAAAAAGTTCAACTTTTCTGAAAAGAACGCCCTACGTCAAGCGCCTTTTTGACAGCTGACCAATGACAAGCGAGTAGCGAGACCTGACGTTTCCATAACAACAAGAACAGCAAGAAAAATGGAGACGGTGCCGGTTGATAGACTTTTATTTTATTGTTGTTAACCGACATTCTCCTCCCCTTTAACTTTAAAAACCGACGCTCTGCCCACAAGGCTATCGGAGCCGCGCGTCGCTTCGGGCGTCCCGCAGACTCGCAGATCCTTCCCGATCCCGTCCCCCCGTCCCCTCGCTTCCTGTCTAAATACAAAAATGCTAAAAAATAAAAAATAAAACACCAGCGCAAGAGCGAGCTTCCTCTTTTCTCCAGATTCATATGATTGCAGCTGTTGTTATAGCAACAAAAGACGCCCTCGGCTGCAACGCTGCCAGCTTCTTTTTTTACTAAAAAGCGCCGTTGTCAACTTTTTCTTGTCAAAAAAGACGCCAAGTGTGAACATAGCCTAAGGCGCCCGCGCGTCATTCCAACACATCTCACCAGAAACACGTCATGTCGTAATCTGTGACAAATGCAGGCGAGAGCCAATGAACGTCCGATTTTCCTGTCGCAAAATGCACTTTAGCACGGGTTTATGGCTGTTGCTGCTGGACTCGCTGCTAGAGATGGAGATGAAGATCGCCGGACAAAGCCTTGAATTTGGTTCTGGTCCTCGCAAATCGTATGGATTCTGAAGATCTGGGTTACAGCACACAAATAAAATTGTTTAATTTGTAATTATGATGCGTGTTCGGTGTATTTTATGGTTCTATTGTTAGTCACAGCATGTTAGAGAAAACGCCTTTGTGTTCCACCACGGCAAACGAAGTTAATATTACATGAATGATTAAACGATTGCAGAAATATTATTTATTTTAAGGGTTTAACGTGCAGTCATGATAACATTATGTAGACATATTCTTGGAAACGAGCTGGCAACAGAAATCACACAGAACAGAATGAAATGTTATAATTTCATATTAAGTAAACGTTAAATGTTTAGATGATGTAAATATGTCAGTATTGTACATTTAGTGTCTGTAAAAATGTAAATAAATGTACATTTTGTAGAACCACATTTTACGTCGTGTTGTTATATGTACCTACCCTGTAACTTGGTTGAACAAGAGGGGAACAGTCGCCACTTTAATTTACAGCCCGCAGAGGGCACAATTACCCTGTAACTACATGGAACAAGAGTATATTTCCCCAGTAATTTTAAAAAGCTTACCTATAGATACACCAAACGTACGATTTAATAGAATAGGTACCTGTTAAGTTTTTTAAAATTAATCCATTATAAATTATTTGTAGGATATCTGTTTGCTACCCCCTTATTACCCAAACGTAACCTATTGTTCCCTTATACTTACACGTAGGTACAATATAAATACGAAACATTCACCGTAACTTTAGTTTACCCAGGTAGCCAAAATGATCTGGCCCAATAACGGCCCGAATCCGGCAAGCCGGAAGAAATGACTCGGGCCAGATGCGGTTGCCGGACTCGTGTGAATTACGGGAGTGAATGACGCGCCAGAATCGGCCCGAGTCCGGCTGCCGAAACCGACACTGCCGGCATCGGGCCACAATCACGCCAGCATAGATTATACAATTAGCCGGTACTGGCTCGAGTCTGGATTCCAAATGGAAATATGTATGAAATACAGACCTATATTTATTTAATTAATAAGAACAATAACATTTACCGAAGCAATATTAGCTTTGCTAAAGTATAGCCTACATAGCCTAATTAATTGGTTCGCTAAAAACTACAAAAACATTATTAAAGACTTCCTCCAGTTTTTTTTAAACAATGTTATTTCCACAAATATCACACACACATGTACCTCCCCCTCACCCCTATCCCAAGTAAGAATGACACCATATAAATACTGTATAAGAACATTTTATTTGAATTTATAACTGAAAAAGTGACATCAACAAATGCACAAAAGCACAATAGAAACTCCCCTCAGGACCTCAAGTTTATCCTAAAAGAGGGACAGAATAAATGAAAGAGAGACATAAAGAGGGGACACATATTGAAACAATATGTTATTCAGATCTCATGTGATCTCAATGGTAAATGTTAGCATACCTCAGGAAGATTTGTTGTTGTTGTTGTTGTTGTAGGGCCTGCTCGCTTTTTCCACCATGCCATCTGTTTATAAACTTCTCGGGTACTCCATCCAGCAAACTGCAGTAGTTGCAAAAAAAAAAAATATATATATATATATAAAAACTCAGTCTTGTGTATGTGGCACAAGTTTGCCTGTTTAAACAAGAAGCGTAGCATAAAGACAAGCTAGGAAGAAGATAGAGGAAAAAAAAATACCACTTTGTGTGGTTAGCCATTTTAAGAAGTATTTAGACCACTTTTTCACTTTTTGCAGACTTTATTATGTGGTAGATTTGATTTTAAACTAATACAATTTTACAGTTTAAAAATGACAAAAAAAGAGAGAAAAAAATCTTATACAAGTTTGGGCACCCTGCACTACAATGCACTCTTTGGCGAATATCACAGCCTGTGAAATGGTGCAGTTTACAGCTATATGAGTAATAGAGTATTCAAAATGTTACATGTAAAATGTCAGTAAAATTAATAATATTAATTTTGGCCCTATACTCGACCACTCACAACACCCTGACTCAGTCAGAACAACAAAATTAATCTTAAGATATTATGGCCTATCTGATTTTAATTTCCTAAAAGAAAACATACATTTACACACGAAGAGTTCAGGTGCAAAACCAGCTAAAAGCCATGTCGGTCAAAAATTAGATAATGATACTGAGTGAATGCTCTCGACACATATAATGTGTCCATCAAATACTTAACTTGCTAAAATACCAGCCTCAGCCCAATCAGAAGTACCGGTACTTACATAGAAACATCTGAGCCTGATAAAAATACATTTTTTAAAGAAAGACGTCAGATGGATTTAGCTGGTTTTGCATCTGAACTCTTCACATCTGCTCTATAGCAAAATAACATTCAATTACTTACATGGCACAGATGCACTCTTTTCAGATGATCTTGACAAATCTGACAAAAATATAAAAAGTAAATCACAAAAAGATTAATAGTACTATAGCAGGAAGGCACATTACACTACTCACATAGTGTGTTGTGTAATTAAATAATTACATTTCACTAACCACTAATGAATACATGAATTAAAACTGCTGCATACAAATATTGTGAATGTGTTTGACAGTCAGCTGAAAAAAATATACTTACAAAGCAAAAGACGCTCAATGCTGTGGAGCATTTGGGGTGCAGCAGCTACTGACACAAAAACAAAGGGGAGAAAAAAAATCACTCAGTATGAGTCAGATGCATATATCTGTACAAATTGAAATGTACTGATTTTTAATAAATGATTATTGACTAACCAGTGTGTTGAACATGACAAGATGCAGAATGACTAGATTGATCACTGACAACAATCGGATGACAACCTAAAAAATAGAAAGAAAAAAGAATGAATATTTTCATTATTGAATGTAATTATTTTACTTGAATATGACTTTTTTTTCTTCCCTGCTATATACACAGGCCTAAATCTTTTACGTTTATTGTAATTCTTTGTTATTAATAAAAACAAAAATTATTACTATTATTATTATGATAAGGATAGGCTAACGTTACATTGGCTTGTGAGTCTTTCTGTCTCTCGCTCGCTCACACACGTAGAGAGCGAGAGCGCGCGCGCGTTCAGTGTGCGTCAGTGTCGCGCGCTCTCTCAAATCTGAGACAACACAATTTAAGCGTGAAAGTATTATTGTTGATAAGTGTAAAATAAATATATTGTTTATTGTTTAACTAACGTTACCTTGACCGACATGAATGTGAGGTTTTCTCAATCCTAGCAGATCTGCGCAAATGACGTCAGATAACGGTATTAACGGTAACAGTCAACGGTGCTGAAGAGCGGCCCATAGAAAATAAACACGGAAAGACTCGTCTATGTGAACAGTAGGCTTAGATATGGTACATTCAAATGACAGTCCGTCAATTTTACACTTACATACACAAAAATACTTTACCTGAGGAAAGCTCTTCCGTCAAGCGATGTCCACTCAGTCAAAGGGAGTCCGGCTGTGCGCGTGATGTGAGCGGACCGCAGCTTATATAGCCTCTGGTTCTTTCGCGGGCTTCGCACGTGAAATAGCCAAAGTTATATTTATATATATTTTATTAATTAATTTTTTATTATCTGACATGTAAATTTAAGTCAGTATACCTTGAATTATATTTATTATTATTATTATTATTATTATTATTATAACTTAACACTTATTAATAATAATGTTGTTTTCACTCACGGATTTCATAACCTGAAGATGGCAGCAGAGGATCACTTATTGGCTCATCCTACTCACTAAATTTTGTTTTTGGATTTTATTTGGAAATAAAATGACTATTATTAATATTTGAAATTATATTTTGGCAAAAGTTGAGGTATCAGTTTTTAAATTATACCACATTATGATTATCAAGCCTGAAAATAGTATTATAAAGGGGAGACCTGGTGAAAGCTTTTTTTAGATCTGTTACAGCAAGATACCATTCTATTCTAGGGGTGTAGAAAAATCACACACAGTCAGAAAGTGTCATATAATTTAGATGAAGGGAACATTTTCAAATGATAAACAAAATCCATTTGAGGTCAGCCTAAAAATGAATAGAAATATACCTTAAAATAGTAATACAAACTTTTAAAAAAATATGTCAAATAAAACTTTGTAAAAAATTGTAATTGTGTCACGAATCTGGTCGGTGTCCCGTTGTCCACTCACCACCAGATGTCACTCTCGCATCACCTACACACTCTGACTGTTACTTTGCATCTCGGACTGCATCTCCCATCCTCCACCGCTCTGATTGCGTCAGCCCCCGTGACCAATCAGGCGTTCTATAAAGACCCTGGTCCTCCCCAGTTGCACTTCATGGATTGTTATTATTGTATTGTTGTTTTCCTAGTGTGTTCCTAGTTCCTGTTCCAAGTTCCTGGTTTTTTGATCTCCCGCCTGGTTTTCTCGTTTACGTCTGTCTAGCTGCCTGCCTTGTGATTTATCGCTCTTGTTTATCGGATCATTCTCTTCGTTTGCCTGTTACATTCCTGTCTGCTCCTGTCTCGACCCTGCCTGCTCACCTTGTACCTGTTTGTTCGTTTAATAAAAGCTCGCACATGGATCCGCTCGCCTCTCGTCATTCACTCCGTGTAACAGAACAATCCATCACCACAGGATCCAGCAGCTTTCACCCCGGACATTCATCTGATATGGACACGGACATAATTCTTTGCAGGATTAAACAGAAATCACACACACTGGATCAATACACCCGTGAGTTTCTCTTAATATCAAATTATTCCACTCTCCCGGACTGTATAAAAATTGAGATTTTTTGCGACGGCGTGAACCAGCCCCTCTGCACACAATTGAGACGCGAGGGTCCGCGTTCGTCGCTGGAGGCGTTTTTGAACTTTGCACTGTTGTGTGTGGGTTCGCCGTGCACCGTGGGGGTCGCGCAGAGGGAACGCGACAACGCGGCAATGGCGACCGCGCCTCCCGCTCGTAAATTGGCGGTCATGCCGGAGCACGATCCCACGAACACGTTTGCCGCCTGGATCGCTCGTGAGAGGCCCCTTCACAAGATGGCGGCAGCGCCGGCGCGCGCTCAAAAGATGGCGGCGACGGTGGAGCCCGGTCACAAGATGGCGGCGGAAACAGAGCTCCGTCACGTCACAGCTGCCATACCTGAGCTATATGGAGTTACAGCTGCATTTCCTGAGTCAAGTCAAGTTTCCAAGTCAAGTCAAGTTGCAGCTGTGTTTCCTGAGTCAAGTCGAGTTTTCAAGTCAAGTCAAGGTACAGCTGTATTTCCTGAGTCAAGTCAAGTTTCCAAGTCAAGTCAAGTTGCAGCTGTGTTTCCTGAGTCTTGTCAAGTTCCCAAGTCAAGTCAAATTGCAGCTGTGTTTCCTGTGTCAAGTCAAGTCAGAGCTATTGCCCCTGTCTCAAGTCAGATTACAGCCATCTTTCCTGAGCCACTGCACAAGATGGCTGCCACGCCAGAGCCACTGCACAAGATGGCTGCCACGCCAGAGCCACTGCACAAGATGGCTGCCACGCCAGAACCACTGCACAAGATGGCCTCCGTCTCCAAGCAACTACACAAGATGGCCGCCGTCTCCAGGCCACTCCACAATATGGCCGCCATCCGGACGCCACCTGTGGTCATGATGGCCCACGTGCTGGACACTCCTCTAGTGACGGTATGGGCAGCTAAAATGGTGCTCCTTAATGCCACGGCGGCTACCCCAGAGTCAAGTCAATACACAGAGTCAAGCCAAGTCACAGCTGTTCCCCACGAGTCAAGCCAAGTCACACCTGTTCTTCATGAGCCAAGCCAAGCTGCTGCTGTTTTTCCAGAGCCAAGTCAACTTTCAGCCACTGCTCCAGAGTCCAGTCAAGCTGCCAAGTCCAGTCAAGCTGCCAAGTCCAGCGACGCCAAGGCTGTCGTTCCTGAGTCAAGTCATGTCGTTCCTGAGTCAAGTCATGTTACAGCGGATTTCCATGAACCAAGCCCAGTTACAGCTGCGTGTCACAAACCGAGTCAAGTTACTACTGATCTTCACGAAGCAGGTCAAGTCACAGTTGGTCACCACGAACCAAGTCACATCCTGCCCGACGGCTCAGAGCCCCCTCACGCCTCGTCTGACCGCCCAGAGTCAAGTCACGCCTCGTCTGACCGCCCAGAGTCAAGTCACGCCTCGTCTGACCGCCCAGAGCCAAGTCACGTCTCGTCTGACCTTCCAGAGCCGTGCCATGCCTCGTCTGATTTCCCACGATCATGGCCTATCATAATAGCCAGTGTACTGGACCCACCACAACCTCCCGCTGCTGCTCTTCCTTTAATGGCGGTTGCCATCTGGTGTGTGTGGGCTGCACACTGTGCCCCTGAGGTCACGTCTGTTCACAAGTCAGCTCCTGAGGTCACGTCTGTTCACAAATCAACCCCTGAGGCCACGTCTGTTCGCCAGTCTGCTCCAGAGCTCCCGTCTGATCTCAAACCTGCTCCAGAGTTCCCGTCTGATCTCAAACCTGCTCCAGAGCTCCCGTCTGATCTCAAGCCTGCTTCAGAGTCCCTCTCTGATCTCAAGCCTGCTGCAGAGCTCTTGTCTGGTCTCCAGCCTGCTTCAGAGCTCCCCTCTGATCTCAAGCCTGCTCCAGAGTCCCTCTCTGATCTCAAGCCTGCTGCAGAGCTCTCGTCTGGTCTCCCGCCTGCTCCAGAGCTCCCCTCTGATCTCAAGCCTGCTGCAGAGCTTTCGTCTGTTCTCCAGCCTGACTCAGAGCTCCCCTCTGATCACAAGCCTGCTTCAGAGGTCCCGTCGGGTCTCAAGTCTGCTCCCGAAGCCTTCCCCATCGGAGAAGCTGCGCCAATGCCTCCAGAGGTGTCGGCGCCGGCCGTAGAACCTCTTATGGAGGGGGCGTTAACTGCTAAACTCTCTGCTTCTCCCTTTTTTCTGTCTGCATCCTCTGTCACTGTTCTCCCCAGGTCCCCGTCCAAGACGCAGCCTCCTGTTCCGCCCCGGAGGGCTGCTGCGCCTCCTGTTCCACCCCGGAGGGCTGCGCCTCCTGTCCGCCCCGAAGGGCTGCCCCTCCTCCTGTTCCGCCCCGGAGGGCTGCGGTACCTCCTGCTCCGCCTCCTGTTCCGCCCCGGAGGGCTGCGGTACCTCCTGCTCCGCCTCCTGTTCCGCCCCGGAGGGCTGCTGCGCCTTCTCCCCCTACTCTGTCTGCCTCCTCTGTCCCTGCTTTCCCCAGGTCCCAGACCGTGACGCCCTGGAGGGCTCCTGCGCCTCCTGCTCTGCCTCCGGCTCCGCCCTGGAGGGCTCCTGCTCCGCCTCCGCCCTGGAGGGCTCCTGCGCCTCCTGCTCTGCCTCTGGCTCCGCCCTGGAAGGCTCCTGCGCCTCCTGCTCCGCCCTGGAAGGCTCCTGCTCCACCTCCGCCCTGGAGGGCTCTTGCTCCGCCTCCGGCCCCACCCTGGAGGGTACCTGCTCTGTCGGTCCTGCCTCAATCTCTGGGCTTCCCACATGGACCTGGTCCTCCAGCCCTCGCCCTGTCTCGCTCCCACCCCACCGCTCCCCTGGACTGTTGTTTCCTTCGAGCGTCTGGAAGCCGCTCCTTGGGGGGGGGCTATGTCACGAATCTGGTCGGTGTCCCGTTGTCCACTCACCACCAGATGTCACTCTCGCTTCACCTACACACTTTGACTGTTACTTTGCATCTCGGACTGCATCTCCCATCCTCCACCGCTCTGATTGCGTCAGCCCCCGTGACCAATCAGGCGTTCTATAAAGACCCCGGTCCTCCCCAGTTGCACTTCATGGATTGTTATTATTGTATTGTTGTTTTCCTAGTGTGTTCCTAGTTCCTGTTCCAAGTTCCTGGTTTTTTGATCTCCCACCTGGTTTTCTCGTTTACGTCTGTCTAGCTGCCTGCCTTGTGATTTATCGCTCTTGTTTATCGGATCATTCTCTTCGTTTGCCTGTTACATTCCTGTCTGCTCCTGTCTCGACCCTGCCTGCTCACCTTGTACCTGTTTGTTCGTTTAATAAAAGCTCGCACATGGATCCGCTCGCCTCTCGTCATTCACTCCGTGTAACAAATTGAGCCTAATTAATTAACTGTGTGTGCCTGTACAGGTTTAATGTCCATTGTGGGGACCAAATATTAACACACAGAGTGAAAACTTAAATTTTGACATTTTTGGGATTAACACTTGTGGCCCACATTCGGGCTGAATGCGGCTAAATGTGCCGTTTCTCAACCAGAATCGGGCCAGATCCACTGATCCAAAACCTAGCCAAATCTGGCAGCCGTTACTGGGCCAGAGCTGGCTCACTTCTGGCGAACCGCTGCCAGCACATAGCCGAGTGAGCCGACACTCAGCCACAACCGGCCCGATTCCGCTGGCTACCTGGGTTACTTACGCAGTTCTTTGCAGGTTGTATATCTGGTTGTTACTCTCTATTACCAAAACATAACATATTGTTCCCGTATACCTACATGTACGTTCTTTAATAGGTACACTATAATTACAGAAACGTACACCGTAAATTCAGTATACTTATGTAGTTCTTTGCAGGTTGAATATCTGGTTTGTTATCCCCTTATTACCCAAATATAACATATTGTTCCCTTATACCTACATGTACGTTCTTTATAGGTACACTATAATTACAGAAACATACACCGTAAATTCAGTTTACTTACGTATTCTTTGCGGGTTGTAATCTAAAGCGTTACCAAACATTACAAGTCTTACTGATCCCAATCTTCGGAGTGGTAGTGTATAATTTGTCCAGATATCCTTGGTAACCTTTCTTAATGACTACTGGTTGTGGGACATTCTCATACCACTTGTTGGGCAGTTCAAAACAATGTTCTTTGCAAATCGTCCAATGGATATAGCTTGCGACCTTGTTACGTTGCTCCTTATAGTCTGTACCACCAAGTTTGGAGCAACCAGAAATTATATGACTGACTTTTTCCTTAGTTACTCCACACATTCTATATCTACTGTTGAACGGCAAGTGAATGATCTTGCGTTGGTAGTACCTGGTGTTAAGTGCTTGATCGTGGGTGAAGATGATCAGGCTCTCTGTTTCTCCTTTCTGGCTGAAACTTCGTAGTCAAGCTAAACTGGCTTCCTTGTTTACAAATGGATCATTCAGATATTTGAAGGACTTGCCGTGTAGATCCTTCTCCTTTACACACTTCATCCGATCTCATTCGATATTTTCTCTCAGTGCTCGGCCTTCATTCAGAGAACTCCCGCTCTGCTTTCCACCCACAGTTTTAGCGCTTTCTGGATGATCCTTTTGCCTGGGAAGACCATAGTGTTTGCAGATCTCATTCGCCATTTTCATCATCTTCATGAGTGTATTGCTACCTCGCTCAGTGTATTTGCTAAGGCTGACGATGGCGATGTTGTACGCAGACTCAGTTAAATAAGCCCATGGCCACCGTCGCTTCTCTAGATGTATAAATAGTTTGTGTCTGCTTTCGGGTGGCGCATGCCGTGCATCGTTAGCAATTTCCTGTCTATCTCCCTGAGATGGCTGTATATGGGGGCAGGGACTACTAAACTGTTGATAGCACTGTTCTTATTATTGGCATTGAACTTGCTCCTAAGTGCCTTTAGCAATCTTACTTATCATCTCATTGTGCTGAATACCATGAATACCTTTGTCTATGCCTAGGTACTTATACATTTTGTCCTGCTCAAGGTTCTTGATGGACAAACCTCTGCTCAGCTAGATGTTGTTTCTTTTGACTTGTACGACTCTCTTGAAAACAAGAGTTGCGCATTTGCCTTGTTGAAACTCCACATGGATGTCATCACTGAACGTCTTGACAATGTGCATTGCCTGCCTGAGCTGCTTCTCGTCTCCACCGAAGATCTTGAGGTTGTTCATATACAACAGATGTGTCAATGATCTTGTCGTCAATTGCATATCCAATACCTTGCTTATTCAGCATGCTCGAGAGAGGTATGAGGCTGTGGCAGAACAGCAAGGGAGACAGTGAGTCGCTTTGGAAGATTCCCTGTTTGTTGCCAATCTACCCTGTCGTGAAGCTGCCTTTCTGGTGAAAAGATGCATCTCTGTCTTCCATTCCTTTATTGATGCTTTGATGAACTGAATGATGATGGGACACACTCGATAGATCTGAGTGAGAGATACTATCAAATGCCGCCTTGTAATCAATCCAGGCCATGCTCACGGTCTTCTTGGGTTTCTTGCCATCTTCAGTTACCATCTTGCTAATGAGGATCTTTACATCCTCTGGCTGGGGATGAGGATGTTGTTTGTCAACAAATGGTCATATACCTTCTTAAACACAGCGGCTGAAGCTTCTACATTGTTGGCAGGGAGGTAATTGTGGTGTTACTCTTTGGTTTGCTTTCTCCTCGCCATTGATCCACAATGCTTTGTTGTTGTGAAGATGGAAAGAATCCTGCAATGTTGGTCAACCTTCTGCTGAAGACTTCTCTTTCACAGTGGTTCTTTTCTTACCCCCTTGGGAGTATCCCTTATCTCACTTGCAATGACTGCAGCTGCTGCATACTCCAGTGTGTTGAGGTCAGTAATGTTCAAAGGATTTTCCTTTGCAATGCTGACCAGGGCCTGGTTCATCAGCTCAATGTTCTGATCCAGTCTCACATGCTTGAGTCTCCTCCTGTTCTTGATGGGAACACACTCTAAATCAAGCAGCTTAACTCGTATCCTGGTTTCCATCTCTTGGACTGTTACATCACCTGAGTTGTGAACAGCTCCTGAGGGGTCAACTCCAATCGGCTCATGTTGATCCTCCAGGGTGGCCCTCAGCAGGCCTCTGCTGTTGCTGTGGTTGTTCTGCAACAATTTATTCCTCCAGGGGATTTCTGCTTGGTTCTTCATCCAACCATCTTCATCTTGGTCCTAGCTTTTCTCTGGCTTTTGCTGTTGGATGTATCTGTGGACATTAGCTGTGATTTTTGCTAATTCAGTATCTGCTAGCCACTTCTTTGCTTTGTTTCTTCTCTGTGTATTCACCTTGTTCGGATTCATCTCTAGGTGTATATCTAGGTACCGTTGGAGTCACATTGTGTAGGTCCATCGTGTCTCGAGTGCCTTCATGCCTGTCTCAGTCGCATAGTAGGTGGGAACCACATCAGATCCCTATACTGATCGGCAGTCCAGGTTTGTCTACTTTTCGTAGCTTTGCTTTATGTGGCTGTCTCTGGTGTTGCACTAGACAGATCAGGTTGAGGTTGAGTATCCTCGTACTGATCCTCGTCCAGTACTTGCATATCAGTAGTAGACTCTGATATACTGAGTCTTTCCGTCGATTTCGCCTGATGAGCGACGCTTCTCGCCCTGCCAGGCGGGGCACCTATGCCTTCAGTATCACAAGTCCCATTTACGTTGTTTAATTCTTTTCTCTTTGACCACTCATTCATGGTTTGTTTTAATGTCCACTCCATTGGTTTAAACTATAAAGGGCATATCCAGGCAGCGAAAGATAGGCAATAGATCTGGTATTTCACAGCCAACTATCAGCATAACTATGCCAGGAGTGTTGGCAGCTATCCAATTTTCATACAACAATGCTCAGCAAATCGTGATTAAAAGAGACGTTTATAAGATTGCTGGGTTTCCTAATGTGATTGGTTTAACTGACTGAACCCATGTGAGACTGAAGTTACCATCCATGAATGACTATGCATTCATCAAAAAATGTTTGCTTTATAAACGTACAAATTATTTGTGATGCCAGACTATCCCTCCTAAACATGGTAGACCAGTGGCCTGGGGGGACACACAAATCTTTAATTTTTCAAAATGCATAGGTACTCTGCTACAGGAGGGCATACTGCAGGACTGGAGTCACCTTGTCGGTGAGTGTACTGCTTTAGTATTTTAAATGTGTTTTAATGAGTTAACATATTGGTTTGATTAACTAGGAGATAAAGAAAACCTTGTCACCCCACTCGCACTGGTTTGTGTGCATGAAGACTATGAATATTCAATTGACCCAGTTTACTTCTAGCTAGTGAAACACTCCATTAATATGACGAGCTGCACCTCAAAATACATGTTAGATGGAAACACTGCATTATAATCAAGTTTGTAGCTTAATTCACTATGTTTGAAATAGTTTGAGCACTGAAGTTCAGTTGGTGACAGTTCAATAGGAATTCAATTATCATTGGAGTAGACATGAATGCGGTGCTTGTCAGTAGCACAATCTCAGTCTTCTACAGCACTGAGACCGTTCACTATGGATTTAGATGTGTGTGATGCTTGGCGACTACATAATCCTACAGTCAAAAAAACATACCTATTTTTCCCCAAGTTACAAATCATTCTCGAGAATTTACTATATTCCACATTTGCAGTGGTAGGTCTGTGTTAGTTTTACCCTTTTTTAATCAAACATTCCTGCTGTTAAAATTTGCACAGCATATGTAACATATATAACATGTTATTTCTTAAACTTTTGCCCTTTCCAAATACCCGCACTTGCAGTTTTTGCACTTGACCCATTGACTACTTATATGACGTATTTCCTGTATTCGGCCTAAGTGTTGAACTAAACATGAAGTGTACTACCTGAAAGTATGTTAAACGATAAATGTATAGAATTTTTCACCCATTAAGAACAGCTAAATTCTTCATAAGTCATTTGAACTATAACTATATATTGTATCATATGCAAATGCATTGTGTGAACTAGGAGGGTCAAACACTTTTGAGGGTAGTCTATTAGGTCAGACACTGGTATTTTTATGCTGGTGGAATCTGACTGGTAAGTTATAAAAACATTTTAATAATCGGCTGAGGTGCCCCTCTCACCAACCCACCCCAGATCAAAACGTCTCAGGTTACGTATGTAACCCTGGTTCCCTGAGAAGGGAACGAGACACTGCGTCCTCTAGGGGTCGCTAGGGGGAACGCCGTCTGCGTGACCCGTGTCTGAAGTCTACATACAAAAACATCAACAGAGTTGGCTGGCGACAGCCTATGACGTCACTTCCGGTGTGACTCGTCGCTGCCGGTGCGTCACTACCGGTGTGACCATAGTATAAAAGGACACCGGTAGAGCAGGATGGTCACTTCTTCGTCTGAAGCTCACATCCTGAAGCATGGCCACGAGCCTAGAGGACGCAGTGTCTCGTTCCCTTCTCAGGGAACCAGGGTTACATACGTAACCTGAGACGTTCCCTTTCGAGGAACTCGAACTGCGTCCTCTAGGGGTCGCTAGGGGGAACGGTTATACCCACGCTGCCATGCTGAGGGGAGTGGCTGTCGTAGGAGAGACAAGCACTAAGTACCAACTCCCTAGGCCTTAAGGGAGTTGCCCCTGAGATGTAGTGACGGCTTTCAGTGACATATCCCCTACGGCCAGAGCCTGGGCTGCATACCCAAACTTACCTACAACGGTCGGGACACCGAACCCGGGGTAGAGCCTAAGCTTGGAAACCGAAGTATTCCTTTAAGGGGATATGGCCAAAAGCCTAGGATTACCTAGATTGGCCCGTCACCCAGGAGCCACTGCAGCTCTGCACGATTTCCTCAGGAGCCGTATTACAGAACGTAAGTGGTAACCTCCTGCTCAACTCAGTTGAGCGTGAAAAGAGTGCGCTGGAACTAGAGCGCGTAATACCGTTCCTTTAGCCTGGCAGATGCTCTGGAGAGGGACCCAAGGTGACCAGGGTTTCAACCATCTCGAGAAAGGGTACGGGCAATAGCGCGTGAATCCCTACCATAAAGGATTTTAGAATGGACGCAGAACTCCGGTGCATTCCATACCACAGCGTGGATTTTAGAAAAGTGCCCAAAGGTTCACGTGTGCACTTACCATATACATGGATTTGAGAAAGCGTGGATTGTGTGGGTCTTTCCATAAAAATGGATTTTAGACGTACCGTTGAGAAACAGTGGAATAAAAAGACCCTCAGGGTGAGGGGAGCACTGCCGGCTTAACAAGGCTCTAAGGGGAAGGCAGTAGGGCCGCATCAAGCCGCCCAAAAAGGCAATGCTCAAAGCAAAACCCTCAAGGAGAGGGGAGCAAAATATGCCAAGCAGACAGTAGCCGCGGCTATCTGTCCACTAAACTGCCAGGAGCCGATACGCTTAACCACACAGGGGAGGGCAGTGTATCGAGACAGGCTTCTACTCCCTGGACAGGAGGAGCCACTAACCCCTCCAGAGGGGACGAGCTCAGAGACTTCTTCATAGAGAAGGGAGCATCGTCGCACCCTGTAGCCTGGATGAGATCTGGTCCCAACAACCAGTTCCATGGGCCAAAGGGGAAGGCAGTAAGGGCGAACCTCAGTTGCCCGAGGGAAATGCTCAAAACAGACCCCTGAAGGGAGGGGAGCATTCTGCACCAAGCAGACAGCGGCCGCAGCTAGCTGTGTAATAATACTGCCGAAAGAGCTGATACACCTAACCGCAAGGTGGCGTATCGGAACAGGCTTCTACTCCCGAAAGACGGGAGGGACGCCTGATCCCCCCAGGGGGGACGAGCTCTAGCAAACCCTTCCCGCAGAAAGGGGAGCATCGTCGCACCCTGCCCAGGAAGAGATACAGGGACCAGATATGACGGGAGCCACCTCTACAAAGCTGCACAGAAAGCAGTAACATCCCCAGCCCTCAGGCTGTTCTGCGGGTAACCTCTCAAGGGGGCATAAGCCCTTCTCACCCTACACAGACCTATGCTTACCACCTCGATGAAAAGCATGGGCCCTGCTCTACCAAGGCCCGCAGAACCTTGGGAGCAAGGGCCGAGAATATAGCCAAAGGCTCCTCGGAGCACTCAGAGAGTTTCCGCAGAAACAACTCTGACTCGTAAAATGGTGAAACAGCGCGATCAAGCCCGCTCCTCAGAGGGGGGACCCGCTAGATCATCACATTGTAAGGGGACAGGTCTGTGTAAAAGGCGGAAAACCCAGCAGCAGAAGGCCCCTCAGGGAGGGACGCAGATAGAGGGTCTCAACCAGGTGGCCTCAGGTCCATGTGTCTATCCTGAACGACCAGGAGCTCCCTGCGAAAAGATTTCCGAAGAGCTTACCTAGAGATAGGACCGAAACCCTAGAAGTAGTGCTGTAGAGGGGACCTGAAAGCTTCCCATTCCGTAGCCGGAGGCAGATCCAGGCAAGCAGACCATAACCGTGGTCGAAGACCAGAGGGGGGTGCTCGAAGAGGACTAACAAGGAAAACACACGAGACAGGACCCAGGCATACAGCATGATAGACACATAATAATGGGTCGTACTCACCCCACCGTGGTTTCTGCGCATGACTCCAGATAGCTCAGAAGTTCTTCTTGAGAAACCACCCAGACCATCTACTTACGACCCTAGCAGGGGAGATAATATAAACTAGGTTATAGGGGAGTAAACCACACATTGACCAGATCATAAAATATGCTGTCTACCCAAACCCATAGGGGGAAGACAGCACTCACCTGGTTACCTCAAAGAGATCGCTATTAGAAACCCTGAAAAGGGGAGCGATCACCGAGCTAACACCTGGCTATCATAATAGACAGATCTAGAAAAAGTTTTCTAGAGACATAAAAATGGATCGAACTCACCCATCCATGGTTCCCGCGTATAATTCTGGAGAAAAGGCCCAAGGCAGATCCAGACCATCGGTAAAGGTCGCTTTTAAGAACATAAAAGCTAACCTAAAACATCATAGGTCCGGCGGGGTGCGCAGGAAAATACCACCAAACCTCAGTCAGGTGGAGAGACCATTATGAAGGGGGAATTAAGAGGGGGGATACAGAAGTCCCCAAAGGAAGGTGAGCAGAAATTATTTTCTACTCTGATCCAGGCGAGCACGCTGTCTCGTCTGAATCACTTCCCTCAGGTCCTGTCTACCTCCTCTGGACCCACGCTTCCTCCCGGAACCACCCACGGGTGGGGGAGGGGCGCGAGTAGCCACACTAGTCTTCTGGGCCTGTCTTCGTTCCCCGGAACGAGACGGGCCAGGACCCCCATGCTATTCGGGCTCAGATCTGGACCTTCGTGGAATGAAGGTTTTGAAGGCCGCTGAGCGTGTCCTCGCCTCCCTGAACTTCTCGACCACCGTCTCAACAGAGGCTCCGAAAAGTTCGGAAGGCGAGACTGGCGCGTCGAGAAGAAAGCCCCTCTCTTTCTTCCCGAGGTCAGCCAAGTTCACCCACAGATGTCTCTCCGTAACCACCATGGCCCCCATAGACCTGCCTATGGCAGTGGCAGCCTGCTTGGTGGCACGGAGAGCGAGATCCGTGGTGCGACTCAGCTCAGCAACCTCATCGGGGAAAGACCCTGACCCTTATCCAGATCTTTTAGCAGGTCAGCCTTGTAGGCTTGAAGCACAGCCATCGTGTGCAATGCACCCACAGCCTGACCTGCTGCTGCGTACGCCCTGCCATTCAAACGAGATGTTACCTGAAGGGGAATGGATGGCAGGGAGGGAGTCTTAAGAGAGGTTGCTTTACCCATAGAGAGATAGCTAGCTAGCGTCTCTTCTACAGGCACCATCCTCTGATAGCCGTGCTCACACATCCCCTCAATATTCGCATAATTAGAATGCAGGAAATTATGGATGCGCGAGGAATGCGGCCTTTTCCATACCTTCTCGATCTCCAAATGGAAGACTCACCTGGGCCGGGAGGCTATGATCAGAAAGATAGCGTTCATCGAGGCGACCCCGTGGCGCCACCCATCTGGTTCGCTTCCACGGCAAGTCAAGCCTCGCCGTGGCGCGATCCATGACCTCAAGCAGCTCCTCGTACGCAGGGCAAGAGACTAGAGAGGGCTCAGCCTCGGCTTCTTCACCCTCTGACATCTCTTGCTCTTCTTGGGAAGGACCCAACAGAGCACTAGCTGCCGGATCGGATGATGTAAGAGAAATAACATCATTGTCAGCCAGCAGCTCGTCCTCGCCTTCAACTGACGAGCACGAAAGGGAAAGTCCCTTTTTTAGCTCGTCAGCGAGGTCCGCCTGCGATCCCCACGAGCTCATTTTCCCCCGTGCCTCAGCAGCGGAGGGTCCTGAACCGCGGGGAACAGGCGGATGACAGATGAGAACGGAGCTTTTTCATTGAAAGAAGCTCACAGTGCACGCAAACTGCCCCCTCGAGGACATCGCGTGCATGCTCTTCGCCCAAACAATAGACGCAAAGATCGTGCGTGTCATCTGGTGTCAAATAACGAGGACACGGATCTGCGCACTTCTTAAACGCCTTACTAGTGCTTGCCATCGTTAACGAAAAAAGATCTCTTACCCATTTTGCTGCACACTCCAGACAAAGAGTCAGTGAAGACGAAGAAGAGACCATCCTGCTCAACCGGTGTCCTTTTATACTATGGTCGCACCAGTAGTGACGCACCGGCAGCGACAAGTCGCGCCGGAAGTGACGTCATAGGCTGTCGCCAGCCAACTCTGTTGATGTTTTTGTATGTAGACTTCAGACACGGGTCACGCAGACAGCGTTCCCCCTTGCGACCCCTAGAGGACACAGTTCAAGTTCCTCGAAAGGGAACGTTTTGTTACCGATCCGCTAAAGATCCACTGATTCCGCAAATCCGCTCCGTGTTTTCCCGCCCGCTTCATAGCATCACTCAGCATCTGCCTGCCCGCAGTCTGGAGAGTGGGGACGATAGTTTTCGAAGGTCATTGCTTTAACAGGTAGATGCAATCCACATTAGTCAGTGGATGATTTATTGAATTAGTAACATGATATTATGTAGTATGTATACAAAAAATGCTAACAAAAAAATCCCCCCCCCCACACACACACAAAAAGACAACGACAGAAAAGTGGAAAGGAGGCTGGTAAAAGCAGTTGAACACTGCAAACATGAACTTAAAGCTCCAGCAAGGCAGCAGATAAATCATTGTATAGAATATTTAGCAGTTTTTCCACACATTGATTATTGTAATTATGTGTATTTCCCATTATAATCACTTGTCTTGATACCTATAACACATCCTATTTAAATATTTTATTAAAACCATATTACCAATCTGTCTTGTCACTTGTGATCCTGTCTGTGCACTGGAAGCTTCTGTCACCAAGACAAATTCCTTGTGTTTGTAAGCACACTTGCCAATAAAGCTCTTTCTGATTCTGAAATAAATAAATGAAAACAAAATTCCAAAACAAAGAAAAACAGAAAATCTGACTTGATCTGTTATACTGAACATTTGTGGATGTTGAAATAGGCATTCTAAATGTAGTTACATTTAACAGCAGGAGTTAATTAAATAGAAAGTGTGCTTACCGCTACAAAGAGCGCCATCTAGTGCTCAAAACACGACTTCACATTTGGAAGAATGATACTAGGGCACTCTGTCAAAAAAGCAAATATGATTGCTAACATTTTTATTAATACAACATTTAAATTTAAAATCGGTATATTTTTACTTGTATAGTAGTACCAGTCAAAAGTTTGGACACATTACTATTTTTAATGTTTTTGAAAGAAGTTGCTTATGATCATCAAGTCTGCATTTATTTAGTCATAAATACAAAAAGAATGATATTCTTCTTCAAATAAATGTATATAGTATTATTATTATTATTATTATTATTATCTTTTTTTTTCTGTAGCTGGGTATGGGCAGGATTTCCCCTTCCCATTTAATCATTATTAACAAGAGATATTGTCATATTATTAATATTAATAAATATGATATTATGTATTGTATTGCTTTTCTTTATTTGCCCTCTCTGTTGAGACTCCTTGATACCACATGAAGTAACAATAATTGTACCATAAATGTTTACCATAAGCTGAAATAAATAAATAAATGGACCACATTTGCAATAATATGCAGAAAGGTGCAGTTTAAACCCCAGACATTTTTATTTTAAGTATTTTAAATGTAATCTCCTGTGATTAGTGCTTTTACAACTTTTACACAAGTGCAACATTTAATATAGCAGAGAAATAAGGCACACAGATTCAAATAGGCAAATTGAAATGCAGAACTTATGAGTGTTGGACGATTATTATAGAATACATAGGAAGTGTTTCATATTGTATATTTTTGCACACAACGATCACTGTTAGTTTGAAATGAACAATGCTATACAACAGGCAAATGCTGTGAAAATGTTTTTTTTTTTTACAGATCATAAAGAGAAATCTGTCCATATTCACAATGTAGAACATGTAAGCAAACAGCAGAAGAACATCACTGATTTAAACATTCACTCGTCAGACGAACAAAAACATGTCTTATCTTGTGTAGTCTCAGCCTCAGACATCACGCCCACATTGGCTAAACATTGGCTTCTGCCGTCAGTCTGAAGGACTTGCTACTAAACTAACAACTAACTAACTTGCAACTGACTAACAAAAAATGTTAAATGGTACATGAGCAACAATACAAGTAACAAAACCTGAAGTACTTGAATGTTGTTTTATTGACAGTTGCCTTTAAATGCTCATTTGCATATTTGTGCACATGCCCTGTGAGTATTTCCTGATATCTTGGTATCATGAAAACACTATTTATCTCTTGTCCTCCTTTCACTTGCCGTTTTAATTAAAGTCTCAAAATAATAATAACGTTAAATTGATGTCTCAGTATCAATCTCTGCGCGATAACAGGACGTCAGATTAGCAGAAGTCATCAATGAAGTGCCATTCTGATAGAAGGCGAGTCTTTGACGTAATTCTCCTGAAAGAAAACATGTTTTGAGTTACACAAACTGAGTCATGCTGCCATCTTCTGTATGGCAGTAATACAACATGTTTGAATGCTATACAAATTAAACATTCGAGATGCGCACATCGTGGTTGCAGAAAACCCGGGAGAGATAGGCTGCATTCGAAATCACATACTTCCATACTATTTAGTAGGCAAAAAGCAGTAGGTGAAGGAAAAGTATGCATGAAATCTCAAAAGCCACAAAAGAGTAGGTGAGATTTACCTGAATGGAGCACTATTTCTCGCGAGATTTAGGCGTACATATACTTCAGTATGGTTCGAATATTCTCACTTACCTACTATATAGTAGGCGAAATAGGTACGTGAGAAGAGTAGTATGTCCGAAACCCACAGTATTCATAAAAGAGTAGGCGAGAGATCCCGGATGACCTACTGCGTCCCGCCCAGACTCCGAAGTGCGGATCGAGGGATACTTTCTATCCCATAATGCCATGGGAAAGGATACGTGAATCAAGAAGAAGAGACGATTGCGTCTAGTTTGCCGCGAACGGCCGAAATAAAAAGAAGAAGAAGAAGAAGAAAAGAATACGTCATAATCGAACATGGCAGAGAAGAGTCAGGAGGATGTTTTCAAATGTGAGTGTTAACCAAAAACAGTGTTTCCTGTGTTAAAATTGCATTTTTGTAAAAACGTGATAGCCACTGGGGAGCTCCATTAAGCACATATGGGTCTACAAAGTGGATTGCTGCCATCGTAAATGTAATTATTCCCACTTCTAAAATCATGATTGCAAGCTCATTAATGTGCAGTTGTAACTAGGAAATTTACGTACGTTAATTCAAATGGCTTGTGACTTTAGCACTTTATATGTTCTAAATCATATACACAGTTAAAAACATTTACTAAATGTTTATCTAATATCTGACAGAAACAACTTTGACAAATTCGCTTAAGAGAACATCGGTGTCAGGCATTCACCACAGCCACCTCCATCTGACACACCTCCTCAAGCACCACCCACACGTTCATCTTCACCGGAGTACTGATTGTCTTCACCTGCACCTCGTTGAGCCACGACCTATTTAAGGACCTTGCGCACACACACACTTTGTCTGGTCTACTGTTCACATGCTGTGTGTTCTCTCCTGGATCCTGTGTTTGCTACATGTACTCCTATGCGTACTCTTCGCTGTGGCGTGGCTCTCGTATGGACTTTGATCTGACTCACACACGACAGTTAAGGCTCCATGTTTTTCATACCATTGTGTTATTCTGTGAAGATCGTTTTAATAAATGACTGGATTGAACTGTTACTCATCTCTCGTCTCATCCTGCATTGTGTATGTGTGTGTGAGTCTGTGACAATCACAACATAAAACAGACCCCAGTGGTGTGTGTGCTATTACCTATGTAGTAGAATTCACTGTTGTCAACAATGGCAATATAAATATTTCTGTAATGTAAATAAATTTAAAGTTATCAATAAGCTATCAAATGTATTTGTCTATTAGTACTGTTGATAAATTGAGTAGCAAATGTTATTGGATAAAACACTTCAGCAACTGCCTGAACATTTAAATGTGCAAGTGGTTCGCTGGCTTGTAATCATAGGAGAACCATTTTAGTGCAATATAGCACCTCAACCAACCCAAAAAAAACACAGAAGGATTTTTTTTTTTCCTGTGTGTAGTGTTGAAAACATAAGTCACAGAACTTGCAACAATCTTGTTTGTATGTTACAGGGACAGATGAGCACACACAGGTGCTTATCCGGTGGAGAGTGGCAAATGAGGCCCTCTTCACCGGAAAACGGAATGCAGCCATCAAAGGCTTTGAGTGAGTATACTGCAGAAACCAATAACAACAGCATATGACATGAGTTAACTAATGTAATTTTTAAACATACACAAAACAGCACTTTTCTGATTCTTCATTTGTGTGCAGAGCTTTTGTCATGGAGCAGGGCATGCAAGACCGGGTGGCAGCAGCCTTTGTAAAAAAAAAATGGGAAAACCTGAAACAAAAATATAAAGTAAGATTGTGTTGTTTCTAATACAAAACATTATGCTGTTAAAATGACTGCTTTTGTTTGTGCGTTTTTGTAGGATCTCAAATGTCCGGCAACAGGTGTGAGCACTGAGGATGGAGAGCCCACAGCAGCATCTTGGAAATGGTACAGTGCCATGGATGAGGCAATTGGGGGCAGACCCTCCATCACTCCACCTGCCCTTATTGCCTCATCTGGCCCGGATGTTGCTGTGGCCTCTACATCCTCAGTGAGTCCGGACACTTCAAGAAAGAGAACCCGCAAATCTTTAGAGGATGTAATCAAGGAGATGGAGGAGAGGGAATCTGCAAGAGAGCAGGAAGCAGTGGAAAGGGAGGAGAAGAGATGGAGAGAAAAGGAGGAGAAGGAGGAGAGACGAGAAAGAGAGAGACAAGAGCGGGAGGAGAGACGGCACGCTGAGGACAGAGAAAGAGAAGAAAGGTGGCGCCGGGAAGCAAATCAAAGGGAGGAAAGATTGCTTAACCTGCTTGAGTTAATTGCAAAAAAATAAGTCAAATAAATGTGTATATATGTATTTAAACATTTGGATTTTTGTGAATAACAAAAATTTATTTTAAATGAGAATGTAATTGCGCACACACACACACACACAAAACCACTTTAAGTTTTGCAGTAACTACACCTAGTAACAGTGATTTAAGTTCACCCAAACATGCACTATAAACTCAGTCATTATTTACTTAACTTCATGGTGTTCGATGCCTCTAGTTTTATTTCTGAACATACAGTGGGTAAAAGAAGTTCTATCATTTATTAGAAAGATGAAACAAGGGTGGAAATTTCAGCAAGACAGTGATTCCAAACACAGTCAAAGAAACTCTTAACTGGTTTCAGGAAAAGTAAATAAACCTGCTAGAATGCTGCCCTCCAAAGGCAAAGTGCAGTAACTACGCCAACACTGAAACTGAGAAAAATGCCTTTTAAGTTTTTACACCAGCTAGTCAAACATGTTGACACTCTTGTTTCTCTGGGACAAAACTGAACCAGGAGACTTTGCCACAAGACAAAACAGTTGTCACCAAGTCAATTTTAAGCCTTAACTCAATTTTGACCAAATGTGTAGTTACTGCGCTTTGCCTTTGGAGGGCAGAATGGCCCAGCCAATCTCCTGACTTGAATCTAATAGAAAACAGATTCTTGTAGAAGAATGGGCCAAAATCCCACCTGAGCAATGCATGCAACTAGTTTCTCCCTACAGGAGGCATCCTGAAGTTGTCATTCCCAACACAGGCCTTTGCACAAAGTATTTTAAAAGTATAAATGTACATTTCAGAAGTTCAATACTTTACTTTTACCTTATGTCATTCCATTTTATTACACAACTTAATTTCTGAAATTATTTGTTTTATTTCTATGTATGGATTGCTTGGGTTGTTAATGGCATCTGGAGAAAAGTTTACGTCAACAGCACCTTTAGAGATATATTTAGTGGGAAAAATAAAATTAAAATGTATTTTACCCGCCGTGAAAGGTGATTTTGGTCAAGTATATTCTGCTGGTTTCTGATCATACAATATTGGCCAATAAAGCCTGACTTTTAGAAGCCGCAAAAAGCATCAACGAATAGTGTAATGAACAAGAACAGAGAGATCAAATAACATGAAAGTGAGTGATTAATGACTGATTTTATATGTTTAAGTGAAGTAACCTCTCACATAAAAATTGTATACAATATATATACACATTTATATAGTAGTACCCTGAAAAAATAAACTAAGATGACAGAGACACTTTCAAAAAAGGATTTACTAAGAAATACAAATGACATTTATTTTTAATTTTTCACAGGTAGTTGTGCTCATGGAGAGCAGGCACACAAATTATTGGAGTGGACACAGCAGCAGCCAGATTGTTCTGCACATGTTCTCCCCCTCTTGGCTCAATGTTGTGGGGTTGAGGGGGGCCGTCATCATGGTCTTCCTCCACTGGCTCAATGATGTCCCCATTGAGGAGAGCCAGATTGTGAAGCACAGCGCAGCATGCAACCACCTCAGGCACGAAGACAGGACTCACCTCCAAGGCCTTAAAGAAAAGGGAGCGCCAGCGTGCTTTCATCATGCCAAAGGCACGCTCTACAATGCTTTGTGCGCGGGAGTGCTTGCTGTTAAAACGAGCCTGCACAGGATTCTGCACAGGCTCTCTGTAAGGGGTGATGAGGCAGATCGGTGCACTCAGGCAAGGATAGCCACCATCCCCGAGGATGCACTTGCCTGGTGGTGGGTACAGGCTGCCGGCATACACAGGGCTGTTCCTCAACACCCTAGAATCGTGCACAGACCCTGGATATCCCACAAAGACATCAAGGAATTTCCCGTGGTGATCAGTGATGGCCTGGAGTTGGATGGAATGAAACAGTTTCCTGTTGTAATAACAGTGGGAGTTATTTGCTGGAGGTTTCATTCGGATATGACACCCGTCTATTGCACCAACTACTCGACTGAAAGCTGGTGACCCAGCCAGGTGTGCAAATCCTGCTCCCACTGCCTCCAGGTCATCACCGGTTGGAAAAAAAAAAAAAAATCACCCTCCTCAAAATTCCTATGACTGCCTGGCTCACTTTGTGCACAATCCCATGCACAGAGGATATGGGCATATCAAAGGCCTGTGACACGACCTTGTAGGATGCAGCATGTGCAAGCCAGTGGAGGAACACTAGGACCTTAATGTCCTTGTCCCATCCATGCTCAGATTCCAAACTGACTGCTGCAATGAGGGACCTGATGGATGGTGAAGACAGGTGAAGGTGGGCACGGTGGTCAGCTGCTTGGTCCAAATAAAACCGCAGAATCGGTACAGCTGTGTTGACACAGCAGTAGGATGTGGGGTTCACCATCTGTAAATATGTACAAGTTTATTAGAACATTAAATTTAACATTTAATTCAAATAAAGCTTTGTTTCATGTGGTGTTGATTGTATATGTATATGTAAACGTGATGGTTAATTTAATTCATTAATTATTTTTTATTCTGTTTCCTAATGTTAGTAAATAAAGCAATAGTGTCATTACTTCATGCTTTAATTCATTCCTTGATTGAAAATTAATGCTTTCATATCAGCTCTATTTGTTTTATGTAATTTCATACATGTCATATGAAAACAATGAAATTAGGCTTTTTAAAATGAGATTCTACAAATTTCAGTAAGAAAATATGTAGTACAATTAAGCATGGGTCTGCATCTGTTATTATCATTGTGTTGGGGTGGGTTAGCAATGCACATCATTCTGCACATCATAATTAATCCTAATTTTTAAGTGACACTTACGTTTTTGGAGTATAAAATGAACAATCTTTTCCTAAGGCGAGATCTGCGAGCAGCTGCCCGACGTCTCCTTTGAAATTCCATTGCAAACATTGAAAACTCCGAGAAAAACCAGACTATGCAGGGTAATCAATTTACTGTTGTGATCAGGTGGTAGTGCACACCTGTCACCTTAAGTGGTTATTGAACTTGTTATAACGTCGGAGGTCACATGTTATTATCAACGTTATGGGACCACGATCCGTGCCGCGTACTCCGGTACGATAGGTGGCGGTATACATCTGATAAAGCATCATTGTAACCTGCCATAAAAATTAAAAGAAGAAGAAGATTACGTCAACATGGCGGATCGCATTCATACTTAACGCATTGAGGCCAAGCAGTACCTACTCTTTTAGCGCCCGATAAGTACGTACTTATTGAAATTAAGTACCTACTCAGAGAGTATGCGATTTCGAATGCAGCCTTAGACGTTAGAGAATTACACAGATACGGTACAAAATAGATAGATTTAAAAAGATTATAGATTATATTGATTAGATGTCATTTTCAAAATGTTGTCCACATATTACAAGAGCTTGTCACCCATGACAAGCACTGTTATTTCTTTATTTATTTTAATGTTTTTTTTTTTTTTTATCTGATAAGACAGTTGAGAGCAGACAGTAATACATTGGGTGAAGAGAGGGGGGCGGGATCGGGAAAGTCGGGTCTCTGGCAGCACTGTTGCACTATGTGTCGGCACACTAACCACTGGTCTATCGGTGCCGTCGATCCAAAACAGGGATGACGTTTTTTTGTGGGCGGAGCCTATCTAAAAAATTACGGGTTTCAAGTGGTCTATGCGTCCTGTTAAAAGTCTGCGTTTAGCTTCAAATGGAATCTTTGATGACAGTATTCTATACAAATAATTCGCTTTCCGATTTTGACATCAAAAGGCACACAAATATGTTTTTTTTTTTTTCTCTTATTCATATTTTGCTCGATTATCTCTACACCGTGAAAAAAAAAAAAAAAAAAAAATATAGAGTTAACTTAAAATAATTTGTTACCTGGCTGCCTAAAAATTTTCGGTTCAGTAACTCAAAAAAAGTTTATTCAACTTGAAATTTTAAATTAGACTAAGTGACAACTTAGATGTTTGAGTTGATCCAACTGTAACCCATCTGTAAAATAATAATAATAACAAAAATAATAAAATAAAATAAAAAATTGAATATATATATATATATATATATACATATATACACTACATATACTATATACTATATATATATATATATATATATATACTACATATACTATATACTATATATATATATATATATATATATATATATATATATATATATATCTATATACTAACATTCAAAAGTTTGGGGTCAGTAAGACTTGTAATAGTCTTTAAAGTAGTCTCTTATGCTCATCAAGGCTGCATTTATTTGATTAAAAATATAGAAAAAAAAACAGTAATATTGCAAAATGTTTTTACAATATAAAATAATGTTTTTTATTTTAACATACTTTAAAATAGAATTTATTCCTGTGATGAAAAGCTGAATTTTTATCAGCTGTTACTCCAGTCTTAAGTGTCACATGATCCTTCAGAAATCATTCTAATATGCGGATTTATTATTAGAATGATCAGTGTTGGATAATATCAACAGTTGTGCTGCCAAATATTTTTTGGAACCTGTAATTTTTTTTTTTAGGATTCTTTCATGAATAACAAGTTTAAAAAGTACAGTGTTTATTCAAAATATAAATATTTTATAACAATGTAAATTATTTATTATTAACTTTTAATAAACTTTTAATTATTAACTTAATACATCCTTGGTGAATAAAAGTATTAATTTCTTAAAAAAAAAAAAAAATAAAAATGTACTGAACCCAAACTTTTGAACGATAGTGTATATATATATATATATATATATACACACTATATTCGCTCACCTGCCTTGACTCATATATGAACTTAAGTGACATCCCATTCCTAAGGGTTCAATATGACGTCGATCCACCCTTTGCAGCTATAACAGCTTCAACTCTTCTGGGAAGGCTGTCCACAAGGTTTAGGAGTGTGTTTATGGGAATTTTTGACCATTCTTCCAGAAGCGCATTTGTGAGGTCACACACTGATGTTGGACAAGAAGGCCTGGCTCTCAGTCTCCGCTCTAATTCATCCTAAAGGTGTTCTATCGGGTTGAGGTCAGGACTTTGTGCAGGCCAGTCCAGTTCATCCACACCAGACTCTGTCATCCATGTCTTTATGGACCTTGCTTTGTGCACTGGTGCACAGTCATTTTGGAAGAGGAAGGGGCCAGCTCCAAACTGTTCCCATAAAGTTGGGAGCATGGAATTGTCCAAAATATCTTGGTATGCTGAAGCATTCAGAGTTCCTTTCACTGGAACTAAGGGGCCAAGCCCAGCTCCTGAAATATATATAGTATATATTGTGACGGGCGTTCCGATTGTCTATCAGCGTCGCCTGGGAAACGGATTAGCAACACCTGCCGATCCACATCACGGGCCGATCGGCCACGGCTGCTCCCAATCAAGCCACCGCTATATAAACGGCTCAGACGAAAGAAAGGGTGAGACATGTCTCCTTACCAGAGATCTACTGACGTTTCTTTCTTTGTTCCCTCGCAGAGAGCAGCTCGTAGCCTGGTCGGCCCTCACCTGGAATTCCCTTCACCAAGCACCACGCACCCGGAAGCCACTGGATTATTCACGTTTCACACCGCTGTTTTCACTTTCACTGTTCAAACTCTGAATAAATCTACCCTCCGGGGCTCCACTGCATTATATCCGAGTTGTGTGCTGCTTCACCTCGTTACAATATATAAATATATATAGACATTGATTGTTTGAGTTTTTCTTTCTACAAATCGCTAAGTTGTTGTGCACCTTATTAAATCTTAACCCTTAAACAGCTCACACTGCCAAGTGCAAATTGTCGGTCAGTTGACAGAACAGCCAAATGTAGAAACACGAGCAAAGTCAGTCTGCCCCACCAAACACAGTTTGCATTCTTCAACATCATTCTAGAATGAAAATTCTTTCATTTATTAATCTTGTTGTATGTTTATGTTTAAGGGGGGAAAAGCAATCTGAGAGCTAAATTACGAGCTTTGACTAAACTGAACTGAGTAAAGAAAGGCTTTTGGACTGACCAGTAGTTCATCAATATAGAGTGTCTATACTGCAGTCATCATATGTACTATAATAGAGCGCCATCTAGTGTACTAACAATTTATCTTTCCAAGATTAGCTACTACGTCTGGCATAAAATGTGAATGATTCAAAAAGCTCAGGAATCACTTAGAGACACTTGATTAAGGAACTCTGTTAGCAAAGAGGTATTGTTTGTTGTCATGGTTCTCAGCTTAAATATGAAGAGCTCAAACGACCTCAAAATAGAATATAGGAAAATATAACTTACTTGATTTGTGTTTCCTGCTAGCCAAATTTCACATGCATAAACAAAAATCTGTCTCTGTTATTAACCCTTTCACGCGTACGATCACACCGGTGTGATCAGTCTAAGCTGGTCCCTGGAGCGTACGATCACACCGGTGTGATTCGAACGTTCAGCACATCACGTGATCAACTGCTGAATTCAAATCTGCTTTGGCGCTTTGGCTGGCGCTGAGCCAGATCGGACGCGCTGAGCGCTTGTCATATTATCGCAATTATTCAGTGTTTTCAACCATGTAATGCTTATTTTAGGTTATAGACATTTAAATACACATATGTCCTAGTAAAACGATGCCTTTATATTTAGCAAAATACACGCCGATGTCTATGGAAGCGGCAATAATGATCCTTACAAATGTTATCTGACGACATGTTTTATTGATATCATATACACATTGTGTAGGTAACTCTAAAGTTTACTCTGCTCTTGTCCCAGCTCACTAGAGACTTAGTTTAATGTTTTTCGGGAGGAGAGGATGAATTTGCGACTTGTAAATCCCACAACTCGGATTCAGCGCGAACTAACATGGCGGCGCCCATCACTCGGCATAGATCAACTAACACGCTCATTATTAAAGTGTTTAAACCTCCAAATACATTTACTTGCACATATTTCAGAATCGGAATATCAGATATTTCATAATACAGTGAGAACGTTTGTGAATATTAATAATAAAAAGGGAAAAACTATATAAAAGTGATTCATGTGTCATAAAGCGCTATTGTGGCTGCGTTGTGTCACATGACAAACATGACGCGTCGCCATGGAAACAATAAAGCGACACATTCTAAAATAACGGTCGCCTAAAAAAAACTCACGCTGGAGGCTCAGCTAGTATATTTTAAACTCACGTGTGAAAGGGTTAAACAGTGAAAACTACATCTCTATATTCATCCCATGTATTTTTTTAAGGTGTAAACTTAAGATTGATTGATTGATTGATTGATTGATTGATTTGTTAACCTGGCAACACAACCTTTAAGAAAATTAACCATGTTTTAAATAAAATAAAATAAAATAATAAAATAAAATAAAATAAATATGGTTTTGCCAACCTAACTAAAAAAAAAAAATCGCAATACCCGTTCCAAAGTCTTGATGTGACTCAAATGAAGTTCCGGTCTAAATCAAATGATTCGGGATCCGCACTATGAATTCCCGAACTAAATCAAATGAACTTTGATACCAGCTCCGACATTCCAAACTGATTCAAACAATTCGGGAATCCCCACCGTTTGACTCAAAGGATTCACAGCTCTGATCTAAATCAAAATATTTGCATTCCGCACTCTGAAGTTGCGATCTGAATAAAATGATTCGCGATTAGTGCTTTATAAAATCATGATTAGCGGGACAGTTTAGTAGTCCCTGGGTATTTGTAGGGTCATGTTACTAGCATCCCTAAATTCTACAGCCTTGAACAGATGCTATTTTCATTTATTGAAACATTTATTAACAATAAACATTTATTGAATTCTTACGATTACACCTTTCCCTCTTTAGACAAACTTTCTCAGAAACATTTTACTTCTCTCTTTCTGTGTAATTCATCACATATGTTACAGCAACCATTACATTTTTAAATTTAATTAATTTGTTATTTGACAGTGTTTAGGACTATAGTTTTAGGACTAATTTTATTTGACCGCAAAGCTGTTCTGAGTAGGAGGAAAGTCAGACTGTGAGGTTCATGTTGAGCAGGACAGGAAGAAGCCCTTCACCTACAAACTGAACACACATTAAACAAATGGACGTTCTCTTGCAGAAGCATCTACCCAACAGATCAAACAATATTTTTGAAAGAAATCAGACCACAACCAGGTTTCAGTTTGACTCATATGTTAAACTTCTCATGTCACACTTCAGATGAGTGTCGATGAGAGATGGTGAATATTTTTCTATTTACAACAACTATTTGAACTATTTACAAAAATTATTGTAATGATTGCAAAACTATTTGAAATCTGTATAGCATTAATTATTTAGCATTACATTTAGGATGACTAATCCAATTTTCTACTTTCTTACTTTTTCAAAAAAAAAAAAAAGTACTTTTCAGAAACCATAAAAGTTAAAATAAATAAATAAAAAATGTAAATAATAATAATAATAATAATAATAATAATAATAATACATATATACATACATAAAATACAAATAAATAAAAATAAGTAAAAAAATAAAAAAAGTTATTTTTGTTTTTTGACACACCCACACAACCATGAACATGCATTCAGAGTGTGTGTTAACTAGTAGGTGGTCAAACACTGTTGAAGGAGGATTCAGCAGGTGGCCGCTGAACAACTGAAGATGTTGTTTCACACACTTGTTTTGTTCTGTTTATATTGTCTGATTGGTAAGTTTCAAATTTTTTATTGCTTTGTTTATTTTCATTTCGGAAAAAAATAAAGCTCCTGCTGCTGTTGCTTTTGCAATTCGACAGATATCATTGTAAGATCAACTTTGGATTCAGGTCTAGAATTAATTAGAGGAATTAAACTTAGTTTTGCCACATATAAACTTAGTTTTGTAATGTCACATTTATTTTAAAACATGAAACATTCATACACATTCACACACTCTGTTATATGTTGACTTGAATTTTGTTTTGTGTCTTTGCTGCTATTAAAGGTTACAAACTGATTTCAGGCTTTCTAATACAATAGAGGCCTTAATCTGTGTAAAATATGTTTGTTCATCAGGTGTGTTTGGTGAGTCTGTGTCAGTGATGGAGGGAGATTCTGTCACTCTACACATTGATCTTACTGAAACACATGACGACATAACGTGGAGTTTTGGAGCTGAAAAAAATATGATAGCTGAATACAACAGAGCTTATGGAAGTTTCACAGGTAATGGTACTGATGGGAGATTCAGAGACAGACTAAAGCTGGACAATCAAACTGGATCTCTGACCATCATAAACATCACAACTAAACACGCGGGACACTATGAAGTACAGATTAATGGAATGACACCATCAAAATTAATAAAATTCAATCATTCAGTTTCTGTCTATGGTGAGTGGAGACATAATTTGTTGAGCGTTCACATAGTCTTGATTTATTAAATTAATATTTTGGGTTCAAATAATTATGGAGATAATTTGTGACATAAGGTTGATTACCACAAAACATAATTTTGACTCTTAAGAAAAGAAAGAAAAAATGTCAAGGTTGCGACTTTTGAAGAATTTTTTAAAGATTTAAAAGCAGAAAAGTGAAGCATGTAATTCGATAAAAACGTTAATTCATCTGTTAAAACTAGTCTATTATTTGAGCAGCAAAACTGTTTTAGTATAGTATATTTTCCCCAGTCGCTTTAGGGTCTCGTCAAGCGACTAAGTTGTAAACTTAGACATAACTTAGACATAACTTTGCATAGAGTTTAACATTTCAATGTTCACAATTTGGCCTCATTGACTTCCCTTGTAGGCACCTCATCGTAACCTCAATTTCTTCTGTTTTAAAAGAAAACAAGAGATGAGTCATAATTTTTTGTATGTGATAATCACCATTATGCCACCAATGCTGATGACTGTTCTTAACTTCTTTTTATATTTCTGCTCATTCATGTTTTCTAGCTCGTCTGCCCATGCCTAACATTACCAGAGATTTTTCACGAAATCTTTATTCATCATCATCATATTGTTCACTGTTGTGTTCAGTGGTGAAAGTGAATCGTGTGACTCTCTCCTGGTACAAAGGAAACAGTTTATTGTCCAGCATCAGTGTGTCTGATCTCAGCATCAGTCTCTCTCTACCTCTGGAGGTGGAATATCAGGATAAAAACACCTACAGCTGTGTGATCAACAATCCCATCAGCAACCAGACCACACATCTGGACATTTGTGAACTTTGTTGGCCCTGTGCAGGTATGTTGGTATGTTTACTCAGCTGAACTATTAAGTTACAGTGCTGATGTTCGATAAAGTTTGTTGTAGATCAGACTGACATATTCCGTCACATTAAAATTCAGTCAAATTAACCACATGCAACATTTTCATTCATCTTCATAAAACAAATGAGGTTATTTTTAATGTTCTATTGACCTTTTTGTGTCCATACATTTTAAAACTTCAAAAAGTAAATAAAGACTTGCTTGATGTGCAGAAATGATTGTCAGTACTTCTTGCACATCAAGCATGCAGGTTTATATTTGATGAGCTCTATCTATGTGTGTCAATCAATGTTTATATGTAAATAAAAACTCAAAGTATTTATGGACTTTTTGAAACTTGAAGAGGTTGGATGTGTGGACTTTCAGTGAATGTACAACAAATGATGAGAGAATATTAAACGCCTTTATGTTCTGTGGATGAACACACATTTTATGGATTTGGAATGATTTTACAGTGAGGATGTGATGGCAGAAATTCATTTTTGGATGAATTATCCATTTAAAGTCTCAAAACTGTGTGTGTAATTCTCCCAGTACCAAATGTAGATGCAAAAGTAGTAAAAGTGATCCCTGCTTTGTTTTATTACAGGCATGTTTTTATCTGTTGGTTGGAATTTGTGTATCATAATGTGTCTACTGCTGGACGTTTGTGGTTGATGTTTGTTCATAGTGTGTGGTTGAAGGTGTTTTTTTTTTTTCCCATTCCTGTTAATGATACTCATAGTTTGACTTCTACCTAACAAAACAACTTAAACTGTCTAAATGCTTTAACAGTAGAAATAGAAAATTGCCACAGCAGTCACCGACAAATCACAAGTCAAAAATAAAATTAAGTTCATATGAATTCAGATGAATTCATATGAATGAGTTCAGATGCAAAACCAGCTAAAAAAGCCATCTCGGTCAAAAATGAGATAATGATACTGAATGAATGCTCCTGACACATAATATACGTCCAGCAAATACTTTTACTTCAAACTCGCTAAATTCCAGCCTCAGCCCAATCAGAAGTACCTGTACTTACACAGAAACCTATACAAAACAGCTGTTGAATCAGTGTCTTTGGTTTTACCTGATCGTGAATCAGTTTCATCAATATATAGATATTTTTAACAAGACATCTGCGTAATTAAAATGATGCGAAGTAGTTAATAGTATCTTACTGGCCTCTATATACAAGCTCTCCACAAAACAAGTTCTACTGCAAATTAAAAAAAAAAGATACAGACAGTTCATATTTAATGGCATTTTTTCTTCTTTTTATTGCGTTTTATGTGTTATACTTTAATTAAAAAACAAACAAACAAACAAACAAAAACATATGCATTGGGGTTTTAAAACCAGTTTATGCATATTTCATCTGGAGTTTTTGTTGCGTTTACACACTTTTGATCAGCGGGCGTCACAAGCGTGTTGTGTTTCAAATAATTCAAAACAGTGAATCATTTTGCGAAGCAATTGGTTCAATTGATTTGAAGCTTCGGAAAGGTTTGTTTCTCCCTTCACTGCCGCTGTGTGTTGCTCAGAGATGCATGTGATCTTTGTTTAAACTATGTTCGTTAATCAATTTGAGAAAAAACAGTCAACACTGACAATATTGTGATACAAAGTTTGAGCTCTTGTATAAAATCAACGTTAAATTTACAATCGTGGTTTTCAGAGAAGGGTCTGGCTGCAGACACGCATTTTCAGTCGTACTCTCAGACTTGCACTCTCAAACACCTGCAGTTCCGGAATTGACGTCACTTTTATTTTTTAATTTAATTCTATTTTTTTTTTAATTTTTTTTTTTATTGAATATCTCAACATTTTACAACAGTAGCCAGGTGGTGAAGACAAGAAAAAATAAACTAAATTACAATGTCACTCGCAATTGTCACTTGCACTCTCAGCTACCTGCGACATCACTTTCAATCCACAGTTCCACACAAATCATTTGTGTTGCCAATGGAGACAAGACGCTGTGGTGGTTAAACGATTAAAACTAATTTAACAGCATAACATACAGGGTCCTGCAAGTCATCTGTAGGAGGGTCTGGCTGCAGACATGCACCTGCACTCTCAGACACCTGCACTCTCAGACAACTGCACTTCCAGAAGTGACGTCACTTGCAGTCGATTTTATTTTTACTTTATTTATTTATTTATTTATTTTTTAATTGAATTTCTCAACATTTTACAACAGTAGCCAGGTGGTGAAGACAAAAAAAAAAAAAAACTAAATTACAATGCCAGTCGCAATCGCCACCTGCACTCTCAGCTACCTGCGACGTCACTTGCAATCCACACAAATGGTGCGTGTGGCCAATAGAGACAAGACGCTGTGGTCTTGTCTTACCTTGAAGTACATTAAATGTACTTGCCTTGAAGTACATTAAATGTATTTAGATACATTAAGTGCCATTAAACGATCAAATTTGTAATATAGTTTATTAATTTAGTGTACTTCAAGGCAAGCATATGGCCATGGATGCGCAAACTTTCACTTTTATACGTGCCCAGCAAACGCTTAATGTGGCAAAACGGACTAAGATGATAAAGACCAAATTCAATATAAATCTTACTGTTGTCAAATGATATACCAGCAGATATGAACGCGCCATAAGAAAGGCATTATGTGATATTAAAAGGACCAACTTTGTATAGGCAAGCAGACGTGCCCAGAATGTAATGCGTTAAATAGACGTTTTCCTCCCATAGAAAATCAGGTGCATGTCTGAGGCCAGACCCTATTGACAGAACAGCAGAATATGAACGCAATGCGCAAAGTCTCTCGTTAAGCATTTGTCTCCCGTAGAAAACCATAAACACTCTGACCATCTCTAACATGACATCTGAACATGCTGGACTCTATGAAACATGGATTAGTGAAATGACACTGCCATCAAAAAAAAATTCAGTTTAAAAAATTCAGTCATACAATTTCAGTCTATGGTGAGTTGAGACATAATTTGTCGAGCGTTCACATATTCTTGTTTTGTTAAAGAAATGTATTACAGGTTCAAATAATAATGGATACAATTTGTGCCATTGTCAGGGTGTTGTGTAGCAGGCAGACTAAGGTAGACGAAGGAGAATGTAGTTTTAAACAAATGATTTTAATAATAATGGAAAAAACAGGAAGAACGGGATTGCACACAACTTATAATGATGACTGAGAATGGACAAAGAAAGACTGAACAGAATGGGGTATAAATACTAGGACAAATGAGAGGAAATGAATAACAGGTGTAGGGTAATTAATCAAAAACCATAGTAACAGACGAGGAAGAGAAACAGGAAGCAGGAGAACAGGGAAAACGCAACAAAAACACAAAGAACACGTGACATCCAACTCCCGCTCTGCGTCCTGGAAGCTGGTTCAGGGCAGACACAGAGCGGAGATGAGGGCAGCCTCCAGGGCGGATCAGGGAGCTCAGGAACCCATGGCGGAGCAGATAGTTCAGGAAGCCATGGCAGATCAGGGAGCTTGGGGGGCAATGGTGGAGCAGACAGTATGGGGAGCCATGGCAGACCAGTCCAGGAGGCCATGGCGGATCAGGGAGCTCAGGGGGCCATGGCGGAGCAGGCAGTTCAGGAGGCCATGGCTGTACGGCTTCCATGGCCTTGGCCTTGGCCTCTGGCCCGACCACTATGGTTAAAACATATATATATATATATAATAATATGATAAGATATTAATAAAGCAATATATAAATAGATACAGAGTGAGGCAGTGAGAATTCACTCAATGCTAAACGCCACACGCAGACACAATTTTAGATATTATATTTGTAGTTTCGAGAGTGTCATTGATTGTAACAGAACATTGTGAGATTGCAATAAATTGACAACTTTTTAGTGACTATATGGAAGTGCTATTTGTTCGCTTTCTATAATCAGTTCGGAATTTGAATAAAAGTTTCGCTTTACGTGCTGCAAACAGGACCAATAGGACACATGCAGCGAAGTTTCAGGAGTAACTGTAAAAAACAGAACGGATGAGATGGAGGAAAGTCTGTACTGTACAAGAGAAAGGTATAAACAGAAAATCACAACATATGTTGGATGTGATCCTTATTTATGAAGAGGAGTGATCTTTCAACTAAACTGAAATAGTTGCCTCAGTTAATTGCCTGTCATCAAGGCGGTGGAAATAAACTATAAGCAACTAAGCCTGATTGCAAACAAACTATTTTGAAAGCGATTCCCACATTTATATGAAGGATGCAGGATATATGTCACACACTGTACAGGCTACTGGACCTGTTAGCAGCATGTAAAGCAAATTATTATTATTATTTTTTTTTCAAATTGTGAATTGATTATAGCCTAGCAAGCGAGCAAACAACGTTTATCGCAATCTCACAAGGTTCCGTTGTAATCACCTGCAATCATAATATCTTATTTACATCGTGTCTACGTGTGGCATAAGCATTGAGTGAATTCTCACCGTCTCACCCTGTATCTATTTATATATTTCTTTATATCTTAATAGAAGTATATCTTTTATTAACCATTCGCACACACAAGCATTACGCAGACGCAGGTTTACAAGCCACTTTGCCCTCCGTTTTTCAGTCAGTTTCTTGCCTTTTCCTCATTATGAACAGCAAATTTTCATACACGATATGAAATTAAATTTCTCAGTTTGACCGATTTCCATAAACAACTCAAAGGCATTTTGAGATTCTGCTATTGATTCCTACAGAGAGAAATCACTTCCTGCCCTTCAGGTGCATTTCGCACGTTCTCAGAATCACGTGATTGCAAACAACCTATATCAGGATAAAAACACCTACAGCTGTGTGCTCAACAATCCCATTGGCAAAAGGACCAGACATCTGGACATTTTGTTAACCGTGTCCAGGTATGTTGGTGTTGATGTCAGCTTTGATCTACTCAGCTGATCTAGTTATAGTGCGGAGAGTGCTGGAAGAATACACAGTGAGCTGGTCTGTTTTTTTGGCCTCAGAAAGAGTGTGTGCCCCCTCAGTTTTCTTAACAAACTTATTTAAACCATTAATGGATAATTAATTGGAGGAGCATGCGCACACCATCTGCGGAGAACATAAAATTGTGTTCAATTTGAGCAGATCAATCAGTGTCTGACTTGAAGCAGTGTAGCTAGCCTATGCCATCTAAGTAGGATACTGCAAGAGAGAAATTTTTTAAATGTTTTTTTTTTTTTTTTTTCGTATAATTTTAAAACAAATGTGATTATTTCTAAGAACTGTTTAACATTATGACACAGTATGACAGACATTATGGCACAGTAAGAATATTTAGTTGGAGATATGTGAGCAAAAAATAATAGATTAAAACAAATGGATAATAGAAAGCTCAAAAGCAGCGCTGAAATGGCCAGTATATACATGTATAAAAAAGGCTGTAGAAAAATACATTGTTGTAACTATAGTCTGTTGTGAACTAAAATGGGTCAGTCTAAGGGATGAAACTCCAGGGCTGAAAATGAATCCCACTCTGCCTCTGCTCACACTAATGACACATTTTGTTAATTACAGATCAGGGTCTACCTTTATTGTACAATGTGTACAATACAATTGCTGCTGTTGCTGGATCTCTGTTGATTGTAGCTGCCATCATGGTGTGCTACATCTGCAAAAAATGTGAAAAAGTGGACACAGAAGGCAAGTATTTCCTACTGGTTTTAAACAAGTCATATGCAAAAATATACTCTAAATATTTTAATTGTTAAATATAAAGTATTTAAAATAAATAAATGCAGTTATTTTTTTTTTATTTAATTGTATGTATTAATGCTTACATTTGAGTTTTGATAACGATACTGTACATGCAGTATATTGTAAAGAAACATCTAGTTAAGATTGACTGTTTAATGGATCTATTGAATTTATTGCTTTTTAAACAGTTCAGTCTTGTGAAGTAATGATCACTTATGCTGAGCCAATGTTCTACAAAAGAAAAGCACAGTCGGTGAGATCATTTAATCTCTGCATTTAGTCTCTGCATCAATTCATATGTATGTAAGCCATAGGTTTTACATTCAGTGCGAACTAAAAAAATGGCTCACTATTAGGAATTTATTATTATTACATTTTGTATGATGTTTTTTTTTTACAGGATGTTAAAGAGGAGAGCCATGTGCTGTATGCACTGGTCACCATGAGGAGATGATCGAACTTCTAAGAACCAGATCCTGCTGCGTGATCACTTAAACTTCTGTATTAAGTCTATTTTTGTGTTTTTGTGAGAATCACCACATGCAACCCACGAGACTTTGATTCATCTTCAGAAAACAAAAGAGGCTATTTACCTTACCTTTATGTGCGTGTGTGTGTGTGTGTGTTTTGAAGCTTCAAAAAGTAAATAGACTTGCTTGATGTGCAGAAATGATCACCAGTACTTACACATCAATCATGCCGATTTATCGCAGCTTGAAAGAGGTTGGTTGTGTGGACTTTCAATAGACAAAAAATGATGAGAGAATACTAAACACACCTTTATGTGTGTTCTGGAGATAAATAAAAGTTTTATGGGTTTGGAGTGATTTTAGAGTGAGCATGTGATGACAGATATTCATTTTCAAACCTATGTGTGTAATCCTCCAAGTACAAAACATAGATGTAAAATACTCATCTGTTGGGTTGAGTTTGTGCATGAGAATGTGTCTACTGCTGGATGCTTGTGGTTGATGTTTGTTTGAGGTGTCTGTATGTGTCAATGAATAGCGTGTGGTTGAAGGTGGTTTTTTTTCCATTCCTGCTCATGATACTCACAGTTTGACTTTTACCTTACAAAAACAACTTAAACTGTCTAAAAGCTTTATCAGTAGAAATAGAAAATTGCCACGACAGTCACAAGTCAAAAATAAAATTAAGTTCATATTTTAGTCTTCTGCAAAGAGTCACATTATTAATATATATATAACAGATATGGGATTCCTGCAGTGTGAAAAGCTGTGCATGTCTCTGAATGGTCCATCTAAAAATGCGAAGCCTGTAAATAGACAAGACAATAATGCTATAGTTCACTGAGATTCCCTCAGCAGTGAGCCGTTTAGCACACTAAACCCGCTGTGGGCCCCCTGTGGGTTAGCCCATGCAGGGCCCATACCAGTTTGCTCAGTTGGGGCCCAATGGGGATTTTCTGTGGGCAAGCCCACAAGAAAACCCAGAGTTTTGCGCTTTTGGGGCCCCATGAGGTTTTTCTGTGGGCGGTCCATCTTGTTAACAGCAAAGGACAGCTAAAACTAAACTTTTTAAAAATGTTTTATGATTGGATTATAATCAAAATTGTTATTTATTAAATTATTTTTGTATCTACATGCAAATGTTACATTAAAATTATATTTCTGTGACAATGGCAGTAAAATGTAAACAATAAGTTGTCCATAACAAACATTGAATACAGTTGTACTCATGAATTTACATACCCCTTGCAGAACATACAAAATGTTAATAATTTTTAACAAAATAAGAGGTATTATGAAAACCGTATGTTATTTTTTATTTAGTATTGTCCTGAATAAACTATTTAATATGACAGATGTTTATATATACTCCACTAGACAAAATAATAACTGAAATTATATAAATGAACCGTTAAAAAGTTTACATACCCTTTGATCTTAATACTGTGTTTTGTTTCCTGGATGATCCACAACCGTTTTTATCTTTTGCGATAGTTGTTCATGAGTCCCTTGTTTGTCCTGAGCAGTTCATCTGCCTGCTTTTCTTCCGACAAATCCTCCAGCTCCTGCACATTATTTGGTTTTTCCAGCATCCTCTGCTTTTTTGAACACTTTCCAAAACTGACTGTATGATTTTGAGATCCATCTTTTCACACTGAGAACAACTGAGGAACTCATACATAACTATTACAAAAGGTGAAAACACTTACTGATGTTTAAGAAGGCAACACAATGCATTAAGAGCCAGGGGGTATAAACTTTTGAACAGAATGATGATGTGTAAATTATATTTATTAAGTATATTTTATTTACAGATTTTGTTCTTCCATTTAGTATTGCACTTCAGACTACAGAAATATTTACATGTCTCGCAGAATGCATGGGGGTGAGTAAAACAAGATCATTTTCAACTTTGGGAAGAGCTGGGTATTGATTTTGGTATTTTTTTAGGCACTCACCAAATTGCCTTGAAACCACTGAGTATCAAAAAATGTCTTGATGTTTAAAGTATTGAATGTCTTGATTTTAATACTTCCATGTCAGTGAAACAGTAAGCATGCAGAATGCTTTATGTGCCCAAATCAAGTGCTGGTTATTGGCTGTGGCGAGGCATCAAATAAGAGATTAAAAAAAAAAAAAAATCAGGAACCAGTATTGAAGTCAAGGTACGGTTATTTATATTGAACATTTTTGAATGTTTACATTCATTTTTGGGTTAACTGGGTGTAGCATCTGGACCAATCAGACATACATTAATTGTTACATTTAACAAATAGTCTTTAAACCCAACAAGCCAGCTATATGCTGGAGCTCTGGAGACAACCCCCCAAAGCAACTAACACCCCAAAAGGGCTCAGTTGCCAGGACGACCATCTGATAAGAGTTTTTATTGCCCAGAGGAATGCACATTTGCCCACGCTACATTTGCCCATAGGAAAGACACAATGCCTATAGATATGGACTCTTTCCCATTCATTCACAGACAAACCTTTCTTTGACCTTCCTATCACACATAGCCCAGGTCATTGTGTACAGTATTACTGCATTGTATTTTAATTTTGTCTGTTGTATTTGTATTTGTCTTTCTACTGTTTTATGTATGCATTATGATAGATGACTAGTCGTATAACCCACCTATGCCATGTTTGGTGTCTTTGAATTCGTATTTTGATCATCTAAAAGGTGGTGTAAATTAGATGTTGATACCTATGCAACATATTAGTGTTTTAAGAAACCTTACTAGTTTTTGCATTAACACCCAATCAAATTGCATATGCAAAATACCATGCTCACAGACAAAGAGTCGTAAACTTTCCCTCCAAAGGTGAAAGTTTCCATTAGTTCGTGGACCTCCTGGAGGCATAGCCTCCAGAGAGCTTAACCCTTTGAGCGGTACAGTCCCACATATGGGATTCTATTTTCTGTGCCCCTGGGAGTACGGTCCCACATGGGATTTAGAACGTTCGGTGATGTCACGCAACTGCCAAATTCAAACTGCGTTTTCGCGCGTTGGCTGGCGCTGAGCCAGAGAGAGACGTGCGCTGCGCTTGTCATATAATCACAATTGTGCAGTGTTTTCAACCACATAAAACAATACATATAAAACAATACATTTAGAGTTTGTAAAATACACACGGATGTCTATGGAAGCAGCAATAACAATCCATTCAAGTATAATTTGCCCACATGTTTGATTCATATCAGATACACTTAGTGTAAGTAAAGATATAATTCACTCCATTCCTTTCCCAGTTCACCAGCCACTTACTTCCATATTGTATTTCGGGAGAAACTGGTGAATTTGCGTGCTGTAAATCCAGCTGACTGGACTCTCTGAACGGCAGCGCGAACAAACATGGCGGCGCCCATCTCACGTTATAGATCACGGTCCAGATCGTATATAAAGGTTTTAAAACGGCAAAATACACTCACTTACACGTATTCGTGAATCAGAATATCAGATAGTTGAAGACATGGTACGCAAGTGTGTGAATATGTTGAATAAAAAATAAAAACGAAATAAAAGCGATACGTCTGTCAGCGCTATAGTGGCTGCGGTGTGTCACGTGATCATAATGCGTCGCCATGGAAACAATAAAGGGAATGTTGCAGTGAAAGTGTTAAAGGCATTAAACGATTGATCGCCTCCCTCTCTCTTCACTCTCTTCTTCGTCTGCAACATCTTCAAATTACTGCCTGTGTGGAGGAACCACGGGGAGCCTGAGCCGGCACAGGCCCCAACCTATATGTGGCTCTCGACCACAAAGAGCCAGACATTTTCATTCAACCCTGGAATTCATCTTCATGACTCACCTCAGTCAGTCAGTGGTTCTTTTAGAACCTTCGAAGATGAGCTAGAACTCTTCAAGACTTCCCTAAGCACACACCAGGCCTTGCGGCCTTGTCTTTCCATTCCCCAAAGATCACAGGACTTCAGCTGGGTCCCTCTCAGCTCTTGGTTCTTCTTCACTTTTCACATGGGATGAAACTCCCAGTCACCATCGAGTCAGAACATCTTTGGAGTTCATCACTCCTCAGACCCGGAAGAACGTGATCGCGATTCCAAAACACCCACTGCTCCAACCGTCAAGACTTTCACCCGAGACTGCATTCGGACACTTGTTCAACGACCAAGGCAATGCAAGTATCGTACATTTAACTAAACAAACAAAGGTTTAGTATAAGCTGTAGACAGCACTGATAGTTTTGCTCAGGTGGTTAACTGACTCTTTTCATAGCTTCATTTCCTTGTCTCTCTCTAACTGTACTGCTCTCTTAGCAGACCTTCCAGCATGTCCTACCAAGACTCTGCAACTAATCCAGCATTTGCTACTGAGAGTGGTCTTTAATGAGCTGAGGAGAGTGCACGTCACACAAATCATCACTTTGCACTGGTTGCCAGTAGCCGTTCATGTCACATCCCAAAGAGGTACAAGGAACACAGACGTTTACTTTGACTGTTTGTTGCAAAACTGCCTAAATCTGCCCATTTTCAAGAAATGGCTAAAAATGCATTTTTTTTTTTCCATGAACACTTGACCATTTAAAGGGATAGTTCACCCAAAAAACAAAATGAGCTTATGATTTACTCACCCTCAATCCACTGTTTATATGACTTTCTTCTTTCAGACAAACACAATCAGAGTTACATCAATAAACTTCCTGGTTCTTCCAGGCTTTATATTGGCAGTGAATGGCTGCGATGAGTTTGAAGCTCAAAAAAGTGCATCCATCCATCATAAACATACTCAACATGGCTCCGGTGGGTTAATAAAGGCCTTCTGAAGTTAAGCATATTTTACATTTTATAAAGTAAAATAAGTAATGTTCAGGTCAAACAGCCATAAAGAGTCAACTTAAGCATAACTTCCATGATGTAGGATGTAGCTTAGTATGTCATGTCGTAGCAAGTTTTTTTTTTTTTTTTTACTTTATAAAGTTTAAAATATGCTTTGCTTCAGAAGGCATTTAGTAACCCCTGGAACTATGTAGAGTACATTTATGAAGAATGGATGCACTTTTCTGAGCTTCAAACTCTTGGCAGCCATTCAATGTCATTATAAAGCCTGGAAGAGCCAGGGTGTTTATTGATAGTCATATACACAGAGGATGGCTAAAAGGTGAGTAAATCATGGGGTAATTTTTATTTTTGGGTAAACTATCCCTTTAATACTTACTCTTTGTGTTTATTAAAAAAAAATGTCTGCTGTGTTAGACTAACTGGGACTTTGTATGTATAAAGAGTATTGTATGTTACTTTGGGTAAAATGTCATTGTATACAGCAATTGGCTTTCTAAATTATGAACTATGTTCTAAATTATGTACTAGTTTTTATTTTATTTCTAAGTACTATGCTCTTTTCTCTACTGTCCAAACATTTTACTCCTGTACCCTTCCGGGCTGACAATGCCCTTATTTCCCCCAAGAAAATTTGAACTGTGAACTGTGAATCATGAACTGTGTGCCCTGCCATGGCTCCCCGAGCTCCCTGATCCGCCATGGCCGCCTGGACTGTGTACTCGACAATGGCTCCCCGATCCACCATGGCCACCTGGACTATATACTTCGCCGTGGCTCCCCGAGCTCCCTGACCCACCGTGGCTCCCTGAGCTCCCTGATCCATCCTGGAGGCATTCCTTCTTCCCGTCCGGTGTCTGCCCTACACGAGCCTCCCAGCACCCCCCACGCGGTGTATATGTTACGGCGCAAGATGCGCCTTATGGGAGGGGGGAGTAATGTCACACCACTGAGGAGTGTATTGTTTGTTTTACCCTCTTGTGCCCTTATTTGGTCTTTCCTGTTCCGTTGCTTGTTATTACGTCATTGGTTAATTGCTCACACCTGTCCTTGTCTCATCAGCACTCCTATATAAGTTTGATTCAGTTCCTTGTTCAGTGTCCATTCTTATGTTGTCGCTAATGTTTCCATATGTTAGTTTGCGTCATGTTGGATTGTGTTTGTGTTTCCAGTTTGTTCCTGTTCCCGTTTGGATTATGCTATTAAAGCATGTTTTCATTATCTCCTCGTCGTTGCTCCTCCTTCCCACACACGACGCATGACACTTAGTTAGCCTGCCCAGGACCAGGTTAATTTCCCAGCATAAGTTGCCAGAGTGACTGGTAAATTTGCTTTATGGAACCAAATTAACTGACAATAAGTGAGACTAACTGAAATAAGACTTTTTTGGTAAACTTGTTTTATGAAACAGCCCACAATGAAAACAAAAGCAAATAGTGAACTGCGTAGTAAAACTGCAAAGGGTACAGGTCTGAATGACTAACGATAGGAAGTAAATTTGTAGTAACTCGAACTGTCCTGAACATGCCCCTCTATCACAAGTTTCATTCTAAAGAATTGATTTGTTTTGAGTGTTGTTGTTAAACGATCAGATTACAAGGTTATATTCATCTATGGCAGGGGTGCTCATTCCTGGTCCTGGTGATTGACTTTCCTGAAATATGAAGAGCTCAAACGACCGATTAATGAGTTACTCTAAATTTCACAAAAATAAATAAATAAATAAATTAAATTAAATTAAATTAATAGTAATAATAATTATAATATAAGTCAGACATTGAAGTGAGCTGTTTTTGTCACTTTTCTGATGAAGATGTCATTCACTTGTTTTGGCAATGCACCCACACAGAAAAGTTTAGACAAAGAATTTTATTTATTTATTTATTTATTTATATTTAATTTTATTTATTTATTTATTTTATTTTTATTTTTTTTTACTGGTTTAAAAATAGAATATAGGAAAATATAACTTACTTGATTTGTGTTTCCTGCTACCCAAATTTCATATGCATAAACAAAAATCTGTCTCTGTTATTAAACAGTGAAAACTGCATCTCTATATTCATCCCATGTATCCTCTTAAGGTGTAAACTTGATTGATTGATTGATTGATTGATTGATTGATTGATTGATTGATTGATTGATTGATTTGTTAACCTGGCAACACATCCTTTAAGAAAATTAACCATGATTTAAATAAATAAATAAATAAATATGGTTTTGCTACACTAACTAAAAAAAGAAATCTTGATGTGAATCAAATGAAGTTCCGGGGGCATATTTGTCTGAATCAAATAATTTGTGAATTCCCGAACTAAATCAAATGAATCGTGATACGAGCTCCGACATTCCAAACTTATTCAAACAATTCGGGAATCCCCACCGTCTGAATCAAACTATTCACAATCCGCGCTCTGAAATCCTGAACTAAATCAAAATATTCGTGTTCTGCACTCTGAAGTTCCAATCTGAATCAAATGATTCGCAATTAACGCTTTATAAAATCACGATTAGCGGGACAATTTAGTAGTCACTGGGTATTTGTAGGGACATGTTACTAGCATCCCTACTAAATTCTACAGCTTTGAATAAATGCTATTTTAATTTATTGAAACAAAACTTCTTACGATTACACCTTTTCCTCTTTAGACAATCTTTTTTCAGAAACATTTTATTTCTCTCTTTCTGTGTAATTCATGACATCTGTTACAGCATTGTAACCAACCATTACATTTTTTAATCTAATTAATTTCTTGTTTGACAGTTTTTAGGACTATAGTTTTAGAATCAATTTTATTTGACTGCAAAGCTGTTCTGTGTAGGAGGAAAGTCAGACTGTGAGGTTTATGTTAACCCTTCGAGCGGTACAGTCCCACATATGGAATTCTTATTTCTGTGCCCCTGGGAGTACGGTCCCACATATGGGATTTAGAACGTTCGGTGACGAACTGCCAAATTCAAACTGCGTTTTCGCGCATTGGCTGGCACTGTGCTTGTCATATAATCACAATTATGCTGTGTTTTCAACCACATTACGTTTATTTTAAGTTTCAAACATTTAAATACACATAAGTACTAATGAAACAATACATTTAGAGTTTGTAAAATACACACAGATGTCTATGGAAGCAGCAATAACAATCCATTCAAGCATACTTTGCCGACGTGTTTGTGTAAGTAACGATATAATTCACGCCATTCCTTTCCCAGTTCACCAGCCACTTACTAGCATGTATTTCGGGAGAAACTGGTGAATTTGTGTGCTATAAATCCGGCTGATTGGACTCTCTGAATGGCAGCGCGAACAATGATGGCGCCCATCTCACGCATAGACTGTAAAAAATATGGACGTAGTGTCCATGACGTCACCCGTAGGTTTCTGAAGCGCATTTCTGACGCTCTTAGTGGGCAGGAGTCGGTCGTCGCCATCTTGGAATCGCGTCACTGCACGTCACTCCCAGGTAATCGAAAATGGGCAAAGAGGCGGGACGTGGGTGGAGCTGGTTGCTGAAACCACGCCCGTCTAGCACAACGGTGGTGACAGCAGCGACAATCCACCTGCCACTCAAGTGGCCACGCCCTAAATTATGCAGAACTTTAAGGCTTAATATAATTTAAACAGATGAGTTCTAAAACAATTCACCCCCCTCACAGTTGACATGAAGGGCAAAATTAGCTATATAGGCCAAAACCACTTTTTGTACCAGACTGTAAACATATTTTTTTTCTGCTGTAAAGTTGGGCATTTTAACATGGGGAGTTTATGGGATTGACTCCCTTTTGCAGCCAGTCTCTAGCGGCCAGTTGATGAATTGCAGTTTTAGTCACTTCCGTGTTGGCTTCAAGAGGGAGACCGGGAGGTTGCCGCTTTATCTCATGTTATAGATCACGATCCAGATCATTTAGAAAGGTTTTAAAATGGCAAAATACACTCACTTACACATATTCGTGAATCGGAAAATCAGATATTTGAAGTCATGGTAAGCAAGTGTGTGAATATTTTGAATTAAAAAAAGGAAAAACAAAAGCGATACGTCTGTCATACAGCGCTATTAGTGGCTGCGGTGTGTCACGTGACAATCAGGACGCGTCACCATGGAAAAAATAAAGGGAACGTTCTAAAATAACGGTCGCCTAAAAAAAACTCTGGGGGATCAGATGGACTGCGTCCGAAAGCTCTAAAATGCTGCCTTCGGAGGCAGCATTCCAAGGCAGGAAGGCATCAAGGCACGTCCGAATTCTAATTCTGCTTCACTTCCTGTCCCTGGAGGTACCTTCTTCTGATGGAATTTTGAAGGCAGCAAAGATGCCTTCGCTGCCTTCGATTTCCCACAATCCTGTGCATCATATAGGCTATATAAATAAATATATTCTGGTGAAATTAGACTTGTTACTTTATATAATAGATGAGATCTTGACCATGATATTCTTTATGAATCGTAATAGTGTAAAAAGCATAATAAATAATATTGTTTGTAATAATAGTGTTTAATAAAATGTTAAAAGGGTTCAAATGAGTAGTGAATAAGAATAATATTTACAATCTACTACTAATAATAACGAAACAGCCACTAATAACAATGACCTGTTCTGCAATATTACTTGCATCAGTGCTTTTATTTTTTTAAGCAAAAAGTAACTGCCAGTCATCTTCTCTGATGCACAGACCTTCGGTGGGTAATGACATTGAGGTCTTTATGTATTATTAAAGCATTTATATGTAACTGTATAAGACCGTTTTTCTACAAAATCTACAACTTAACCGTTAGGTAACCTAGCAACAGCGTCACGTTCTGCTGCCTCTGAAGTCTGTCCGAAACTCTTTCTAGAGTTGCCTTCACAGCCTTTGAAGTCACTGCTTCATAAGGCAGCGAGGCAGCGAGGCAGCAAGTCAGCTGACTAGGCTTTCGGACGCAGCCAAAGAATATTTTAAACTCACCAGTGAAAGGGTTAAGCAGGACAGGAACAAGCCCTTCACCTACAAACTGAACACACATCAAACAAATGGACGTTCTCTTGCAGAAGCCTGTCTATCTAACAGATCAAACAATATTTTTGAAAGAAAACAGACCACAGCAGGTTTCAGTTTGACTCATATGTTGAGCTGCTCACACTTATGTCACACTTCAGATGAGTGCCAATGAGAGATGGCGATTTTTTTTTTTACCGTTTACAAAAATTATTGTAATGATTGTAAAACTATTTGAAATCAGTATAGCATATGATTTTGCATTACATTTAGGATGACTAATACAATTTTCAACTTTCCTTCTTTTTCAAAAAAGTACTTTTCAGAAACCATGAAAGTTAAAATAAATAAATACAAATGTTTTAAATATAATAATAATAATAATAATAATAAATAAAATACAAATAAATTAAAAAACAATATTAAAATAAAATAAAAAAATAAAATAAAATAAAATTTGATTTTTTTTTTTTGACACACACACACACACACACACACATGCAAGCAACCACAATCATGAACATGCGCATAACTACTAGGGTGGTCAAACACTGTCAAAGGAGGATTCAGCAGGTGGTCGCTGAACAACTGAAGATGTTTTTTCACACATTTGTTTTGTTCTGTTTGTGTTGTCTGATTGGTAAGTTGCAAATATGTTTTTTATGGCTTTGTTTATTTTCATTTCAGAAAAATAAAGCTGCTGTTGCTTTAGCAAATTCACAGATATCATTGTAAGATCAACTTTTAAAATCTGTTTGTTCAGGTGTGTTTGGTGAGTCAGTGTCAGTGATAGAAGGAGATTCTGTCACTCTAAACATTGATGTTACAGAAACACATGAAGAGGACAGTATAATGTGGAATTTTGGCACTGGGAAGGATCTCATTGCTGACTTCAACAAATATTATAGAATCTTCTCCACATTTAATGGCACTGATGGGAGATTCAGAGACAGACTGAAGCTGGACAAACAAACTGGATCTTTGATCATCACAAACATCACAACTAAACACGCAGGACACTATCAAGTACAGATTAGTGGAATGACAAATACATTCAGTTTAAAAAAATTCAATCATTCAGTTTCTGTCTATGGTGAGTGGAGACATAATTTGTTGAGTGTTCGCATAGTCTTGTTTTATTAAATTAATATTCTGGGTTCAAATAATTATGGACATAATTTGTGGCATAAGGTTGATTACCAGAAAAATAATTTTGACTCGTTAAGAAAAGAAAAAAAAAATGTCAACGTTGCGACTTTTTAAAAAGATTTAAAAGCAGAAATGTGAAGCATAGAATTCGATAAAAACATTAATTCATGTGTTAAAACTAGTCTATTATTTGAGCAGCAAAGCTGTTTTAGATATAATTTTCCCAGTCGCTTTAGGGTTTATGTTGTCTTGTCAAGCGTCTAAGTTGTAACATAACTTTGCACAGTTTAACATTTTAATGTTTACAGATTGGCCTCATTGACTTCCCTCACCGTAACCTCTTTTTCTTCTGTTTTAAAAGAAAACGAGATGAAATAATTTTTTGTTTGTGATAATCACCATTATGCCACCAATGCTGATGTTTGAGCTTAACTTCTTTTTATATTTCTGCTCATTCATGTTTTCTAGCTCGTCTGCCCATGCCTAACATTACCAGAGATTTTTCACAAAATCTTTCTTCATCATCATCAAATTGTTCATTGCTGTGCTCAGTGGTCAAAGTGAGTGATGTGACTCTCTCCTGGTACAAAGGAAACAGTTTATTGTCCAGCATCAGTGTGTCTGATCTCAGCATCAGTCTCTCTCTACCTCTGGAGGTGGAATATCAGGATAAAAACACCTACAGCTGTGTGATCAACAATCCCATCAGCAACCAGACCACACATCTGGACATTTGTGAACTTTGTTGGCCCTGTGCAGGTATGTTGGTATGTTTACTCAGCTGAACCATTAAGTTACAGTGCTGATGTTCGATAAAGTTTGTGTAACAGGACTCCAGGGAAGCGTGTAAGATCCAGATGCGAGCTTTATTAAACACAGCGTAGTCAAGACAGGCAGGGTCGATCTCCAAACAGTAATATGAAGACAAGACAAAAGACTAATCCAAATAAACAGGCAGAAGGTCAAAGTCCAAGTGAGCAGTCAAAAAGTAACAAATAAACAAGGCTATGAAACTAGGCAAAACTATGGCAAAAAAAAACAAGAAAAAAAAATGACAATAAAACAAAACCGTGGGAAATAACAAAACAAAGCAATGAAAACAGAGAAAACACTTGGTAGAGTCCGCACAGGCAAAACAATACTTCACAGGGCCTGTTTGGTATAGGCCTCCTTAAATGGCCACCAAACAGGAAGTAACCCATGAAGCAGCAGAGGGAGCGGTAACAGAGAGTCAATGGGTGAGGGCTCCCTCTGCTGGCGTGGCGTTACAGTTTGTTGTAGATCAGACCGACATATTCAGTCACATTAAAATTCAGTCAAATTAACCACATGCAACAGTTTCATTCATCTTCATAAAACAAATGAGGTTATTTTTAATGTTCTATTGACCTTTTTTGTGTCCATCCATTTTAAAGCTTCAAAAAGTAAATAAAGACTTGCTTGATGTGCAGAAATGATTGTCAGTACTTCTTGCACATCAAGCATGCAGGTTTATATTTGATGAGCTCTATCTATGTGTGTCAATCAATGTTTATATGTAAATATAAACTCAAAGTCTTCATGAACTTTTTGAAACTTGAAGAGGTTGGATGTGTGGACTTTCAGTGAATGTACAACAAATGATGAGAGAATATTAAACGCCTTTATGTTCTGTGGATGAACACATGTTTTATGGATTTGGAATGATTTTACAGTGAGGATGTGAAATTCATTTTTGGGTGAATTATCCCTTTAAAGTCTCAAAACTGTGTGTGTAATTCTCCAAGTACCAAATGTAGATGCAAAAGTAGTAAAAGTGATCCCTGGTTTGTTTTCTACAGGCATGTTCTTATCTTTTGGTTGGAGTTTGTGTATGATAATGTGTCTACTGCTGGTTGTGGTTGATGTTTGTTCATAGTTTTTTTTTTTCCCCCATTCCTGTTAATGATTCTCACAGTTTGACTTCTACCTTACCAAACAACTTAAACTGTCTAAATGCTTTAACAGTAGAAATTGCCACAGCAGTCACTGACAAATCACAAGTCAAAAATAAAATCAAGTTCATATGAATTCAGATGAATTCAATGAATGAGTTCAGATGCAAAACCAGCTAAAAGCCATCTCGGTCAAAAATGAGATAATGTTACTGAGTGAATGCTCCTGACACATAATATATTAATTGATTTGAAGCTTCGGAAAGGTTTGTTTCTCCCTTCACTACCGCTGTGTGCTGCTCAGAGATGCATGTGATCTTTGTTTAAACTATGTTCGTTAACCAATTTGAGAAAAAACAGTCAACACTGACAATATTGTGATACAAAGTTTGAGCTCTTGTATAAAATCAATATTAAATTTACAATCGTGGTTTTCAGAGAAGGGTCTGGCTGCAGACATGCATTTTCAGACTTGCACTCTCAGACACCTGCACTTCCGGAATTGACATCAATTTTATGTTTTAATTTAATTCTATTTATTTATTATTTTGCAATCCACACAAATGGTGCGTGTTGCCAAAAGAGACAAGACACTGTGGTCGTTAAATGATTAAAACTAATTTAATAGCATAACCTACAGGGTCCTGCAAGTCATCTGCAGGAGATAAAAACAAGACCCGCAAATCTGTGGCCACAGAACAGCAGAATATGAACGCAATGCGCAAAGTCTCTCCTTAAGCTTTTTCCTCCCGTAGAAAACCATTAACACTTGATATGGCTTAATGTATTAAGATACATTAAGTGCCATTAAACGAATTTGTAATATAGTTTATTAATTTAATGTATTTCAAGGCAAGCATATGGCCATGAATGCTCAAACTTTCACTTTTATACTTGCCCAGCAAACGCTTAATGTGGCAAAACGGACTAAGATGATAAAGACCAAATTCAATATAAATCTTACTGTTGTCAAACAATATACCAGCAGATATGAACGCACCATAAGAAAGGCATTAAGTGATATTAAAAGGACCAACTCTGTATAGGCAAGCAGACGTGCCCAGAACATAATGTGTTAAATAGACGTTTTCCTCCCGTAGAAAATCAATATAAACAAAAGACAATGATATAAAAGGGCTGTAGATATTATTCTTTATGGGAAAACGCGAATGTACACCGCATTGCGTTTATTCTGGCTCACCTGCTTGTGTGTAGTTGTTTTAATAATGAATAGGAGCATATTGAGTTTCTTTATCATCTTAATCTGTTATGCCACATTATGCCACGTTTTGTGAAGGAAAACACCATATAGCCTACATATACATTATATTAAGAAACTGTATATCGCATTTGATCTTTTAATTGCATCTTAATACATTAAGCCATATTAAGGGTTAATGGTTTTCTACGGGAGGAAAATGCTTAACGAGAGACTTCATATTCTTTCATTGGCAACACGCACCATTTGTGTGGATTGCAAGTGACGTCGCAGGTAGCTAAGAGTGCAGGTGGCGATTGCGAGTGACATTGTAATTTAGTTTCTTTTTTCTTGTCTTCACCACCTGACTACTGTTGTAAAATGTTGAGAGATTCGTTTTAAAAAATAATAAATATATAAAATAAAGTAAAAAATAAAATAGACTGCACGTGACGTCACTTACGGAAGTGCAGGCGTCTGAGACTGCAGGTGCATGTCTGCAGCCAGACCCTATTGACAGAACAGCAGAATATGAACGCAATGCGCAAAGTCTCTCGTTAAGCATTTTTCTCTCGTAGAAAACCATAAACACTCTGACCATCTCTAACATCACATCTGAACATGCTGGACTCTATGAAGCACAGATTAGTGGAATGACACTGCCATCAAAAAAATTCAGTTTAAACAATTCAGTCATACAATTTCAGTCTATGGTGAGTTGAGACATAATTTGTTGAGCGGTCACATATTCTTGTTTCGTTAAAGAAATGTATTACAGGTTCAAATATTAATGGATACAATTTGTGCCATTGTCAGGGTGTTGTGTAGCAGGCAGGCAGGTATACAAAGGAGAATGTAGTTTTAAACAAATGATTTTAATAATAATGGAAAAAAACAGCCAGAACGAGATTGCACACAACTTATAATGATGACTGAGAACGGACAAAGAAATACTGAACAGAATGGGGTATAAATACTAGGACAAATGAAAGGAAATGAATAACAGATTTTGGGTAATTAATCAAAAACCATAGTAATAGAAGAGGAAGAAAAACAGGAAGCAGGAGAACAGAGAAAACACAACAAAAACACAAAGAACACATGACATCCAACTCCCCCTGGGTGCCCTGGAGGCTGGTGCAGGGCAGACACAGAGCGGAGATGAGGGCAGCCTCCAGGGCGGATCAGGGAGCTCGGGGAACCATGGCGGAGCAGGGAGCTTGGGAGGCCATGGCGGAGCAGACAGTTCATGAGGCCATGGTGGAGCAGGCAGTTCGGGAAGCCATGGCGAAGCAGGCAGTTCAGGAGGCCATGGCTGTACGGCCTCCGTGGCCTTGGCCTCTGGCCCGACCACTTTTTAGCCCAACTTCGAAATTAGAACCGTTCAAATAAAGGACGAGATTAATCAGTTCGATCAGGGGATAGTCACACACGGGAAGATCGCAACGGATTGTCTTGTTAAAACTAGTCTATTAATTGAGCTGTGGAGCTGTGTGAATTATATATATTTTTTCAACCGTTTTAGGGGTTTATGGTGTTGTTTGTTGTAAAATTAGTCATAACTTTACAGAAAGTTTAAAATGTAATGTTTTGCCAATTGACCCCACTGACTTCCATTGTAGGCACCTTACCGTAACCATACCTCCATTTCTTCAGTTTTAAAGGAAAACGAGGGATGAGTCATACTTTTTAGTTTGTGGTAATCACCATTATGCCACCAGTGCTGCTGACTTAACTTATTTCTATATTTCTGCTCATTCATGCTTTTCAGCTGATCTGCCCATGCCTACCAGAGAGTTTTCACAAACTCTTTCATCATCTTCATCACAGCAAAATTGTTCATTGGTGTGTTCAATGGTGAATGTGAGTGATGTAACTCTCCCTGGTACAAAGGAAACAGTTTATTGACCAGCATCAGTGTGTCTGATCTCAGCATCAGTCTCTCTCTACCGCTGGAGGTGGAATAGGTTGTTTGCACATGACGTCATTGCTGTGGCGCGAAATGTAGCTGGAGGGCAGGAAGTGATTTTTCTCCATAGGAATCACTAGCAGAAACTCAAAATGTCTATGTTTTGCGTTGTTTATGCATGCTCAAATCGCTCAAAAAGCTTTTATCATGTATGAAAATTTGCTGTTCATAAGGGGGAAAGGCAAGAAATTAAATAAAATACGCAGAAAAAGGTGGCTTGTAAATCTCCGTCTGTGGTCAGGAGGAGAGTCGGATAATGCTTGTGTATGCAAATGGTTAAAAATATATATATAATAATATGTTAAGATATTAATAAAGCAATATATAAATAGATACAGAGTGAGGCAGTGAGAATTCACTCAATGCTAAACGCCACACACAGACACAATGTAAGATATTATATTTGTAGTTTCGAGAGCGTCATTGATTATAACGGAACATTGTGAGATTGCAATAAATTGAAGTCAGTGACAGCTTTTTAGTGACTATATGGAAGTGCTATTTGCTCGCTTTACAATCAGTTCGGAATTTGAATAAAAGTTTCACTTTACGTGCTGCAAACAGGACCAATAGGACACATGCAGCGAAGTTTCAGGAGTGACTGTAAAAAACAGAACGGATGAGATGGAGGAAAGTCTGTACTGTACAAGAGAAAGGTATAAACAGAAGATCACAACATATGTTGGATGTGATTCTTATTTATGAAGAGGAGTGATCTTTCAACTAAACTGAAATAGTTGCCTCAGTTAATTGCCTGTCACCGAGGCGGTGGAAATAAACTATCAGCAAATAAGCCTGATTGCAAACAAACTATTTCGAAAGCGATTCCCACATTTATATGAAGGATGCAGGATATATGTCACTCCTGAAACTACTGCTGTACAGGGTTTTTGGCTATTGGACCTGTTAGCAGCATGTAAAGCGAAACTTTTTTTTTTCAAATTCTGAATTGATTATAGCCTAGCAAGTGAGCAAACAGCACTTTCATATAGTCACTAAAAAGCTGTCACTCACTTAAGTTTATCGCAGTCTCACAAGGTTCCGTTGTAATCACCTGCAAATATAATCTTATTTACTTCGTGTCTACATGTGGCATTAGCATTGAGTGAATTCTCACCGTCTCACCTTGTATCTATTTATATATTTCTTTATATCTTAATAGTAGTATATCTTTTATTAACCATTCGCACACACAAGCATTATGCAGACGCAGGTTTACAAGCCAATTTTCCTGGTGAAAAAAAAACAGCATATGCTGGTAGGCATGTTTTGATGCTGGGATGCTGGTCAGATATGTTTTGATGCTGGTTTAAGCTGGTTCTTAGCTGGTTTACGCTGGTCCTTTGCTGGTTTTTGCTGGTCCTTTGCTCGTTTATCCTCGTCATGTTACTGGTCAAGGACCAGCATCAACCAGCAAAGGACCAGCATAAACCAGCTAAGGACCAGCATAAACCAGCAAAGGACCAGCTTAACCAGCACCAAAACATACCTAACCAGCATCCCAGCATCAAAACATGCCTACCAGCATATGCTGGTTTTTTCACCAGGGTGCCCTCCGTTTTTCAGTCAATTTGTTGCATTTTCCTCATTATGAACAGCAAGTTTTCATACACAATGTGAAATTAAATTTCTCGGTTTGACCGATTTCCATAAACAACTCAGAGGCATTTTGAGATTCTGCTATTGATTCCTACAGAGAGAAATCACTTCCTGCCCTTCAGGTGCATTACGCACATTCTCAGAATCACATGATTGCAAACAACCTATATCAGGATAAAAACACCTACAGCTGTGTGCTCAACAATCCCATCGGCAACAGGACCAGACATCTGGACATTTTGTTAACCGTGTCCAGGTATGTTAGTGTTGATATCAGCTTTGATCTACTCAGCTGATCTAGTTATAGTGTGGAGAGTGCCGGAAGAATACACAGTGAGCTGGTCTGTTTTTTTTTTTTGTTTTGTTTTGTTTCGTTTTTTTTGTTTTTTGGCCTCAGAAAGAGTTTGTGCCCCCTCAATTTTCTTAACAAACTTATTTAAACTGTTAATGGATAATTAATTGGAGGAGCATGTGTGCACCATCTGTAGAGAACATAAAATTTGAGCAGATCAATCAGTGTCTGACTTGAAGCATTGTAGCTAGCCTATGCCATCTAAGTAGGCTACTGCAAGAGAGAAAATTTTTAAAATGTTTTTTTTTTTTCATATAATTTTAAAACAAATGTGATTATTTCTGAAAACTGTTTAACATTATGACACAGTATGACAGACATTATGGTACAGTATGAATATTTAGTTGGAGATATGCAAGCAAAAAATAATAGATTAAAACAAATGGATAATAGAAAGCTCAAAAGCAGTGCTGAAAAGGCCAGTATATGTATTAAAAAGGCTGTAGAAAAATACATTATTGTAACTATAGTCAGTTGTGAACTAAAATGGGCCAGTCTAAAGCATGAAAGTCCAGCGCTAAAAATGAGTCCCACTCTGGCTCTGCTCACACTAATGACACATTTTGTTCATTACAGATCAGAGTTTACCTTTATTGTACAATGTGTTGATTGCTGCTGTTGCTGGATCTCTGTCGATTGTAGCTGCCGTCATGATGTGCTACATCTGCAAAAAATTTGAAAAAGTGGACACAGAAGGCAAGTATTTCCTACTGGTTTTAAACAAGTCATATGCAAAAATATACTCTAAATATTTTAATTGTTTAATATAAAGTATTTAAAATAAATAAATGCAGTTATATTTTTTATTTAATTGTATGTATTAATGCTTACACTTGAGTCTTGATAACGATACTGTACATGCAGTATATTGTAAAGAAACATCTAGTTAAGATTGACTGTTTAATGCATCTATTGAATTTATTGCTTTTTAAACAGTTCAGTCTTGTGAAGTAATGATCACTTATGCTGAGCCAATGTTCTACAAAAGAAAAGCACAGACGGTAAGATCATTTAATCTCTGTATTTTACATTCAGTGCGAATAACACTCACTGTCACATGCTACTTTACAACTAAAGAAATGGCTCACTATTAAAATTTTGTTATTATTACATTTTGTATGATGTGGTTTTTACAGGATGTTAAAGAGGAGAGCCACGTGCTGTATGCACTGGTCACCATGAGGAGATGATCAAACTTCTAAGCATCGGATCATGCTGTGTAATCACTTAAACTTCTGTATTAAGTCTATTTTTGTGTTTTTTTGTGAGAATCACCACATGCAACCCACGAGACTTTCATTCATCTTCAGAAAACAAATGAGGCTATTTTTAAGAAGTTCTATTACCGTGTGTGTGTGTGTGTGTGTGTGTGTGTGTGTGTGTGTGTGTGTGTTTTGAAGCTTCAAAAAGTAAACAGACTTGCTTGATGTGCAGAAATGATCACCGATACTTCTTACACATCAATCATGCCGATTTATCGCAGATGGAAAGAGGTTGGTTGTGTTGACTATAAATAGACAAAAGATGATGAGAGAATACTAAACACACCTTCATGTGTGTTCTGGAGATGAATAAAAGTTTTATGGGTTTGGAGTGATTTTAGAGTGAGCATGTGATGACAGAAATTCATTTTCAAACCTATGTGTGTAATCCTCCAAGTACAAAACATAGATGTAAAATGCTCATCTGTTGGGCTGAGTTTGTGCAAGAGAATGTGCTGCTGGACGTTTGTGGTTGATGTTTGTTTGAGGTGTCTGTATGTGTCAATGAATAGCGTGTGGTTGAAGGTGTTTTTTTTTTCCATTCCTGCTCATGTTACTGACGGTTTGACTTCTACCTTACAAAAACAACTTAAACTGTCTAAATGCTTCATCAGTAGAAATAGAAAATTGTAAATAGAAAACAGAAATATTTACCTGATCTTGGATCAGTTTCATTAATTTATATAGATATTTTTAACAAGATCATTTGTGCAATTAAAATGATGAAAATTATTTAATAGTCTCTTACTCTCACTTTATATTTAATGATTTTTTTTGTTTTTTTGTTTTACTGCATTTTATGTATTTTACTTTCAATAAAACATTTGCAGTGGGTTTTTAAAAGCTGTTTTTATGCATGTTTCAGTCTGAGTTTTCGTTGTGTTTACACACTTTTGACCAGCAGGTGTCACAAGCGTGTTGTGTTTCAAACGCTTCGAAACCATTTTGCAAAGCAATTGGTTTAATTGATTCCAAGCTTCGGAAAGGTTCGTTTCTCCCTTCACTACCACTGTGTGTTGCTCAGAGATGTGTAACTGTTCTGCTGTGATCTTTGTTTGAACTATGTTCTTTAACCAAATTGAGCAAAACCCAGTAAACATGCCCGTGCAGGCCCGCTGCTGGTTTACTGTGGGACAGTGCGGGCAGAGCAAGCCCACACTAAACCCGCTGTGGGCCCACAGCAGGTTTGCCCTTTTGGACCCCCATGATAGTTTTCTGAACTAAACCCGCAGTGGGCCCCCTGTGGGCCCCACTAAACCCGCAGTGGGCCCCCTGTGGGCCCCACTAAACCCACTGTGGGCCCCCTGTGGGTTAGCCCATGCAGGGCCCATACCAGTTTGCTCAGTTGGGGCCCAATGGGGATTTTCTGTGGGCAAGCCCATAAGAAAACCCAGAGTTTTGCCCTTTTGGGGCCCCGTGAGGTTTTTCTGTGGGCGGTCCATCTTGTTAACAGCAAAGGACAGCTAAAACTAAACTTTTTAAAAATGTTTTATGATTGGATTATAATCAAAATTGTTATTTATTAAATTATTTTTGTATCTACATGCAAATGTTACATTAAAATTATATTTCTGTGACAATGGCAGTAAAATGTAAACAATAAGTTGTCCATAACAAACATTGAATACAGTTGTACTCATGAATTTACATACCCCTTGCAGAACATACAAAATGTTCATAATTGTAACAAAATAAGAGGTATTATGAAAACTGTATGTTATTTTTTATTTAGTACTGTCCTGAATAAACTGTTTAACATGACAGATGTTTATATATACTCCACAAGACAAAATAATAACTGAAATTGTATAAATGACCCCGTTAAAAAGTTTACATACTCTTTAATCTTAATACTGCGTATTACAAAAGGTGAAAACATTTACTGATGTTTAAGAAGGCAACACAATGCATTAAGAACCAGGGGGTATAAACTTTTGAACAGAATGATGATGTGTAAATTATATTTATTATATATATTTTATTTACAGATTTTGTTCAGACTACAGAAATATTTACATGTCTCGCAGAATGCATGGGGGTGAGTAAAACAAGATCATTTTCAACTTTGGGAAGGGCTGGGTATTGATTTTGATATTTTTTAGGCACTCACCAAATTGCTTCAAAACCATTGAGTATCAAAAAATGTCTTGGTGTTTGAACTATTAAATGTCTTGAATTTAATACTTCAACGTCAGTGAAACAGTAAGCATGCAGAATGCTTTATGTGCCCAAATCAAGTTCTGGTTATTGGCTGTGGCAAGGCATCAAATAAGAGATATAAAAACAAAAACAAAAAAAAAATCAGGAACCAGTATTGAAGTCAAGGTACGGTTATTTATATTGAACATTTTTGAATGTTTACATTCATTTTTGGGTTAACTGGGTGTAGCATCTGGACCAATCAGACATACATTAATTGTTACATTTAACAAATAGTCTTTAAACCCAACAAGCCAGCTATATGCTGGAGTTCTGGAGACAACCCCCCAAAGCAACTAACACCCCAAAAGGGCTCAGTTGCTAGGACGACCATCTGATAAGAGTTTTTATTGCCCAGAGGAATGCACATTTGCCCACGCTACATTTGCCCATAGGAAAGACACAATGCCTATAAAAATGGACTCTTTCCTATTCATTCACAGACAAAACTTTCTTTGACCTTCCTATCACACATAGATGCATAGTATTACTGCACTGTATTTTAATTTTGTCTGTTGTATTTGTATTTGTCTTTCTACTGTTTTATGTATGCGTTATGATAGATGACTAGTTGTATAACCCACCTATGCCATGTTTGGTCTCTTTGAATTTGTATTTTGATGATCTAAAAGGTGGTGTAAATTAGATGTTGATACCTATGCAACATATTAGTGTTTTAAGAAACTTTACTAGTTTTTGCATTAACACCCAATCAAATTGCATATGCAAAATACCATGCTCACAGACAAAGAGTCGTAAACTTTCACTCCAAAGGTGAAAGTTACCATTGGTTTATGGACCTCCTGGAGGCGCAGCCTCCAGAGAGCTTAAAGGCATCAAACGATTGATCGCCTCCCTCTCTCTTCACTCTCTTCTTCGTCTGCAACATCTTCCAATCGCTGCCTATGTAGAGGAACCCACGGGGAGCCTGAGCCGGCACAGGGCATGCCCAGCGGGCACGACAGGCCCCAACCTATAGAGCTGTGGCTCTCGACCACAAAGAGCCAGACATTTTCACTCAACCCTGGAATTCATCTTCATGACTCGCCTCAGTCAGTCAGTGGTTCTTCTAGAACCTACGAGGATGAGGAGGATGAGCTAGAACTCTTCAGGACTTCCCTAAGCGCGCACCAGGCCTTGTGGCCTTGTCTTTCCATTTTCCATTCCCCAAAGATCGCAGGACTTCAGCTGGGTCCCTCTCAGCTCTTGGTTCTTCTTCACTTTTCACATGGGACGAAACTCCCACTCACAATCGAGTCAGAACTTCTTTGGAGTTCATCACTCTTCAGACGTGTGCCTGGCCACTTTGTCCCTGGAGGATATTGAAGATATTTATTTATTCAGAACTTTGATAACAGGGTTTCTGCTGATGGGATTAGGTGGGGCCCTGTGGTATCGACGATTGGTAGAAGCGGTCAGTGCGGCTCAAAACCCCACTAAGCTGGCCGGCTGGATTGAAACAGTGGTGGGCAGAGCTGTTAGTACTCAGACTGTGGTTATGGACCGCAAATTGGAAAATATTGTGGAGAAACTAGTGGCTATGCAACGGGTTTTGGACAGACCTGGAGATCAGTGACGGACATTAGATATCTGCGAAATTGGCAGATATTGACCTAAATTTGACAAAAAGATCTTTTCTCTTTCGGCTCCCCCCCCTTCTTCCAGATGGCCTCGGCCAAGGCCGTTGCTGGAGACAAACAACTTCCCCCGGAGAATAAGATAACGAGACGCTCTGAATTCCTCCTCCCCATTCCAAGGACACCTGTTGCGGACTGGGTTTTTCAGATTCCACAGGCTTACACATACACACACACGTACACATACATACGTACATAGCTACAGATAGACAATCACTGCCTCCCCCCAGCATCCCACGCCTTCATGTGCTTTTACCCCCGGTGTGGGCAGGCGGGTCTGTGACCAGCGCTCTTCTAGCTGCAGGACCGGATGGCTGTTGCCTACATTGGACTACTTCCACATCCCCTGTCCCCCTCCCCTGTTGCAATGTTATGTCTATGTTTATGTGTTTATGTGCTTGTTGCTGGGGCTTTTTTTTCCCCTGATCTCACACTGCCCTACTTGAAGGACAGTCTGGGAGGGGTTTTTTTTTCGCCTCCTTTTTCCTAATGTATCTTATTTTCTTATTTTCTATGCTACCTCTCGACTGACCTGTCTTCGCCCGAAATGTGATGTTTGTGTATGGTCGGAGGGGTCCAATTTCACTGCATGTAACAGTGTATGTGACAAATAAAGGCTTCTATCTATCTATCTATCTATCTAGACCCGGAAGAACGTGATCGCGATTCCAAAACACCCACTGCTCAACCGTCAAGACTTTCACCCGAGACCACATTCAGACACTTGTTCAACGTCCAAGGCAATGCAAGTATTGTACATTTAACTAAACAAAACAGAGGTTTAGTATAACCTGTAGACAGCACTGATGGTGGATAACTGTTTCTTTTCATAGCTTCATTTCCTTTTCTCTCTCTAACTGCTTCTCACTGACCCTTCCCCCATGTATGAGTGACTTCGTGTTTGTTTGTTTAGATTAGTTATGTGTTAGTCCTTCGTTAATAAAACTCTTGTGCACAAATTACATGAGTGTTGATTCTGATTCTGCCTTGCAAATTAATGTCCCTTTACGATTCCGATTCGAGCTACATGCTCTAATGCAATGGTACTTTAAGAAAGTTATTTTCTGTGGCCAAGAAAATATTATTTCTTAGAGTTGATATAGAAATTATACTGAATGTTCGCTGGGCAAACAGATTAGTTGATGGAAAATTAATTCTGCTACAGTTACTACTGGCAGCTGATATAAATAATTGTAATTAATCATAATTAATTGTAATTATTTATATACATTTCCCTTTTAGCTAAATTGCGACAGGGACCATGAAAACATGTAATTTGGGCCTAGAGTTAAAAATAATTGGGTCTGTCATTCAGAAACATGGCTTTTCATATTACTGCTATTGTAATGACACACATTTCCTTTCATTCCAGCTGGATTTTCTGATGGTTACTGCTTGCAACTCTGCCTCCTTGACAGAAATGCCTTGCTGAATGTTGAATGACCATCAACTCAACCTTGCCAAAGCAGAACTGGTCATGTTTTCAGCCAGCCCAACCTTGGTGTTACAGGGGACACATATGAACTTCACTGACCACATTGCAGTGGCCTGATCCTGCAAATTTGTCCTTATGGGGCATGCAACAGAACTCCTTGTCCAACCTCTTGTTCTCTCTAGACGGGACTACTGTACTGCTCTCTTAGCAGACCTTCCAGCATGTCCTACCAAGACTCTGCAACTAATCCAGCATTTGCCACTGAGAGTGGTCTTTAATGAGCTGAAGAGAGTGCACGTCACACAAATCATCACTTTGCACTGGTTGCCAGTAGCCGTTCATGTCACATCCCAAAGAGGTACAAGGAACACAGACGTTTACTTTGACTGTTTGTTGCAAAACTGCCTAAATCTGCCCATTTTCAAGAAATGGCTAAAAATGCATTTTTTTTTTTTTTCCATGAAAACTTGACCATTTAAAGGGATAGTTCACCCAAAAAACAAAATGAGCTTATGATTTACTCACCTTCAATCCACTGTTTATATGACTTTCTTCTTTCAGACAAACACAATCGGAGTTACATCAATAAACTTCCTGGTTCTTCCAGGCTTTATATTGGCAGTGAATGGCTGCGATGAGTTTGAAGCTCAAAAAAGTGCATCCATCCATCATAAACATACTCAACATGGCTCCGGTGGGTTAATAAAGGCCTTCTGAAGTTAAGCATATTTTACATTTTATAAAGTAAAATAAGTAATGTTCAGGTCAAACAGCCATAAAGAGTCAACTTAAGCATAACTTCCATGATGTAGGATGTAGCTTAGTATGTCATGTCATAACAAGTGTTTTTTTTTTTAACTTTATAAAGTTTAAAATATGCTTTGCTTCAGAAGGCATTTAGTAACCCCTGGAACTATGTAGAGTACATTTATGAAGAATGGATGCACTTTTCTGAGCTTCAAACTCTTGGCAGCCATTCAATGTCATTATAAAGCCTGGAAGAGCCAGGGTGTTTATTGATAGTCATATACACAGAGGATGGCTAAAAGGTGAGTAAATCATGGGGTAATTTTTATTTTTGGGTAAACTATCCCTTTAATACCAACTCTTTCTGTTTATTAAAAAACTGCTATGTCTACTGTGTTAGGCTAACTGGGACTTTGTATGTATGAAGAGTACTGTATGTTACTTTGGGTAAAATGTCATTGTATACAGCAACTGGCTTTCTAAATTATGAACTATGTTCTAAATTATGTACTAGTTTTTATTTTATTTCTAAGTACTATGGTTTTTTTCTCTACTGTCCAAACATTTTAAACTGTAATATTTAAACTGTAATATTTCTGGAATATTTCTGGAACCCGCGGCCCGCTCACAGACTCCGACTGCAGCCCCATGTTCAAGTCGGCCTGCCGCCGCCCCGCGACTCAAGTCAGCCTGCCACCGCTCTGCGCTCTAGGCCGCCGGCTTCTCATATGGCAAGCCACATATGTCATAAGAACATTATGGACCACTATGGATTACTCTCTCCTTCGTCTCCGCTGGTCCCATCCAGCCCTCCAGAGCCCGCGCCGCCAGAGCACCCTCCTGTGCCAGCACCTCCTAAGCCTGGTTCTCCTGTACCCTCCCGGGCTGACAATGCCCTTATTTCCCCAAGAAAATTTGAACTGTGAACTATGAATCATGAACTGTGTGCCCTGCCATGGCCACCTGGACTGTGTACTCGGCAATGGCTCCCCGATCTACCATGGCCACCTGGACTATATGCTCCGCCGTGGCTCCCTGAGCTCCCTGATCTCGCATGGCCGCCCAGACTGTGTACTCGGCCATGGCTACCCGAGCTCCCTGACCCACTGTGGCTCCCTAAGCTCCCTGACCCACCATGGCTTCCTGAGCTCCCTGATCCGCCCTGGAGGCATTCCTTCTTCCCGTCCGGTGTCTCCCCTACACGAGCCTCCAGGGCGCTCACCCCCCCTCCCCGGTGTATATGTTACAGCGTGATGTTACGGGGAGTAATGTCACACCACTGAGGACTGTTTTGTTTGTTTTGCCCTCTTGTGCCCTTATTTGGTCTTTCCTGTTCCGTTGCTTGTTATTACGTCATTGGTTAATTGCTCACACCTGTCCTTGTCTCATCAGCACTCCTATATAAGTTTGATTCAGTTCCTTGTTCAGTGTCCATTCTTACGTTGTCGTTAATGTTTCCATATGTTAGTTTGCGTCGTGTTGGATTGTGTTTCCCCTGCTGTTCCAGTTTGTTCCTGTTCCCGTTTGGATTATGCTATTAAAGCATGTTTTCATTATCTCCTCGTCTCTACTCCTCCTTCCCACACACGACGCATGACACTTAGTTAGCCTGCCCAGGACCAGGTTAATTTCCCAGCATAAGTTGCCAGAGTGACTGGTAAATTTCCTTTATGGAACCAAATCAACTGACAATAAGTGAGACTAACTGAAATAAGACTTTTTTGGTAAACCTGTTTTATGAAACAGCCCACAATGAAAACAAAAGCAAATAGTGAACTATGTAGTAAAACTGCAAAGGGAACAGGTCTGAATGACTAATGATAGGAAGTAAATTTGTAGTAACTCGAACTGTCCTGAACATGCCCCTCTATCACAAATTTCATTCTAAAAAATTGATTTGTTTTGAATGTTGTTGTTAAACGATCAGATTACAAGGTTATATTCATCTATGTGATATTCATTATTTTTTTTTCCTTCTTCTTATTGTTTAAATCTCACATGTAAATAACATTTTCAATTACTCACAGATGTTTTATGCGCAATTCACACATTGTATTCTAGGTATTTGAAACTGTTCATCTGATTCATCTATGGTGATATTTATCCATAGATGAATATCACCAGTTTTTTTTTGTCTTATTGTTTAAATCTCACATGTAAATACCATATTTTCAATTACTCATAGACGTTTTATGCACGATTCACACATTGTATTCTAGGTATTTGAAACCGTTCATCTGATTAAAAAACAGTGAATTTGTTTTTAATTGTTTTTTTTTCTTTATCGCTCATTGATGTGTTCCTTAAAATATATATACACAACAAACAACACCAACACATTTCCCTTCCTGATTAATACCACATAAATAACTTAAATAAGAAAACTTAAATGCATTTCTGTCGATTATAAAGCGATTAGAGCAGAAGAGAGATTTAACAAATGAATGTCTTACCATGGATGAGTATAAACAAGAGCACTGAGGGCAAATTAATGAGCTTCATTTTCACCCGTTTGCCCAGATGAATGCAAAGTTAAGTGATCTGTTCTTCTGCTTAAATGGAGGCACACTAGTTGAAGAGTTGAAATTATCTGTGAGCATCCCTTAGGGCAGTGGTTCTCAATCCTGGTCCTGGGGGCCCCCTGCTCTGCACATTTTGCATGTCCCCCTTATTTCACACACCTGATTGAGATCATCAACTCATTAGGAGAGAGATCCATGAACTGAAAGGAGTGTAGGTGGACACTGGCAGGCTGTTTGATAAAGACCTTCCTATCATTGCCGCGGAGGGGAAGTCTGAGTCCTCACAGTGACGGCAGGGTTTCGTCGGACATGGACAGGAAAGTCCGAAACTATTTTATTCATCCTATATGATTTATGTGTGACATTGTTGTCTTCAGCTATTAGTGATGTTTGTCTCCCTGAATATAGTATATTTATTGCCTATGCTGGTTCTTACACGTAGGGCATGTGATTTATGCTTGGAGTCTGTAACTACGGGTGCTGTGTATGAAATGCCTCACTATTTACTGTTTGCTGTGAATTTGAAATGTGTGCTCGTACTCTTTTAAATGTGTGTTCACGGATTAATAAGCTTATATGACTGGTGTACGTGATCAAGATCTTTATTTGAGACAATGCCATATGGCTGCTATTGTTGTTGTTAATAAAGTATATTCTTGGTAATTTATACTTTTGAGTGTGTTTGAGTGCTTTTCCCGGACCAGACCGGGTTTGAAATTAAAGGTGGTGGCAGTAGGTACTAATTCGAAATAGAGAAGTTCATCAGTGGCCCCTAGTGGTGGCTGAATTTATTACAATATGTAGATCGGGAGGCGCATTCCCTTCACAAACAAACGTAATCCACTGCATCTTCAGCAGCTCAGATGTCGGAAGTAAATGACGACCACTATGTTCATTATTACATGCAGCAACACAACACCTCAATCTGAGATATTCTTGTCTAACTTACATCCCTGCTCCAGCATCGAAACATGGAGAGTTACTGGACTGTGACAGCTGGTTTGAGGTAAGAGCTCATGTCAATCAACTATTGTGGGAGTGGCATCTGTTGGTGTGACGCCACAACGACAGGCATCTGAGAATGGCTCGATATGAAAAAGGGGATATTATTTTTACAGATTAATTAAAAACCACTGCATGGATTTTTATCATTATAGGGTAGATTTGTACATGCACTGCCAACACACATTAATGTTCAAACAACATGAAAAAGTGAACTTTGCATCCGATGACCCCTTTAAGATGTAAACTTAAGACTGATTGATTGATTGATTGATTGATTGATTGATTGATTGATTTGTTAACCTGGCAACACATCCTTTAAGAAAATTAACCATATTTTAAATAAATAAATAAATAAATAAACAAACAAACTTTTTCAGAAACATTTTATTTCTCTCTCGCGGTGTAATTCATCACATCTGTTACAGCATTGTAACCAACCATTACATTTTTGTAAATAGTTTTTTTTTTTTATTTAATTAATTTCTTATTTGACAGTTTTTAGGACTATAGCTTTAGGATTAATTTTATTTGACTGCAAAGCTGTTCTGTGTAGGAGGAAAGTCAGACTGTGAGGTTCATGTTAAGCAGGACAGGAAGAAGCCCTTCACCTACAAACTGAACACACATTAAGCAAATGGACGATATCTTGCAGAAGCATCTACCCAACAGATCAAACAATATTTTTGAAAGAAATCAGACCACAGCAGGTTTCAGTTTGACTCATATGGTGAACTGCTCATGTCACACTTCAGATGAGTGCCAATGAGAGATGGTGAACATTTTTTTTTTACCATTTACAAAAATTATTGTAATGATTGTAAAACTATTCTGTATAGCATATGATTTAGCATTACAATTAGGATGGCTTCAACTTTCCTACTTTTTCAAAAAAGTACTTTTCAGAAACCATAAAAGTTAAAATAAATAAATAAATAAATATAAATTTTAAAATGTAAATAATAATAATAATAATAATAATAATAATAATAAATAAATAAATAAAATAAAATAAAACAATACAATTTGATAGTTTTTTGACACACACACACACACACACACACACACACACACACAACAACCACACAATCATGAACGCGGCGATAACTAGTAGGGTGGTCAAACACTGTCGAAGGAGGATTCAGCAGGTGGTCGCTGAACAACTGAAGATGTTGTTTCACACACTTGTTTTGTTCTGTTTATATTGTCTGATTGGTAAGTTGCAAATGTTTTTTTTTTTAATGTCTTTGTTTATTTTCATTTCAGAAAAATAAAGCTCCTGCTGCTGTTGCTTTAGCAAATTCACAGATATCAGTGTAAGATCAACTTTTAAAATCTGTTTGTTCAGGTGTGTTTGGTGAGTCAGTGTCAGTGATAGAAGGAGATTCTGTCACTCTAAACATTGATGTTACAGAAACACATGAAGAGGACAGTATAATGTGGAATTTTGGCACTGGGAAGGATCTCATTGCTGACTTCAACAAATATTATAGAATCTTCTCCACATTTAATGGCACTGATGGGAGATTCAGAGACAGACTGAAGCTGGACAAACAAACTGGATCTTTGATCATCACAAACATCACAACTAAACACGCGGGACACTATCAAGTACAGATTAGTGGAATGACACCATCAAATACATTCAGTTTAAAAAAATTCAATCATTCAGTTTCTGTCTATGGTGAGTGGAGACATAATTTGTTGAGTGTTCGCATAGTCTTGTTTTATTAAATTAATATTCTGGGTTCAAATAATTGTGGAGATAATTTGTGGCATAAGGTTGATTACCAGAAAAATAATTTTGACTCGTTAAGAAAAGAAAGAAAAAATGTCAAGTTTGCGACTTTTGATGATTTTTTTTTTTTTTTAAGATTTAAAAGCAGAAATGTGAAGCATATAATTCGGTAAAAAACAATAATTCATCTGTTAAAACTAGTCTATTGTTTGAGCAGCAAAGCTGTTTTAGATATAATTTTCCCAGTCGCTTTAGGGTTTATGTTGTCTTGTCAAGCGTCTAAGTTGTAACATAACTTTGCACAGAGTTTAACATTTTAATGTTTACAGATTGGCCTCATTGACTTCCCTCACTGTAACGTCTTTTTCTTCTGTTTTAAAAGAAAACGAGATGAGTCATAATTTTTAGTTTGTGATAATCACCATTATGCCACCAATGCTGATGACTGTGCTTAACTTCTTTTTATGTTTCTGCTCATTCATGTTTTCTAGCTCGTCTGCCCATGCCTAACATTACCAGAGAGTTTTCACAAAATCTTTCTTCATCATCATCAAATTGTTCATTGTTGTGTTCAGTGGTGAAAGTGAGTCATGTGACTCTCTCCTGGTACAAAGGAAACAGTTTATTGTCCAGCATCAGTGTGTCTGATCTCAGCATCAGTCTCTGTCTACCTCTGGAGGTGGAATATCAGGATAAAAACACCTACAGCTGTGTGATCAACAATCCCATCAGCAACCAGACCACACATCTGGACATTTGTGAACTTTGTTGGCCCTGTGCAGGTATGTTGGTATGTTTACTCAGCTGAACCATTAAGTTACAGTGCTGATGTTCGATAAAGTTTGTTGTAGATCAGACTGACATATTCCATCAAGTTAATGGCTCATTTTGTTAAGTACAGATCTACAGGGTCTGCCTTCATTTAACATAGGGTTGATTTCTGCTGCTGCTGCTGCATCTCTGTTGACTGTAGCTGCCGTCGTGATGTGCTGCATCTGCAAGAAATTTAGAAAAACTGACAGACAAGGCAAGTGTTAACTACTGGTTTTAATTTTAAAAAGTAATTTAAAAACTATGCTCTAAATATATTTTTTTAATCAATTAATAGACAAAATTACAATAAAAAACTTTTTTAAAAATGCAGTTTTTGTTTTTTTTGTTTTTTAATTAAAAAATACAATTGTGTGTTACTGCTTGTTAATAATACATATGTGACCCTGGAACACAAAACCAGTTCTATGTTGTATGGGTATATTTGAAGTAATAGCCAAAAATACATCGGTACATGGGTCAAATTTATTATTTTCTTTTATGCCAAAAATCATTAGGATATTAAGTAAAGATCAAGTTCCATGAAGATATTTTCTAAATTTCCTACCGTAAATATACCAAAACAAAATTTTTGATTAGTAGTATGCATTTCTATGAACTTCATTTGGACAAGTTTAAAGGTGATTTTCTCAATATTTTGATTTTTTTGGCACCCTCAGATTCCAGATTTTCAAATAGTTGTATCTCGACCAAACGGAAAGCTTTTTTATTCCGCTTTCAGATGATGTATAAATCTCAATTTTTAAAAATTTACACTTATGACTGGTTTTGTGGTCCAGGGTCACATATGTTGTAAAGAAACAGATATAGTTAGGACTGAGTCTAGTTGTTTAATGCAACTATTTATTTTTGAACAGTTCAGACTCGTGAAGAAGAAATCACTTATGCCGAGCCGACGTTCAGTAAAAGAAAAGCACAATTGGTAAGATCATTTAATCTGTTTTTAGTCTCCATGTCAGTTCAGCTGTGAGTCACATTTAGATGTGTGAGCACTTGTGTTTTTGTCTTTATAATAATCGATCACATTCTTACACACATAACAGCACAATATCAGATATATATAAAACCCCTTCATTTTTTTTTTTTTTTACATTTTGTTGCACCCATATGTTAAAAAGTGTTGAATTACTTTTTTTTTTCTTTTTCTTTTTTTTCCACATCAGTCACTCCATACACTAAAATGGCAAGGCACAAAACAGAATTTGACAACTTTCTAAATTTGTTAAAAACAAAACACTGAAATAAGTATGTGGCATAAGTACATAGTTGAAACACCTTTACTGTGTAATAACATCTACACTTTCATGTGTTTCAGAAACGGTATGAATTCTTATGGAATGGAATCATTTCAGTTTTGTATTTCTAATAAATTTGCAAAATTGTTACAAACCTGTTTGTGCTTTGTCATTATGGAATATGGAGTGTAGATTTTAGATTAATTAGAATTGAATTGGTTAATATTGTCAGGTGTTTAAATTGAGCTATGACATGTCAAGAACACTTTGCAGCAAGATGCCACATAACAGACCACGTAATTTGCAGGCTAGAAATTATCATGTGAAGTTCTTCATGTGAACATTGAAGTCAGAACGTCACATGCTACTTTGCAAACACAGAAATGGTTCACAGGTCTGTTCAAAGAGGGTCACACTTCTGCTGTTACTTGTGCATTTGAAAAATGGTAAATGGTAAACACATCCTGTTTAAAACTTCCCATACCATTAGGGCTGTCTAGTTCATTTTACACTCACACCAGTACCATAAGATTAAACAACTTATTACTACCTCAAAGTCAAAGTATTATTATATTTTGTGTGATGTATTTTTTCAGAATGTTAAAGAGGAGGACCATGTGGTGTATGCACCGATCACCATGAGAAGACGATCAAACGTAATCTAAGTACCAGATCCTGCGTAAACTTCTGTATTAAGTCTATTGTTGAGTTTTCACCACATGAAACACACAAGATTTTCATTCATCTTCGTAAAACAAATGAGGTCATTTTTAAATGTCTGTTTACCCTTTTTTGTGTCCATCCATTATGAAGCTTCAAAAAGTAAATAAAGACTTGCTTGATGTGCAGAAATGATTGTCAGTACTTCTTGCACATCAAGCATGCAGGTTTATATTTGATGAGCTCTATCTATGTGTGTCAGTGTTTATATGTAAATAAAAACTCAAAATCTTTATGGACCTTCGGAAACTTGAAGAGGTTGGATGTGTGGACTTTCAGTGAATGTAAAAAAATGATGAGAGAATATTAAACACACCCCACTTGTTCTGGGGATGAACACATGTTTTATGAATTTGGAATGGATGAATTATTCTTTTGAAGTCTCAAAACTCTGTGTGTAATTCTCCAAGTTCCAAATGTAGCAAAAGTGATCCCTGCTGTTTTCTACAGACATGTTTTTATCTGTTGGGTTGAGTTTGTGCATGAGAATGTGTCTACTGATGGACATTTGTGGTTGATGTTTGTTCATGAGGTGTCTGTATGTGTCTATGAATAGCGTGTGGTTGAAGGTGTTTTTTTCCATTCCTGCTCATGATACTCACAGTTTGACTTCTGCCTTACAAAAACAACTTAAAATGTCTAAATGCTTTAACAGTAGAAACAGAAAATTGCCACAACAGTCACCGACAAGTCACAAGTCAAAAATAAAATTAAGTTCATATATTAGTCTTTTGCCAAGAGTCACTTTTTTTTATATATATAACAGATATGGGATTCCTGCAGTGTGAAAAGCTGTGCATGTCTCTGAATGGTTCATCTCAGAATGCGAAGCCTATAAATAGAGAAGACAATTTTTGTTTGGCGTGTCAGGGTCTCTGTAAACCTGTGAATAATGCTATAGTTAAGAATAAGAATAAGCATCTTTGGTTTTTACCTGATCTTGAATCAGTTTAATCATTTTATAGATATTTTTAACAAGACATTAAAGGGATGAAAAGTAGTTAATACTCTCTTTACTCTCACTGTATATTTAATGACTTTTTTTTTTTTGTTATGTTGGTATGTTTACTCAGCTGAACCATTAAGTTACACTGCTAATGTTCGATAAAGTTTGTTGTAGATCAGACTGACATATTCCATCAAGTTAATAGCTCATTTTGTTAATTACAGATTTACAGGGTCTGCCTTCATTTAACATATTGATTTCTGCTGCTGCTGGATCTCTGTTGACTGTAGCTGCAGTCGTGATGTGCTGCATCTGCAAGAAATGTAGAAAAACTGACAGACAAGGCAAGTGTGAACTACTGGTTTTAAACAAGTAATTTGAAAACTATGCTTTAAATATTTTTTTAATCAATTAATAGACAAAAACACAATAGAAAAAACATTTTTAAAAATGCAGTTTTTTTTTTTTTATTAAAAAATACAAATTGTGTGTTACTGCTTGTTAATAATACATATGTGACCCTGGACCACAAAACCAGTCCTATGTTGCATGGGTATATTTGAAGTAATAGCCAAAAATACATCGGTACATGGGTCAAATTTATCAATTTTTCTTTTATGCCAAAAATCATTAATCATTAGGATATTAAGTAAAGATCAAGTTCCATGAAGATATTTTCTAAATTTCCTACCGTAAATATACCAAAACACAATTTTTAGATTAGTATTAGTATTAGTAGATTAGTAATTTTTAGATTTTTTTTGATTAGTAGTATGCATTGCTATGATATATATATATATATATATATATATATATATATATTTTTTACTGCATTTGATGTATTATACTTTAAATAAAACATTTGCAATGGGTTTTTAAAAGCTGTTTTTATGCGTTTCAGAGTTTTTGTTGTGTTCACACTTTTGACCAGCGGGCGTCACAAGCGTGTTGTGTTTTTTTTTTTAAACGCATCGAAACAGTGAATCATTTTGCAAAGCAATTGGTTCAATTGATTCGAAGCTTCGGAAAGGTTGGTTTCTCCATTCACGACTGCTGTGTGTTGCTCAGAGATGCATGTGATCTTTGTTCTGCTGCGATCTTTGTTTAAACTATGTTCGTTAACAAAATAGAGAAAAAAAACAGTCAACACTGACAATACTGTGATAAGAAATATATTTATAACTCTTGTATAAAATCAATGTCAAATCGTGGTTTTCAGGGAAAACAGCACTCTCTTGGTCGTGTCATGTTGCTTAACTAGGCTATGTGTTAGAATTATTCTGCAGTTGTGTTAATTTGTTTTGATTTCTCAACGAGAGGTTGATCGAGCCTTAACTGGCGTAACCTTACTGTTAATTCATTTTCCATTACCAATTGTATGACTGCTGTAAATTTTATCTGCCACAAGATGGCACTGTTTTCTTGTGGTTTTAATCTATTTTAATGTATGTTGGTGTTTTATTATTATTATTATTATTATTATTATTATTATTATTATTTATTATTATTCCACGCAAGGTGAACAGTCAATCTACAGGGTTTCTTTTAATAACGCCCACTGGAAAGATCTCAATCACTACAAGGCTTGTGATATGGCCTCATATGCTTCAGCGTTTTTTTTTTTTTTTTTAAACTTAAATTTAACAGATAACAAATAATAAGTCAAAAATGTCAAAACATAGCATCTACTTATCTTTGCAGCAGTTTTAAATGTAGGTTCTTAATTCAGCCGCATTGTGATGTATGGATCTGCTGTTGGTCACACGGTTTCATGTGATGCGAATTCGCAGGTCAGAGTTCACCAAACTTGAACTTCGTGCTTTCTTTTCTGAATGGAAGATTATGAAGAAAAGAAGAAAGACGCCAGACTCAACGCTACAAACGACCTATTAAGCGATGCGGCTGCGATCACGACCATGAGTAGCGTTACAGGAAGCCATGCGTGTGCCTACATGAGCCCAGCAACTCACGGATTCGCATTCGCGGATATGATAGAAGAAGGCCAACCGCTTCTGTTGTGTGGTGAGTAAGAAACTGGAAACAAAAACAGCATTTTAGCAGAAGCAATTAACGCCTTTAGATTAAGCCAGAATTAGTTCATACCTCAGTTAAGTGTCTTTTGTAAACGTGCCTTTGAAAAAACAATACTGGTGGGCATCTTGATACAAAACAATGACACTGACATATTTAAGTAATGCCAGTCCAAGGTTATTTCAGTTAAAACAGCCTAGACATGCTTTTTAATGTTTTATGCTTTGTCTCTGAATTTTGGGGGTAGAGTAGCAAATAGTAATAGAATAATGATAACATGGAAATGACTATAATTATAATATTATGCAATAAATACAGCATAAATTAACAAAATAACAATAAAAACATGATAAAATATGTTTAAATTTAAAAAATAAAAATAAATGATAAATAAATGACTACCAAAGATTTGGTAGTCTTCACATTGCAGCTTCTCTTATCACAAAGTTTGTGGGTGGGATTGGCCTCTGTAGTCAACTTCTCGCAGGACTGCTGTCTTGTATTGCGGGGCATAGCGTTGGGTGGAGAGTGCTGTCCCATCACACCATATCTATGGGAATGAGCCACGGCGTCAGGTGGTGTGACTCACCAATTATTGAATGGGAGTGGGTGTGAGACACCGAGAACCACCTCAGACAAAGGGATGTCAGAACTTAATTAACATACAGATCACAGCTGTTATGAAAGGAGCAACTTCATTTACATTAATGGTAGTAAACTCTAACTGTATAGAATGTTTGAGCTTAAGCTGTTCTGGGTTCATTCCAGTCCAATTGAACCCAACGTACTACATGCACTTTGTCACCTCTATCCTGCAATAAACATCTTCATCAAGAGCTTCTACATCCTTATCCCTTTTTTTTTACAGTGCCCCCATCCATGATTTCTGCCACAGGGACTCCGCCATATTTGCTGAATTTAGAGATGGTAAAAATGGATGGGTCCAATATCTGTGGTCTTCAAAAGTGGGTGGGTCCTGTCCGACCCACATACAATGGTTCTGACACCCATGCAATAAACATATAGATTTTAATTGTTTGAATTTTTCAAATCACTAAATTGTTGTGCACCTTCTTAAATCTCAACCCTTGTTATGTAAACGGTTCTCACTGCCAAGTGCAAATTGTCATTCGGCTGACAGAACACCCAAATCCAGAAACACTAGGAAAGTCTGCACCACGGAATACAGTTTGCGTTCTGCAACATCATTTTGGAACAAAGGTTCTTTCATTTGTTAATCTTGTATGGTTATGAGCTGAATTGCAATCTAAGAGCCAAATTAAGATCTTAAAATAAACAGAACTGAGTGAAGACAGGCTTTTTTATTGACCAGTAGCTTACTTTGTCAGTTTAATGTGTCTGTACTGCAGTCAGTATGTACACTATAATAGAGTGCCATCTAGTGTAGTAACAATTAACTTTAGCACCACCATCTGGCATAAAATGTTCTCTTCTTAAATATGAAGAGGTCGAACCACTATATATATACATATGTATGTATGTATGTATGTATATATATATATATATATATATATGCATGTATAACCACTGCATAGCAAAATGCTGTTGTTATAGGCAATAAACATTTGAGAAATTGTTGCATCTGATTGTATTATTCTGTATAGAGTGATAGTCAGTGTAAAAAGAGCAAATGGGAGAAGCAGTTGAACACAAAACAGCATGACAACAAAATTAGAAACATTAAATAGGGTAAATTTTATCATTTTACTGAACTTTGAACATGTTTCAAAAACTTTGGGTACTTTTTATGTTCTCACTCTGTTCATTTATTAAATGTACATCTTGGAAAAGTGTGCATTTTTTTCTGGCATATTTAATGTATCTGGTAGTATCAATGGTATGATGGTATGATCTTTTTCTGTGTAATTCATCACATCTGTTACAGCATTGTAACCAACTATTAAAAAGATTCTAATTATAAATTCTTAGTCAATTAAAGATACTGATGAGCAAAAAAATGTTTTGTTTTGTTTTTTTTTTTTTTTTGTTTTTTTTATTGTTTTAAGTTTTAAGATTAATTTTGTTTGACTGTAAAGCTGTTCTGTGTAGGAGGAAAGTCAGACTGTGAGGTTCATTTTAAGCAGGACAGGAAGAAACCCTTCACTTACAAACTGAACACACATCAAACAAAGGGACGATGTCTTGCAGAAGCTACTGGTCTACACAGCAGATCAAACTAGATTTTTGGAGAAAATCAGACCACAGCAGGTTTCAGTTTGACTCGGATGTTGAGCTGCTTGTCACACTCAAGAATGAGAGATGGTGAATATTTTTCACCATTTACAAAAATGTAATGATTATAAAACCATTTTAAAATCTGTAAGATATAGCATTGCATTTAGTATGACTAATGCAATTTTCCACTCTCCTGTTTTTGCATATTTGACACAGTCAGAAACTACTTTTAATAAACAATTAAAGGTAAAATAAATAAATAAACTTAAATGTACAAAAGCTAAAAAAAGATAGAGAGAGACAGAGATAATAATAATAAAAATACAATAAAATGCAATTAAAAAATAATAATAACATTTGATGAAGATTTTTGTTTTTGACACAATCACATGAGTTCTTTTTTTTTTTTTTAACTAGTAGGGTGGTCAAATTCAGTTGGGGGTGGATTCAGCATGTACTGTAGTTGCTGAACATCTGAAGATTTTTTTTTTTTTTTCATTGCACAGCTGAAGAAAATGTTCCACACGCTTGTTTTGTTCTGTTTGTGTTGTCTGATTGGTAAGTTACAATTACATTTTTTTTAACAACTTTGTTTATTTTCGTTATGGAGAAATAAAGCTTCTGTTGCTTTTGCAAATTCAGAGATTTCTTTGTGAGATCTACTTTGGATTCAGGTCTCTTTTCAGTGAGCCTGTCTAGGAGAATTAAACTTAGTTTTACCCATCTTTACCAGTACTTACGTATTGTCGCATTTGTTTTAGAACTTTAAAGATGTTAAAGATAAAATTATTGATTCACACAGGTCTGTCTGTTTATATGTTGACTTGAATTTAGTTTGGTGTCTTTGCTGCTGTTAAAGTTTTACAAACTGATTTCAGGATTCCTAAACCAACAGAGGCACTAATCGATGTAAAATCTGTTTGTTTATCAGGTGTGTTTGGTGAGTCGGTGTCAGTGATGGAGGGAGATTCTGTCACTCTAAACATTGATCTCACTGATGTACATGAAGGTGAAATAATGTGGAAATTTGGAGCTGAAAAGTCTGTCATAGCTGAATATAACATACTTTTTCAGGTCTCCCTCACATTTAATGGTACTGATGGGAGATTCAGGGACAGATTGAAGTTGGACAATCAAACTGGATCTCTGACCATCACAAACATCACAACTAAACACGCGGGACTCTATGAAGTACAGATTAGTGGATTGACACCATCAAATACATTCAGTTTTAAAAAAATCAATCATACAATTTCAGTCTATGGTGAGTAGAGACATAATTTGTTGAGTGTTCACATATTCTTGTTTTGTTAAAGAAATATATTACAGGTTCAAATAATAATGGATATAATTTGTGCCATGAGGTTGATTACCACGAAAATAATGTTGACTGTTAAGAAAAGAAAAGAAAGAAAAAAAAAAAAAGAATCAGGGAGGCACTTACAAAGGAAGTCAATGAGGATCTAAAAGCAGAAAAGTGACATTTACAATTCAGTAAAAACATTCACTTTTCTGTTAAAACGAGTCTATTCATTGAGCTGTGAAGCTGTGTATCGTATTTTTTTCTCAACGGTTTTAGGGATTTATGGTGTTGTGTGTTGTAAAATTAGACATAACTTTACACAAAGTTTAAAATGTAATGTTTTGCCGATTGACTCCACTGACTTCCATTGTAGGCACCTTACCGTAACCTCCATTTCTTAAGTTTTAAAGGAAAACAAGGGATGAGTCATACTTTTTAGTTTGTGATAATCACCATTATGCCACCAGTGCTGTTGACTGAGCTTTACTTATTTCTATATTTCTGCTTATTCATGCTTTTCAGCTCATCTGCCCATGCCTAATATTACCAGAGAGTTTTTACTAAATCTTTCATCATCTACATCACAGCAGAATTGTTCATTGTTGTGTTCAGTAGTGAATGTGAGTGATGTAACTCTCTCCTGGTACAAAGGAAACAGTTTATTGTCCAGCATCAGTGTGTCTGATCTCAGCATCAGTCTCTCTCTACCTCTGGAGGTGGAATATCAGGATAAAAACACCTACAGCTGTGTGATCAACAATCCCATCAGCAACAAGACCAGACATCTGGACACTTGTAGACTTTGTTGGCCATGTCCAGGTATGTTGGTGTTGATATCAGCTTCAATCTACTCAGCTGATCTAGTTATAGTGCGGAGAGTGCTGGCAGAATACCCGGTGGACTGGTCTGTTTTTTTTTTTGGCCTCAGAAAGAGTTTGTGCCCCCTCAGTTTTCTTAGCAAACTTATTTACACCGTTACTGGATAATTAATGGAGCATGTGCGCACCATCTGCGGAGAACATAAAATTGTGTTCAGTTTGAGCAGATCAATCAGTGTCTGACTTGAAATAATGTAGCTATCTAAGTAGGCTACTGCAAGAGCGAAAAATGTAAAAATGTAAGTGCCATTGTTTAAAAAAAATATATATTATTGACTGACATTTTAGTGACGTTCAGTTGTTATGCTTTCAAATTTCTTGCCATTTGTATGAATGTAATTTTACATTATTTTCACCTCCTAAGTTACTACACAGCTTCAGCCACAATTCTATAATAGTAAAATTTTCTCAGGCCGATGACTTTTTTTTTTTTTTTTTGTATAATTTTAAAACAAATGTGACTATTTCTGAGAACTTTTTAACATTATGACAAAGTATGACAGACATTATGGTACAGTATGAATATTTAGTTGGAGATATGCAAGCAAAAAATAGTAGATTAAAAAATGGATAATAGAAAGCTCAAAAGTGGCGCTAAAAAAGCCAGTATTAAAAAAAAAAAAAAAGGGCTGTAGAAAAATACATTATTGTAATAACTATAGTCAGTCGTGAACTAAAATGGGCCAGTCTAAAGCATGAAAGTCCAGTGCTAAAAATGAGTCCCACTCTGGCTCTGCTCACACTAACGGCACATTTTGTTCATTACAGATCAGGGTCTACCTTTATTGTACAATGTGTTGATTGCTGCTGCTGCTGGATCTCTGTTGATTGTAGCTGCCCTTATGATGTACTGCATCTGCAAGAAATGTAAAAAAGTGGATACAAAAGGCAAGTGTTTCCAACTGATTTTAAACAAGTCATATGCAAAAATATACTCTAAATATTTTAAATGATTAATAGAAAGTATTTAAAATAAATAAATGCAGTTATATTTAATTGTATGTATTAATGCTTACATTTGAGTCTTGATAACGATACTGTGCATACAGTACATTGTAAAGAAACATCTAGTTAAGATTGACTGTTTAATGCATCTATTGAATTTATTGCTTTTTAAACAGTTCAGTCTTGTGAAGGAATGATCACTTATGCTGAGCCAATGTTCTACAAAAGAAAAGCACAGACGGTAAGATCATTTAATCTGTATTTAGTCTCTGCATCAATTCATATGTGTGAAAGCCATAGGTTTCACATTCAGTGTGAATAACACTCACTATAGGTAGAGACAGTATGTTTATTTTAGCAGAAACATCTGAGTGGAAAGTCTCACAGTTTATGTCAAGAACACCTTGCAGCAAGATGCCACATAACAAGCCACATAATTCGTAGGCTAGAAATTCTCGTGAGAAATTCTTCATGTGAGCCATCGAAGTCAGAATGTCACGTTACTTTGCAACCAAAGAAATGGCTCACTATTAGAATTTTGTTATTATTATATTTTGTATGATGTGTTTTTTTACAGAATATTAAAGAGGAGAGCCACGTGCTGTATGCGCCGGTCACCATGAGGAGATGATCGAACTTTTTCTAAGTACCAGATTCTGCTGTTTGATCACTTAAACTTCTGTATTAAGTCTAAATATCGTGATAACTTCTGTATTAAGTCTATTTTGAAGCTTCAATAAGTAAATAGACTTGCTTGATGTTCAGAAATGATCACCAATACTTACACATCAATCATTCAGATTTATCGCAGCTTGAAAGAGGTTGGTTGTGTGGACTTTCAATAGACAAAAAAATGATGAGAGAATACTAAACACACCTTTATGTGTGTTCTGGAGATGAATAAAAGTTTTATGGGTTTGGAGCGATTTTAGAGTGAGCATGTGATGACAGAAATTCATTTTTGTGTGAACTATCCCTTTAAGTTCTCAAACCTATGTGTGTAATCCTCCAAGTACAAAACGTAGATGTAAAATACTCATCTGTTGGGTTGAGTTTGTGCATGAGAATGTGTCTACTGCTGGAGGCTTGTGGTTGTTGTTGTTTTTTATGAGGTGTCTGTATGTGTCTATGAATAGCATGTGGTGTTTTTTTTTTTCCATTCTTGCTCATGATACTCACAGTTTGACTTCTGCCTTACAAAAACAACTTAAACTGTCTAAATGCGTCAAAAATAAGTTCATATATTAGTCTTTTGCCAAGAGTCACAATATACACATATATATATACATACATACATATATATATATATATATATATATATATATATATATATATATGGGGGTTATCAAGGTATTATATATGAATAAAATACGTCGTCAGATTTTAACTGAATGGATTATTGCCGCATTTCTTACACACCAGTGCATTAACAAACTCACAAACATCAGTGTGTATTTAACAAATGTTTATTTTATTTATTTTTTTTTTTTTTGCTAGTAATTAATTTAAATGTCTGAAACATTATTTTTATGCGGCTGAATCGTTGTGATATAGGCTAAAAGCACTGACCGCGTGTATTTGGCTCAGCGCCAAACAAGACGCAAAAGCACGTTGGAATTTAACAGTTGAAGTTTAGATACACCTGTGATTGTCCGCATCGAATGGTTAAAATCAACAAGTTTTGGGGGGTTGGAGTGGGTCAAATAGAATCTGATGTGGTACAAATCAGATCGGAGCCCTCCCAAGCCCCCCCTTGACGCCGGGCCTGATAACAGATATGGGATTTCTGCAGTGTGAAAAGCTGTGCATGTCTCTGAATGGTCCATCTCAGAATGCAAAGCTTATAAACAGAGAAGACACTTGTTTTGCCGTGTCGGGGTCTCTGTAAACCTGTGAATAATGCTATTTACTGAGATTCTCTCAGCAGTGAGCCATTGAATAAACATATTTGGTTTTTACGTGATCTTGAATCAGTTTCATCAATATATACATAGATAGATAGATAGATAGATATTTTTAACAAGACATTTGTGTAATTAAAGGGATGAAAAGTAGTTAATAGTCTCTTACTCTCACTTTATATTTAATGACTTTTTTTTCTTATTTTTACTGCATTTGATGTATTTTACTTTCAATAAAACATTTGCAGTGGGTTTTTACAACCTGTTTTTTGCATGTTTCAGTCTGAGTTTGTGTTGCGTTTACACACTTTTGACCAGCAGGCGTCACAAGCGTGTTGTGTTTCAAACGCTTCGAAACAGTGAATCATTTTGTGAAGCAATTGGTTCAATTGATTCGAAGCTTCGGAAAGGTTCGATTCTCTCTTCACAACGGCTGTGTTGCTCAGAGATGTGCAACTGTTCTGCTGTGATATTTGTTTGAACTATGTCCGTTAACCAAATCCAGCAAAAGCTGTCAACACTGACAATATTGTTCTAAAATGTATATTAACTATTCGTTTGAACTCGTGTATTAAATTTACAACCGTGGTTTTCAGGGAAAACTGCACTCTCTTAGTCGCATTGCTTAACAAGGCTATATGTTATAAATCATCTTTTTGCAGTTTGTTCATTTGTGTTGATTTCTCCACGAGATTGTCTCACACAGAGGCAGGCTCCCAGCAAACACAGAACGTTCCCCTAACGTTCCCCTATGGTTCCCGTTTGGTTATTTTTTTGGGAACCAAATGAGAACGTTCTAGGAACGTTCCCTGTAGGTTCTCTTTTTAATTTTTGGTTTTTTAATCTTTTTAATTTTTTGGTTTAATTTTATAACCTAAAAAGAACCTTCCCAGAACGTTCCCTGCAGGTAATTTTTAGATTGCATTTTTACAACCTAGAGGGAACGTTCCCGGAACGTTCCCTGCAGGTTATTTTTTAGTTTATTTTTATAACCTAAAAAGAACCTTCCCAGAACGTTCCCTGCAGGTTATTTTTTGGTTTAATTTTATAACCTAAAAAGAACCTTCCCAGAACGTTCCCTGCAGGTTATTTTTTAGTTGTCATATCCCTGTAAACTAATAAAATCTTGGCAGATCTTTCTGATCATTCTAATGCTGAAATGTATACTTTTTCATCATAAACAAACGATTGATTTTGCAGAATTTCATGTCTGAAATAAGCGTTTAATAAAGTGTAGACATCAAAGTGGTCAAATCGCATTATAATTATAATGTAATTCCAATTTTATAGCTAAAATTAAGCCAAGGTTAAGCGTAGTCAGAAAATCATATCATTAAAACTGGTTTTGTTTGTATATTTCTTTTCTGCGCGCCTCTGATCTGCACGCGCTTCTCCAGCACGCGCTCAATCCTGCCTTCCACAGAAAGCCGCGCACTCGCGTAATTTAAAAATTAACGGTCATTTCGTTTTACTGACTGACTAACATTCGTTGATTGATCGCTTTAATGAATAATTACTTATAATTAATATATATACGAGAGTAAATATTGTGATTTCAGGAAAAAAATTGACACGTCTAATTGAAGAGAACATGATGTTAACGGAGAAGTTTTTGTGTACTGACCAAAAGAGAGAAGCACATCGTCGTTAATTCAGTGGTAAGAAACGAATGTAATATTATTGTAAGTCAAGTCAAATAAATGTTATTCGTTTTCAGTGTCTGTAAAAATAAAATTCACATTTTTAAAATCCAATATTTTGTTGAAGTCAGTGTTATTTGGTGCTTTAATAAACAAAATCTGCGTTATGGTACTTCTAATCTTATATATTAAGGAATAAAACAAATTAGCATATTAAAGGATAATTTAATATCATTTAATGCGCCTTATGATGGATAAATGTGCTCTAAATATCTGTAAGGATTAAACAACAGTTTAAAACAAGGCATGGTTTGTAGTAGTGATTATTGATGTCCACATCCGTCCGTCTTCCATGCTGCTTACTACGGGACGCGGGCTGACATACGGCAGCGGTATCGGAGTGAAGAGGTTAGGAGAACGTTCTGGGAACCTTCAGAGAACTTTCAGGGAACCTTCTAGGAACATAAATAGAACGTTCCCTATTGGTTAGCCAGGAAAGTTTTCTTAACGTAAATAGAACGTTCCCTGTAGGTTAGGGGAACGTTCTGGGAACCTATCGGGAACGTTCTCGGAACGTTCCCGGAACGTTCCTTCTAGGTTCCCAGAACATTCCCCTAACCTACAGGGAACGTTCTATTTACATTAAGAAAACTTTCCTGGCTAACCAATAGGGAACGTTCTGGGAACCAAAAATTGTTAGCTGGGCTGTACATTTTAAATACCATTATCCATTATCAATTTTATGACTGCTGTAAATTGTATCTGTCAAAATGACACTGTTTTCGACATTCTTTATGCTTCGATGTACTTTAAAGTTTTTTGAATTCCTTGCAAGATGACAGTTAACTACGTTTTTTGTTGTTGTTGTTATTAACGCCCACAGCACAGATCTCTGTATTTCTGATTAAGCACATAACAAAATATAAATCTAAAATGTCAAAACATTTGCTGCAGTTTAAAATTGATGTTCTTTTAATTCAACTATGAGGTCACGCTGTGACGTATCGATCTGCTTTTGGTCAGTTTCACCTGATGCAAATGCGCAGGTCAGAGTTCACCAAACTTGAACTTCGGAACGCAGCGAAACGCCAAATTTTTCGCACGTGCTTGCTTTTCTGAATGGAAGATTATGGAGAAGGGAACAAAGACGCCAGACTCAACGCTGCAAACGACCTATTAAGCGATGCGGCTGCTACCATGAGTAGCCTTAAGGCCCTTTCACACAGGACGAGGCAAGCAGTGAAATGGCAGATGTTGCCATAGTTACAGCTGTCAAGGTCACATTTGTACGTAAGGGAACGGGAATTTGTGTTTGTGTCATCCTGTCACTAATTATTGTCATTATTATTATTAGTAGTATTAATAATAATAATAATAATAATATATATATATATATATATATATATATATTTTTTTTTTATATATATATATATATATATTTTTTCTGTTTGGCACAAGTGGAGTTGTTTTTGAAATATTGCATTAAGAGCATAAAAAAACAAACTTCTCCATTTTCAACTGTCCCTTAAATTCAGTTAAATGTTCTATGATTGGTTGTTAATAATCTGTTCACTGATCGGTTAAAGCCGACGCTGCTATCGCTGCCACTCACAAAAGGATAAAATACTTTTATATTTGGCGATGCTTGCCGCGAAGCGCAGTGCACGTGAAAGAGGCAGGATTTTGGGTGCACCAGCGCCGCTTGAGGTCCGCCTCCGCGCCGGCAGCGAAACCGTCCGCGGTTTGCCGCTTTCCGCGTGTCTCCATTGAACATGAACTAGACCAGTGGTTCTCAACACAGGGGGGGCGCGGAGGGATCGGAAGGGGGGCGCAAATCATGGATCGCGGAACCGGGGGGCCGCCCGGGCCTGGGCGCGAGTAACTTTTGACGTACAAAAATACATAGGCTATAGACTCATATGGATTATTCATTGAAAGGTCGCGATCTCGATTCAAACACACACAATCTTACTGCTATATGATGATGATTTCGCCATGCCTATAAAACCTTTGAAATCGCAATCACATCGGAATATTTAAACCTGCTTTCGCGCAACCGCTGATTCAGAGAGAGCTCTGCTCATGTAAGTTAAGCTTTGTTTGAACAAGCTTCACGACCAGGATACACGGTATATGTTACATTTCTGTGTTGCAAACATTGAATAATAATTAAAGTATTCGGATAAATGTTAATTAGAGCCCTGCACGGGCCTCATATACATTTCCTAGCCCGGCCCTTGTCCGACAGCTTATCAGAATTATCGGCCCGAGCCCGTCTTTTCCCCCCTTCTCCCAAAACAGCTTATACTACTCTTTCAACTATTGAAAGTTCAGTTTTGTATGTAATGGTAAAGTGATTTTATTTCGTTTCATTATTTTGTTACGTTAATTTAGAAAAACGTTTGGAGCATTTTTGTTCATTAAATATAGCCTAAAGTTTTTGTTTTTTAAAGTAAGGACTGTTTGATCAATTTTGCCTTCTCAAATCATCACGACTTGTTTAAAATAAAATCTATAGATATAGGCCCAAAAGAGTTCAAGTATAAAACAATGTTAGTTGCAATGTTAAACTTAGAGAAATATGTGCTATTAGACGCATACCCAAATTTGTGCGGAGAGCGGAAGCTAAAGGCGCATTGCAGGACATTGAGGCGCCAGCGCGATGACTTGCATTGTTTTTTCAGTGGAAACAATTTAAAATATTCCGTCATTTTTGCTCATAATACATCTTTCGCAACTGTTAAGGGTCAACTTTTATTTGTGTGCATTCACAGCATCAACAAAACGTTGCAAAAGGTGCTTTTATTAAATAAAGAAAACAAACATGATGCGCTTTCTAATGCCTCAACAGGAGCGCTTCACAAAAATAAACCGAAACTCAGCAAATGCATACCTCACAGACATGATACATATATCTATAGAACGCTTGAAATGATTAATTAACGAAATAAAACAAATGCTCTGTCACAAAAACTCTTTCTATATGTCATCTGTAAAGATGCATTTCTAAAGGCGCGTCCCAGTCAGGATCGGCAACTTCATCCTTGCTACACTGAAAACGCTGGTTTATTAATAAATAATTCAAATATCCCCTTATTTCCCCCGAAACATTCATTGTAATTACGTTTGCTGGTGCTTTGTGGCATTTTCAGCCTATTGCGTGCGCTTGAACGCGGATCTTCCACCTGCGCTGATTTGCTGCTGCTGCTGGCGGAGACACTAAACGCTTTTCCGAGTCGGTCTCGAAAGTGAAAGCAAAAGTGAAGTCTAGTGGTGTTTCCACCAGCGCGGAAATTTGTTTTCATCACCATAATTGGTGTATGTATAAAATATTAAAATAAGGAGAAGCCTAAAACAGACCCGAGGCCCGGCCTGAGTCTGAACTGTAACTTGAAAATTGTCCCGAAGCCCGGACTTATTTATAACATTTAAAATGGACTAATTTATAAAATTAAATAAAATAATTAACTAACAACTATACTCTTAAAATTGTCTTAATATTAAAATGTAGACTAGCATGTAAAATGTACAATCTTACAGACTTTATAGGGAGGGAGGGAGGGAGGAGGAGGGGGGTGGGGGGGCGTGCCACATGATAGGGGAGGTTTGGGGGGGCTTTAGTTCCAAAAGGTTGAGAACCTCTGAACTAGACACTCGCGACTGCCGCGTCCCGTGTGAAAGAGCCTTTACAGAGAGTGATGTGCGGGGATACAGTTTGATACCGCGACCGAGTATGAGTGCCTACTACTGGACAAGACTGAATTAGACTGATACAGCTTTCCTGGATTAATAATTTAAATATTTGCTAAATATGTTATAAACAGTGAGGTACATCTTTCTCAAAATGAAAATGGATTTAATTTTATCCTTCATAGCAAAATATATTTCAAAATGTAGGGTCATAAACATACATTTCCAATCTTATAGTTCAGACTAAATATAAATGAGGAGATTAAAATGTTAACTATTAAATATTTGTTTTATTTTTTATTATATTTTATGTACTGAAATAGTGTTTTTTTTTTTTGTTTGTTTGTTTTTTTTTTGTAACATTGTATACTATGTTCCTTAAGGTGCAGTATGTAAGATTGACAGCTAGCAGCTGAAATGGGTACTGCCGTCCAAATTTAAAATATTGGATAGAGATGTTTTTCTCGCTTCCTCCTCAGACTCGACGCTTATGCGGGTTTGTCAGATTGAGGACACGCGACGAGCCTTTTCAGTCTCCTACTTTTTCCATTTCTGACACGGTCAAAAACTGCTTTTCAGAAACCATCAAAATAAAAATAAATAAATATAATAAAATAAAATAATTAATTGATTAATAAAAATGAATATGCCTTTTTGGTAAAGGTTTTTATTTTTGACACACACATACACACAAACAAAACATGCGTTCAGAGTGTGTTAACTAGTAGGGTGGTCAAACTCTGTCGGGGAAGGGTTCAACAGGTAGTAGCTGAACAACTAAAGATATTTTTTTTTTTTTTTTTTTTTTTCCTGCTGCACAACCAAAGAAAATGTTTCACACACTTCTTTTGTCCTCGTTATGTTGCCTGATTGGTAAGTTACTTTTACAGCTTCATTTATTTTCATTTTGGAGAAATAAAGCTCTTACTGGTTTGCTTTTTGCAGACTTTCTAAACTAACAGAGGCTTTAATATATGTAAAATCTGTTTGTTCATCAGGTGTGCTTGGTGAGTCGGTGTCAGTGATGGAGGGAGATTCTGTCACTTTAAACACTGATGTTACAGAAACACATGAAGAGGACAACATAATGTGGTATTTTGGCACTGGAAAGGTTCTCATTGCTGACTTCAACAAACATTATAGAATCTTCTCCACATTTGATGGTCCTGATGGGAGATTCAAAGACAGACTAAAGCTGGACAATCAAACTGGATCTCTGACCATCACAAATGTCACAGCTGAACACGCAGGACACTATGAAGTACAGATTAGTGGAATGACACCATCAAAAACATTCAGTTTAAAAAAATTCAATCATTCAGTTTGTGTCTATGGTGAGTTGAGCTTTCACATATTCTTGTTTAATTAAAGGAATATTACAGGTTCAAATAATTATCGAGATAATAGGGTTGAAAGAAAAGACAAAACAATCATGGTTACAGTGAGGCGCTTAGAAGAGAGGACAATGAGGTTTTGTAAGAACTTCAAAGCAAAAAATAAACCTATAATTTGATAAAAGCACATTAGTTCTTTTGTTACAAAAATAGTTTATTAATTTTTGAATGTTTACAGATTTGACCCCTTTGGTACCTCACTGTAACCTCCGTTTATTTACAAGGGATGATATATATATATATGGTGTTTATCACAATTATGCCACTAATGCTGATGACTGAGCTTAATTTTTTTTTTTTTTTTTATAAAATATGTCTACTCATTCATGTTTTCCAGCTTGTCTGCCCATGCCTAATATTATCAGAGATGATTCACACAATCATTCATCATCATCATCATCATCATCATCATCATCATCATCAAATTGTTCACTGGTGTGTTCAGTGGTGAATGTGAGTGATGTGACTCTCTCCTGGTACAAAGGAAACAGTTTATTGTCCAGCATCAGTGTGTCTGATCTCAGCATCAGTCTCTCTCTACCTCTGGAGGTGGAATATCAGGATAAAAACACCTACAGCTGTGTGATCAACAATCCCATCAGAAACCAGACTCAACATCTGGACTTTTGTGAACTTTGTTGGCCGTGTCCAGGTATGTTGGAGTTGATATTGGCTTTGACTTACTCAGCTGATCTAGTTATATTACTGACGTTTGATAGTGTTTTTTGTAGATCAGACAGACACATTCACTCACACTAATAGCTCGTTTTGTTCATTACAGATCAGGGTTCTACCTTTATTGTACATAGTGTTGATTTCTGCTGCTGCTGGATCTCTGTTGATTGTAGTAGTTATGATGTACTGTATCTGCAAGAAATGTAGAAAAACTGACAGAAGAAAATCTACTGGTTTTATACAAGGAATATGAAAAAATACTAAAAAAAATACTTTGTTATTAATTGTATAAAATTAATATTTTTATATTCATTTTTATAATATTTAATATTTAATATTTATTCCTTGTATAAAACCAGTAGGAAACACTTGTGTTAAAGTTTACATTTAATTCTGGTTAATATTGCATTTGTTGTAAAGAAACAGATATAGTTACGATTGAGTTTAGTTGTTTAAGGCAACTATTTATGTTTGAACAGTTCAGACTAGTGAAGAAATCATCATTGAGCCAATGTTCAACAAAAGAAAAAATCGGTAGAATCATTTAATCATTTAATCTGTATTTAGTCTCTGCGTCAATTCATATAAGACATAAGTTTGTCATTCAGCATTAATACCACTCATTATATAAAATAAAAACATGTCGGAAGAAACAATTTTACATAATTCAATTAAAGTTTTACCATTTTGAAGTTGAAAGTACATTAAGTGAACAATTGTGTTTATTCTGGCAGAAGCATGCTGTAAAATAATCTGACAGGAAAGTAAAGCCTTAAAATTTAGGTCAATAGCATGTCAAAAACAGATGTCAGATGTCAAGAGCACTTTGCAGCAAGATACTACAAAACAGACCACAAACTTGCAGGCTAGAAATTCTCGTGTGAAGTTCTTCATGTGAACCATTTAAGTCAGAACGTCACATGATACTTTGCAACCAAAGAAATGGTCCACGAATCTGTTTAAAGAGTGTCACACTTCTGCTGTTACTTTGCATTTGAAAAATGGTAAATTCTCCTGTTGAGCTTGCATCATGTTTATATTTTTGTACCACAAGAGTAGCTTAAAGTCACAAAGAAATCAAAGTTGACCATTTTTAGTGAGATTTCATCTTTGATGGGATGTTTACTAGTACACTGTTGCATGTCCAATGTAAAATCTCAAGCAAAACCATTAAGAACCTGATCTAATCTGCCACGTTTTCTTAGCAGTAGGAGGAAGATAAAGATTTTATGAATGTCATATTTCTACTATTATAATTTTGTTGTTATATCTTGTGTGATGTGTTTTTTTTTACAGAATATTAAAGAGGAGGACCATGTGGTCCGTATGCACCCGTCACCATAAGAAGGTGATCAAACTTTTCAGTACCAGATCATGCTGTGTGATCACGTAAACTTCTGTATTAAGTCTATTGTTGAGTTTTGGTGAGAATCACCAGATGCAACCCACAAGACTTTCATTCATCTTCGGAAAACAAATAAGGTTATTTTTAAAGTTCTATTACCGTGTGTGTTTCAAATTACTGTGTGTGAGCTTCAAAAAGTAAACAAAAACTTGCTTGATGTGCAGAAATGATTGAATTGCACATTAAGAATGTGGGAGTTCTTTCACTGCTGAATATTAAATAAAAATGTAACTTTCTGCACTGTGATTTACATATCTTGGTTAATTTAAATTAAATGTAATTATTTTATTTAAATTGGTCAGAAGGGGGTGCAAATATGTTGCAATGGTAGGCTGGCCCTCATAGTGACGGGCAGGGTGTCGTCGGACGTGGACAGGGAAGTCCGAAACTATTTTATTAATTCTATACGATTCATGTGCATTGTTCAGCTATTAGTGATTTTTGTCTCCCCAAATATTGATTGCCTGTGCTGGTTCTTACACATAGGGCATGTGATTTATGCTTGGAGTTTCTAACTACGGGTGCTGTGTATGAAATGCCTCACTATTTAATGCTTGTTGTGAATTTGAAATGTGTGCTCGTACTCTTTTAAATGTGTGTTCACGGATTAATGATCTTAATGATCAAACGAGAGGGAAAAAAACAACAACAAAAATTCTCTGTCCGTCTCCCGGACACACGGTGCTGTGCGATGGTACTGGACATCCTTTGGTGGACGGCGATGGCTCCTCTGGTTTGAGGGCAGATGGCAGCGGGTCCTTGTTCCCTACTCCTCCCCAACATGGCGGACGGCAGCAGGTTCCGGCCTCCTGGTGAACGGCGCCGACTCCTCCGCTCCCTCCTTGACTCCGGAGCACGGCAGCGAGCTTTCCGTCCCACATGTTGTACCATCCCCACATGGAAAGAACCTATATGAGGATATATGCGCATATATGAAACCTATATGCAGTATATATGCACATATATGATAATATATATGCTGCATATATGCGTATATATGCCACATATAGGCAAAATTGAGGTGCATATATGTGCATATACAGGCCATATAGGTCTCCTGTATTGCTTCTTTATATCCACAAAAAAGCCCTATATGTACATACAAGATATGTCTCCTATATAGCTCATGGCAGGATCTGGTCATTTTAGCTCATATCTCACTTTGGCAACTGTCATACATGATGCCTAGCTCATATTTTCTATTATCAAGGCAATAACTAAGAACTAACTAAAAAAAAAAATGCAAAAAACTTATGTGCGAACACGTGAAATTGGTATCACATGTAATTGGCATGTTATGGAATTTACCCACACGGAAATAACCTATATAAACATATATGTTTTAATATAGGTTTTGATATAGGTTTTTAATATATGTGACATATATAAAATTGGCCGTTTTCCTATATTATATGTACATACGGCCAATTTTATATATGTCACATATATTAAAAACCTATATCAAAACCTATATTAAAACATATATGTTTATATAGGTTATTTCCGTGTGGGTCGCTCCAGCACAACCGCAGTCGTCCACTCCTTCGTCCTGCCCGATTTTGTCAGCACTGCGATCCCGTTCAGCAGCGAGGGCTCTTCTGATAGCGTGTTCCCCTTACGAAAATGTCCTGTGGTATTCCATATGATAATACATCAAAAGTACCACATAAAATTTGTGAGGTAACTGTGTAGTATTGTGTTGTTTTTTTGGGACATTTTACCACAGGATTTTGATATACAGTATGTAATATTCCTGTAATATTTTTTTGCGGTAACGTGGTATTACTTTCACATTTCTATAGTATTTACCATAGGATTCTTTGTACAGTATGTAACATTGCTGTAATATTCTTGTGTTATTATAGTCATATTTCTGCAGCAATACTAGGAATTTCCTGTAATAAACCTGTGGCCCTTAATTGTTATATTTTTGGAGTATTCTGTGGTATTCCTTTAACCTTTCAACACAACAATATATTGTGTTGATAAAAGCACATTAGTAAATGTTTTCACCTTTTGTAATAGTTAAATAGGCAACACAATGCATTACGAGCCGGGGGTGTAAAATTTTGAACAGGAATGTATGTATGAGTTCCCCAATTGTACTCAGTGGTAAAAGATGGATCTCAAAATCATACATTCACTTTTGAAAAGGGTTCAAATATGCAGATGCTGCAGGAAAACCAAATAATGTCCAGGAGCTGGAGGATTTTTCTGAAGAAGAGCAGGCAGCTGAACTGCTTAGGACAAACAAAGAACTCACAAAACACAAAAACAGTCATGGATCATCCAGGAAACCACACACAGTATTAAAGACACAAAAGATAAACTTTTGAATGGAGTCATTTTTATAAATTCAGTCATTATTTGGTCCTGTGGAGTTTAAATAAGCATCTGTTTTGTGAAATTTTCAGGTCAGTACTAAAAAAAAAACAATTTTCATGATCCCTATTACTTTTTATAACATTTTATAAAACTATATTTTTTTTATAAAACTAACATTTTGCATATTCTGCAAGGGATATGTAAACTTATGAGCACAACTGTACATGATCATTGTACATTAAACTTAAACACCCAGAAACCAGAAACCAATAATACAAACTCAAAGCCAAAAAAAAAAAGCCTATTTCCCTAAATAAAAGTTAGAAACTTACTTTTAGCAGAATACTAAAGACCTATGATCCCTTGGTGGTCCACTGGTGCTTGGCGATGTAGTGAGGTCTTCTTAAACAAAACAGTTGGTCTGTGTAAGAAACTAAACATTATTTACTACATTACTCACATAATGACATACAGTACTTGTCACGTTTGTAAACATTACAATTTGTAAATGTTCACAAAGAAGACTCTTCAGCTCACCAAGGCTGCATTTATGTGCTCGAAAATACAGTAAAAACACTATTAGCGTCAAAAAGTTTTAAAATAAAAAATAAAATAACTGTTTAAACTGTTTGTAAAAGACATTTTAAAATATAATTTATTGCTGTGAAGCAAAGCAAAGCAAATATATATATATATATATATATAGGATATCTAGGGTTAAACTATAACTGCACTACAAACCAGCGTGTTATATATAAAATAATAAATGAATTAAACTAAGAAATACCTATTTGCAGTATCAAACATCAAAACAATTCAATTTACAAATGTATGTGCCACTTTTACGTGTCACTCCTGTTACTGTGAATGTACAGTAATGCAGTACAGTACAGTAAAACTGCAAGGCTCTGATAATGGAACTCCTGCTTTCTAAATGACAGAGTAAATAGAAAAAAAGTTGCTGCTAAGTTAAACGTTTCTGTTCTGGTAAACACAAGACAAAAATACATTGTACATTAACTGGACCAAACTAAAATTGACGTCGTTTAACGTTATTTGAGTAACGTTATCCACCTTATTTTTGCCGGAAGAGTGGGAGTGGCCGTTTGTAAATTGAATGTGTCTGGCTTCCGGGCTCATCCACGTCCAGCTATGTTTATCTGTACAAAACAGCTTGTTTTGCTGCTTGATATTGCAAATTGGTGTGTTTTACCATATTGTTTTAATGTATTATATTAATTATGAACACAATAGTTTGTAGTGCAAACTGTTTTACCGTTTACGGCACTTCAATATTCTTCTCGTTATTTCTCTATGTCAGATTATGAACAGGAAGTCTAACACATTAAAACAGCTTACTTCCGCATTGAAAAATAAGGTGGATATGAAACGTTCCTTTTCTAGCAGCTTCGCCTCAAATATCTCTTTTAAGTAAAGACCGTTCACTCGTCGCTCATGTTTGCGCTCTAAACAGACGTTTGAGAATACATCGCTTGCCCCCCTGGACGTGATGCCTCTGGGCACTTGCCCAGTTGCCCATATGGTTAATCCGCCTATGACTGCGAGAAATGGACCCAAATTCAAGCCTTTGTCTGGCGATCTTCATCTCCATCCCGAGCAGCGAATCCAGCGACCGCAACAGCAATAAACCCAAGCTTAAGTGTATTTTACAAACTCAAATATTGCCACATCAAGAAACTACAAGATTTACGGCAGGAAAATCAAACGCTCGTTGTCTCTCGCCTGCATTTGTCACAGATTATGACATGCGCGTGTTTCTGGTGAGGTGTGTTTGAATGATGCGCGCGCCTTCACGGAATGAATATTGACATAATCTGGAAAATATTTTAAGCGATTAACAATTTAAATTCTGCTCTGCACCTCACAAACATATTGTGTTCAGCCAGAGAGGACTGCGGCTGCAACGCAACGTCATTTGGACCGCTTTTGGTACTGCTTTTCACATTTTTGCAAAACATTAATTATTGTGATTGCACTTATCTGTCATGTTTCTTTATAACTATACAGAGAGAGTTATGGTTAAGTTCAGAAGCAGGATTGGGATTAGCGACTATAAAAGCGACTAGTTTACCATATATGTTACTAAAATGGTCATTTCCATGCATATTTAGTAAGTTACGTTTTATAACCTTTTATAATAGCTATAAAATGGGTAGGTTTAGGTTTGGGGGTAGGCTAAGAAGGCTAAAAACCTAAATGCTCAGGAGAGATGACTGACAGACCATGCTGGAGGATTTGTTGCTCAGTCTTGTGCTCAATGACAAACATCTTTTACACAGAGTGCGCGTTAATCACGAAAGCAAAAGTGTAAGTAAACAGCGCAAAAGCCATTTCAGTACCCTGCGTATTGATAGCGCGAAAACTATATCAAAATGTATCGGGGTGCGAGCGTTAAGAAAAAAAAAGGACAAATTGAATCTAGCTCAACTGAATATCGCTCCAATTTTGTAATTGGCTGGTAGGCTATGTTAGTGTGGGGCCAGGGTGGGCCAAGCTTCTGATTGGGTGGGCCAGGCCAGGCTCCGGTGAGGCCATCTAGTGTACTATCAATTTATCTTTCCAAGATCAGCTGCGCCATCTGGCATAATATGTGAACATAATATGATTCAAAAAGCTCAGGAATCACTTGATTAAGGAAATCTGTGCAAAGAGGTATTGTTTGGTGTCATGTTCTCTCCTTAAATATGAAGAGGTCAAAGGACAGATTAATGAGTTACTCCAAATTTCACAAAAAAAAAAAAAAAGACATAATTATAAGTCAGACACTGAAGTGATTTATTTTTGTCACTCTTCTGAGGAAGATGTCATTCACTTGTTTTGGCGATGTATGCACACAGGAAATGTTTAGACAGTTTTTTTTTACAGGTTTAAAAATGTTTTCTGTGGCATGATTGAGTACTCCAAATAGAATATAGGAAAATATAACTTACTTGATTTGTGTTTCCTACTAGCCAAATTTCAAATGCATAAACAAAAATGTCTCTCTGTTATTAAACAGTAAAAAACACATCTTTATATTCATCCTATGTATCCTCTTAAGGTGTAAACTTAAGATTTGTTTATTTATTTATTTTGCTAGTGAATCATTTGAATCAATCTGAGCCATTTCAGCATAAATGACTCACTAAATTATTGCTAGGGACAATTTAGTAGTCACTGGGTATTTGTAAGGACATGTTCCTAGTGTAACCCTTATTTTCTGCTGCGAACGCTCCAATCTCTTCCGCGTGGATAACGTGAATAAAACACGGGTTACAAGGGTGATAATTCTCAATTCTCTCTCTAATCAGAAGCATCGGCATTACAGCATGAACTGCCAAACTTGCACACAACTCGCTTCAACTTCTCTTCCTTTACCCAAACACTCACTGCCTTAAAGGGGCAGGGGCACACGATATCTTTTGAACTAACATATAGAAAATTTTGCATAAGACATATGGAAATACATGAAAAACCTTTTCAGAAATATTTAAGTTCTCTCTTTCTGTATAATTCATCACATCTGTTACAGCATTTTTTACATTTTTTTAATTTAATTAATTTCTTATTTGACATTTGTTTTTAGGACTATAGTTTTAGGATTAATTTTATTTGACTGTAGAGCTGTTCTGTGTAGGAGGAAAGTCAGACTGTGAGGTTCATGTTGAGCAGGACAGGAAGAAGCCCTTCACCTACAAACTGAACACACATCATATAAATGGACGATATCTTGCAGAAGCATCTACCCAACAGATCAAACAATATTTTTGAAAGAAATCCCACAGCAGGTTTCAGTTTGACTCAGATGTTGAACTGCTCATGTCACACTTCAGATGAGTGTCGATGAGAGATGGTGAATATTTTTATTTATTTATTTATTTATTTTTTTACAAAAATGATTGTAATGATTGTAAAATTATTTGAAATCTGTACAACATTAATGATTTAGCATTATATTTAGGATGACTAATCCAATTTTCCACTCTCCTACTTTTTCATATCTGACACAGTCAAAAACTACTTTTCAGAAACCATAAAAGTAAATAATAATAATAATAATAATAATAATAAATAAATAAAAACAAATGTACAAAATGCAAAATAAATAATTAAATAAATAAAATACAAATAAATAAAAATAAGTAAAAAAAAAATAATAATAAAGTTTGATAGTTATTTTTGTTTTTGACACACGCACACACACACACACACACACACACACACAATCATGAACGTGTTCAGAGTGTGTGTTAACTAGTAGGTGGTCAAACACTGTCGAAGGAGGATTCAGCAGGTGGCCGCTGAACAACTGAAGATGTTGTTTCACACACTTGTTTTGTTATGTTTGTGTTGTCTGATTGGTAAGTTGCAAATGTGTTTTTTATGGCTTTGTTTATTTTCATTTCAGAAAAATAAAGCTCCTGCTGCTGTTGCTTTAGCAAATTCACAGATATCATTGTAAGATCAACTTTGGATTCAGGTCTAGAATTAATTAAGAGAGTTAAACTTAGTTTATTTATTTTAAAACATGAAACATTCATACACATTCTCTGTTAATATGTTGACTTGAATTTTGTTTTGTGTCTTTTCTACTGTTAAAGGTTACAAACTGATTTCAGGCTTTCTAAACCAACAGAGGCTTTAATCTATGTAAAATCTGTTTGTTCATCAGGTGTGTTTGGTGAGTCAGTGTCAGTGATGGAGGGAGATTCTGTCACTCTACACACTGATGTTACTGAAACACATGACAAAATAATGTGGTATTTTGGCACTGGAAAGGCTCTCATTGCTGAAATCAACAAACGTTATAGAATCTTCTCCACATTTGATGGTCCTGATGGGAGATTCAGAGACAGACTAAAGCTGGACAAACAAACTGGATCTCTGACCATCACAAACATCACAACTAAACACGCGGGACACTATGAAGTACAGATTAGTGGAATGACACCATCAAATACATTCAGTTCTAAAAAATTAAATCATTCAGTTTCTGTCTATGGTGAGTTGAGACATAATTTGTTGAGCGTTCACATAGTATTGTTTTATTAAATGAATATTCTGGGTTCAAATAATTATGGAGATAATTTGTGGCATAAGGTTGATTACCACAAAAATAATTTTGACTCGTTAAGAAAAAAAAAAAAAAGTCAAGGTTGTGACTTTTGCTGAATTTTTGTGAAGATTTAATAGCAGAAATGTGAAGTTTCTTAGACATAACTTTGCATACAGATTGACCTCATTGACTTCCCTTGTAGGCACCTCACCGTAACCTCAATTTCTTTTAAAACAAGAGATGAGTCTTTTTTTGTGATAATCATCATTACGCCACCAATGCTGATGATTAAGCTTAACATCTTTTAATATTTCTGCTCATTCATGTTTTCTAGCTCGTCTGCCCATGCCTAACATTACCAGAGATTTTTCACGAAATCTTTCATCATCATCATCAAATTGTTCACTGCTGTGTTCAGTGGTGAAAGTGAATCATGTGACTCTCTCCTGGTACAAAGGAAACAGTTTATTGTCCAGCATCAGTGTGTCTGATCTCAGCATCAGTCTCTCTCTACCTCTGGAGGTGGAATATCAGGATAAAAACACCTACAGCTGTGTGATCAACAATCCCATCAGTAAACAGACTCAACATCTGGACATTTGTGAACTTTGTTGGCCGTGTTCAGGTATGTTGGTATGTTTACTCAACTGAACTATAAAGTTACAGTGCTGATGTTCGATAGTGTTTGTTGTAGATCAGACTGACATATTCAGTCAGATTAATGGCTCATTTTGTTAAGTACAGATCTACAGGGTCTGCCTTCATTTAACATATGGTTGATCTTTGCTGCTGCTGCTGGATCTCTGTTGACTGTAGCTGCAGTCGTGATGTGCTGCGTCTGCAAGAAATGTAGAAAAACTGACAGAAAAGGCAAGTGTTAACTACTGGTAATATGTAATATGAAGTAATATGAAAAATATGCTCTCTCTCTCTCTCTCTCTCTCTCTCTCTCTCTCTCTCTATATATATATATATATATATATTAATAGACAAAATTACAATAATAATAATAAAAAAAATAAATAAAAAATGCAGATTTTTTTTTTTTGTTTCAAAAATAAAAATTGTGTGTTACTGCTTGTTAATAATACAAGTGTGACCCTGGACCACAAAACCAGTCCTATGTTGTATGGTTATATTTGAATACATTGGTACATGGCTCAAATTTATCATTTTTTCTTTTATGCCAAAAATCATTAGGATATTAAGTAAAGATCAAGTTCCATGAAGATATTTTCTAAATTTCCTATCGTAAATATACCAAAACACAATTTTTAATCAGTAGTATGCATTGATGTGAACTTCATTTGGACAAGTTTAAAGGTGATTTTCTCAATATTTAGATTTTTTGGCACCCTCAGATTCCAGATTTTCAAATAGTTGTATCTCGACCAAACGGAAAGTTTTTTTATTCCGCTTTCAGATGATGTATAAATCTAAATTTCGAAAAATTTGCACTTATGACTGGTTTTGTGGTCCAGGGTCACATATGTTGTAAAGAAACAGATATAGTTAGGACTGAGTCTAGTTGTTTAATGCAACTGTTTATTTTTGAACAGTTCAGACTCGTGAAGAAGAAATCACTTATGCCGAGCCGACGTTCAGTAGAAGAAAAGCACAATTGGTAAGATCATTTAATCTGTATTTAGTCTCCATGTCAGTTCAGCTGTGAGTCACATTTAGATGTGTATTTTTGTCTTTATATATATATATATATATATATATATATATATAATATATCTATATAATAATCAATCACATTCTTACACACATAACAGCACAATATCAGATATGTATAAAAAACCCCTTCAGTTTTTTTTTTTTTTTTTTTTTTTTTGCCTATATGTTAAAAAGCTCTGAATTACTGTTTTTTTTCACATCAGTCACTCCATACACTATAATGGCAAAGCACAAAACAGAATTGAGACAACTTTCCAAATGTGTTAAAAATAAAACACTGAAATAAGTATGTGGCATAAGTATTCATACCCTTAAGAACATAGTTGAAGCACCTTTACTGTGTAATAACATCTAAAATTTCATGTGTCTCAGAAATGGTATGAATTCTTATGGAATGGAATCATTTCAATTCTTTTATTTCTAATAAATTTGCAAAGTTGTTGTTTGTGCTTTGTTATTATGGAATATGGAGTGTAGATTTTAGATTAATTGTAGTCGAATTGGTTAATATTGTCAGATGTTTAAATTGAGCTATGACATGTAAAAAACACTTTGCAGCAAGATGCCACATAACAGATCACATAATTTGCAGGCTATAACTTCTAGTGTGAAGTTCTTCATGTGAACCATTGAAGTCAGAACGTCACATGCTACTTTGCAAACACAGAAATGGTTCACAGGTCTGTTCAAAGAGGGTCACACTTCTGCTGTTACTTACAGTATGCATTTGAAAAACGGTACATGGTAAATGCATCCTGTTTAAAATTTTCCATACCATTAGGGCTATCTAGTTCATTTTACACTCACACCAGTACCATAAGAGTAGACAACTTATTACTACCTCAAAGTCAAAGTATTATTATATTTTGTGTGATGTATTTTTTCAGAATGTTAAAGAGGAGGACCATGTGCTGTATGCACCGATCACCATGAGAAGATGATCAAACATAGTCTAAGTACCAGATCCTGCGTAAACTTCTGTATTAAGTCTATTGTTGAGTTTTCACCACATGAAACCCACAAGATTTCTATTCATCTTCATAAAACAAATGAGGTCATTTTTAAAGTTCTATTTACCCTTTTTTGTGTCCATCCATTTTGATGTTTCAAAAAGTAAATGATTGTCAGTACTTCTTGCACATCAAGCATGCAGGTTTATATTTGATGATCTATGTGTGTCAATCAATGTTTATATGTAAATAAAACTCAAAGTCTTTATGCACTTTTTGAAACTTGAAGAGGTTGGATGTGTGGACTTTCAGTAAATGTACAAAAATTATGAGAGAATATTAAACACACCTTTACTCATTTTATGGATTTGGAATAATTTTACAGACAGGATGTGAAATTCATTTTTGGGTGAATTATCCCTTTAAAGTCTCAAAACTGTATGTGTAATTCTCCAAGTATTAAATGTAGATGCAAAAGTGATCCCTGCTTCGTTTTCTACAGACATGTTTTTATCTGTTGGGTTGAGTTTGTGCATGAGAATGTGTCTACTGCTGGACGTTTGTGGTTGATGTTTGTTCATGAGGTGTCTGTATGTGTCTATGAATAGCGTGTGGTTGAAGGTGTTTTTTCCATTCCTGCTCATGACACTTACAGTTTGACTTTCACCTTACAAAAACAACTTAAACTGTCTAAATGCTTTGTCAGTAGAAATAGAAAATTGCCATGACAGTCACAGACAAGTCACAAGTCAAAAATAAAATTAAGTTCATATATTAGTCTTTTGCCAAGAGTCACATTTTATATATGTAACAGATATCCCTGATGAAAAAACAAACAAACAAACAAAAAAAAAACAAAACAGCATATGCTGGTATATGTTTTGGTGCTGGTTTATGCTTGACCAGCAACATGACCAGCAAAAACCAGCAAAGGACCAGCTTAAACCAGCATCAAAACATACCTACCAGCATATGCTGTTTTTTTTTTCACCAGGGATAGGATCCCTGCAGTTTGAAAAGCTGTGCATGTCTCTGAATGGTCCATCTCAGAATGCGAAGCCTATAAATAGAGAAGACAATTTTTGTTTGGCGCGTCAGGGTCTCTGTAAACCTGTGAATAATGCTATAGTTAAGAATAAGAATATAGGAATAAGAATCTTTGGTTTTTACCTGATCTTGAATCAGTTTCATCAATTTATATAGATATTTTTAACAAGACATTTGTGTAATTAAAGGAATGAAAAGTAGTTAATAGTCTCTTTACTCTCACTTTATATTTAATCACATTTTATTCTTACTGCATATGATGTATTATACTTTCAATAAAACATTTGCAGTGGGTTTTTAAAAGCTGTTTTTATGCATGTTTCAGTCTGAGTTTTCACTTTTGACCAGCGGGCGTCACAAGCGTGTTGTGTCTCAAACGCTTTGAAACAGTGAATCATTATGCGAAGCAATTGGTTCAATTGATTCCAAGCTTCGGAAAGTTTTTTTTTTTTTTATTTTTTTTTTATTATTATTATTTTTTAATTATTATTATTATTATTATTATTATTATTATTAAACATTACAGATATCAAAAGCATCAAGAAGACAGTACAATTACAGATAAATAATAATAATAATAATAATAAATACACATACTTGTTGCCAGGGTAAAAAAAAAAAAAAGGGTAATAAAATTACATCTTAAGATGACACAAAGGATGAATACAGAGATACAGTTTTCATAGCTTTCAAATTAGCAGAATATTGGATAGTTTCCACATACTTATCCAAGTCCACTTCAAACAAAGAAAAAAAAGGTTTAGAGCCAGTAAACTTTTGTTTATGAATGTGAAATTTAGAAAACATAAATTAATTATGTAACATTTTCCTGTATTCTCCTTAGAATATTCAAATAATCCAAACAAAGCATCTTTAAAACAATATGAAAAGTCACTTACAAAATATTATTGGATAAACACCAAAAAATCTGACCAAAATTTCTCTGTGTGGGGAAGCTTCGGAAAGGTTGGTTTCTCCCTTCACTACTGCTGTGTGTTACTCAGAGATGCATGTGATCTGTGTTCTGGTGCGGTCTTTGTTTAAACTATGTTCGTTAACCAAAACGAGAAAAAACAGTCAACACTGACAATATTGTGATAAGAAATATATTAACTACTCGTTTGAACTCTTGTATAAAATCAATGTCAAATTTACAATCGTGGTTTTCAGGGAAAACAGCACTCTCTTGGTCATGTCATGTTGCATAACTATGTGTTAGAATTATGCATCGGATGCAAAGTTCACTTTTTCATGTTGTTTGAACATTAATGTGTGTTGGCAGTGTATGTACAAATCTACCCTATAATGATAAAAATCAATGCAGTGGTTTTTAATTAATCTGTAAAAATAATATCCCCTTTTTCAAATCGAGCCATTCTCAGATACCTGTCGGTGTGCTGTCACACCCACAGAGGCCACTCCAGGATAGTTGATTGACATGAGTTATTACTTCAGATCAGTTGTAAAAGTCTGACCTCCATGTTTTTATGCCAGAGCAGGGATGTAAGTTAGACAATAATATCTCAGATTGAGCGACTGAGGTGTTGTGTTGCTGGATGTAATAATGAACATAGTGGTCGTCATTTACTCCCGACATCTGAGCAGCTGAAGATGCAGTGGATTACGTTTGTTTGTGAAGGGAATGCGCCTCCTGATCTACATATATCCGTCTATGTTCGTGTGAATCATTCGTGATAAGGGTTTTTTTAATGAATCTTTGCAATCACCTTTCCTAATAATGTGCTAGTTAGCAAGTTTAGCTAAACGCTGCTAAAGTAAAAAGGCTCATCAGTTCACAGACAGAAGAAAGGGGCGGGGCGAGCAGAGCTCATTTGCATTTAAAGCAGCCCCGACCAGAATGGGATGATTTTTGCAGAGGTGATTTTGGCAAGGTAAAAATTGAGAATTTTTTAACCAAAGTATATTGTAGACTTTTCATTAAGACCCTAAAGAATCATATCATATCATCCATTACCAATTTTATTACTGCTGTAAATTTTATCTGCCACAAGATGGCACTGTTTTCGCGTAGTTTTAATGTATTTTAATATACGTTGGCGTCTGCTCTGGTGCTGACGCTACACCCTTGTGATATGACCTCATGCAGCATTTTATTTTTTTTTTTTTTAACGCTTAAATTCAACAAATAACAAATAATAAGTCTAAAACGGCAAAACATACACATCTACTTATCTTTGCTGCAGTTTTAAATGTAGGTTCTTATTTCAGCTACGAGGTCACGTTGTGATGTATCGATCTGCTGTTGGTCACACGGTTTCACGTGATGCGAATTCCCAGGTCACCAAACTTGAATTTCGAAACGCAGCGAAATGCCAAACTTGCTTGCTTTTCTGAAAGGAAGATTATGAAGAAGAGAAGAAAGACACCAGGCTCAATGCTGCAAAGGAGCTGTTAAGCGATGCGACTGCGACTATGAGCAGTGTTACAGAAAGTGATGTGCCGCGATACAGTTTGATACCGCGACCGAGTATGAGTGACTACAGGAGCCCTGGAACTCACGGATTCGGATTCGTGGATATGATGGAAGAAGGCCAACCGCTCCTGTTGTGTGGTGAGTAAGAAACTGGAAAAACAGCATTTTAGCAGAAGAAATTAAGGCCTTTAGATAAAGCCAGAATTAGGTCATACCTCAATTAAGTGTCTTCTGTAAACGTGTCTGGTGGGCATCTTGGTACAAAACAATGGCGCTGAAATATTTTGAGTAATGCCAGTGCAAGGGTCTTTCAGTTAAAACAGCCTAGACATGTTTTTTTAATTTTTTTTTATGGTTTGTCTCTGAATTCTGGGGAAAGAGTGGCAAATAATAATAGAATATTTATCTAATAAAAATAAATAAAAATAAAATAAAATAAAAATAAAAATAAATTAATTTAAAATAACGCTGCAAAAATAACAAGACAGAAAAATAATTAAGATATGAGTTTAAAATAATATCAATAATACAACTGATTACAAATACACAATAAAATTAGTTAAGATGGCCCATTAAATAATAACAATAATGTGATGTAAAATAACTAATAATAATAATAATAATAATAATACATAATAATACATAATCATAACATGGAAATGACTATAATTATAATATTATACAATAAATACAACATAATTTAACAAAATAATAATACAAAAAAAAAAAAATGAAAGTATATGTTTAAATTTAGAAAATCAAAATAAATGCTATAATAACAAGCAATAACCTGCCAACTGGCCAACAACTCAGAGATTTTGTAGTGTTCACATCGCAGCTTCTCTTATCATAAAGTTTGTGGGTGGGATTGGCCTCTGTAGTCAACTTCATGCGGGACTGCTGTCTTGAATTGTGGGGGATAGCGTTGGGTGGTGAGTGCTGTCCCATCACACCATATCTATGGGAATGAGCCACTGCGTCAGGTGGTGTGACTCTCTCACTGACCCATCTTTCAAGCACTGAAGCACTCTTACCATAGCGAGACGCCGTACTTTAATGTACTTTATGCAGTTTTAATGTATGTTTTTTGTTGTCATTGTTGTTGTTATTAATGCCCACACCATAGATCTCTGTTCGCTGCTTGCCTTCTGACGCTGCAACGATCATGATATGTCTTTTTAAAATAAACCTAAAATGTCAAAACATACAATCTACTTATCTTTTCAGAAGTTTTGCTGCAGTTTTAAATTTATGTTCTTTTAATTCAACTATGAGGTCACGCTGTGACAGTTTCACCTGATGCGAACTCGCAGGTCAGAGTTCACCAAACTTGAACTTCGAAATGCAGCAAAACACCAAACTTTTCACACGTGATTGCTTTTCTGAATGAAAGATTATGGAGAAGAGAACAAAGACGCCAGACTCAACGGTGCAAACGACCTAAGCGATGCGGCTGAAACCATGAGTAGCCTTAAGGCCCTTTCACACGGGTCGCGGCAAGCGGTGAAATGGTGGATATTGCCATAGTTACAGTTGTCAAGGTTTTGATACAAAACAATGACACTGACATATTTTAAGTAATGCCAGTGCAAGGGTCTTTCAGTTAAAACAGCCTACACATGCTTTTTTAATGTTTTATGGTTTGTCTCTGAATTCTGGGGAAAGAGTAGCAAATAATAATAGAATATTTATGATAAAAATGAATTCAGAACTGGCCAACAACTCAAGGACATTGTAGTCTTCGCATCGCAGCTTCATTTATCCCAGAGCTAGTGGGTAGGATTGGCCTCTGTAGTCAACTTCTTGCAGGACTTCTGTCTTGGATGGTGGTGAATAGCGTTGGGTGGTGAGTGCTGTCCCATCACACCATATATATATGGGAATTAGCCACGGCGTCAGGTGGTGTGACTCTCTCACTCGCCCATCTTTCACCTGAAGCACTCTTACCATAGCGAGACGCTGCTTTAAATTCTCACACTGACTGACAGATCAGTAGTGAGGTTTCGCTCGGTGGGTGATGGATGATGTCAAAGACAACTTCTCATGAGATTGTTGACTACAAAAATTAGCGTTGTGACAATTACCAGTCAGGTTACAGCAGGTATATAAAAAAAAATGCATAATAAATGTATTAAAAAGTGAAAGTGTTTACTTTAAAATCCTGGCAATATTGCAATATTTTACGTTGACATCACAAGATATACATCTGAATATAATGATATGAAATATATGCAGGTCATAATAGCACTGGACAAGACTGAATTAGACTGATACAGCTTTCCTGGATTAATAATTTAAATGTGTGCTAAATATGTTATACACAGTGAGGCATATCTTTCTCAAAATGAAAATGGATTTAATTTAATCCTTGATAGCAAAATATATTTCAAAATGCAGGGTCATAAACATACATTTCCAAACTTACAGTAGTACATTCAGACTAAATATAAATAAAGAGAATAATTTTTTTTTTAATGTAAAAAATAATGTTTTATTGTTATTATTTATGTACTGAAATAGTGTATTTTTGTAACATTGTATACTTGTAATGCCAAACCAGCAGAGGGAGCCCTCACCCAAATACTGATCTCCTTGCTCCCTCTGCTGCTTCTACATTCACTTCCTATTTGGGACTATTTATACAGTGACCATGTGCTCTCACATTGCCAAGTATTGTCAGTTTACCTGCCTTACTGAACGTTTTCCATTGATTAGTCTGACTGTTTGCATGTGTATGATCCTGCTTTGTTTCCTGACTCATGAATTCATGGATTACCCTTATTGGACTGTTTGCCTGAGTGGACTGATTTCTAGGTTTGGACCCAACGCCTGTTTAATCACGTTTGTCTTGCGGATTGCCCCTTGGATTGTTGACCGATCGGACTGCTTTACTGTTACTGACCCACTGCCTGTTTACAAGTGTTTGATGACTGCTAACATCAATAAACTTCCGCATATGGATTCTAATGCCGCCTCAGCATCCTCGTTACAATACTGTGATCCTTAAGGTGCAGTATGTAAGATTGACAGCTAGCAGTTGAAATGGGTACTGCTGTCCAAATTCAAAATATTGGAGAGACGTTTTTCTCGCTTCCTCCTACTCAGACTCAACGCTCATGCGGGTTTGTCAGATTGAAGACACGCGACGAGCCTTGCAATATAATTTGATGAGTTCATTTACTATGCTTTAATGTTCCTCTGCCCATAGAGCATTGTGCAGTATGCAATATTGCCAGGTAGTGGTTGAAATGGGTACTGCAATTCCGTCTCGGAATCTGCCCGAAACACACATTTCAGAGTGGAATTCCTGGCTATAGCATTATTTTTCAGAGAAACAGCTATGTAAATATAACAGCTATGTAATATAAATAAAAAAAATAGGAATATAGATGTACTCCTAAATATCTACAAACATATTATGTTATTTTTGGGGTTAAGAAGAGTCAAAAACTACATGCAGCACCTTTATTTCTTTATTCAAATGTGTATATTCACATCTGTTTGAAAAAAAAAAGTGATGTGAATGTATTTTCTTACACACACACACACACACACACACTACTGCTCAAAAGATCAGTAAGACTTCTAATGTTTTTTAAAGAAGTCTCTTATGCTCATGAAGGCTGAGTTAATTTGATCAAAACTACAGAAAAAAATTAAAAACTGAATTTTTTTCTGTGATCAAATCTGAATTTTTCATCATTCTAATATACTGGTTTATTATCAGTGCTAAAAACAGTTGTGTTGCTTAATATGTCTTTGGAACCTGTGATTACTTTTTTTTTTTTTTTTTCCCCCAAGACTCTTTGAGTGAAAAAAAGTTGTGGCTTTTGACTCGAACGCCACTCATGAAAATAATCGTTGCACATTTGTCTTGCCCAAACTTCATTTGGCTGTCATCAGTGAATGTCTTGACAATGTGCATTGCCTGCCTGAGCTGCTTCTCGTCTCTACCGAAGATCTTGAAGTCGTCCATATACAACAGATGGATCACAATGTTCTTGTCGTCAATTGCATATCCAATACCTTGCCTGTTCAACATGTTCGAGAGAGGTATGAGGCTAAGGCAGAACAGCAAGGGTGATAGTGAGTCGCCTTGGAAGATTCCCTGTTTGATGCCAGTTGATCCTATTTTGATGCAGCCTTTCTGGTGGAAAAGGTGCATCTGTCTTCCATTCCTTAATTGATGCTTCAATGAACTGAATGATGATGGGACACGCTTGATAGATTTTTAGAGCTTCCAAGATCCATGAGTGAGAGATGCTATCAAATTAATTTTTGTAATCTGTCCGGGCCATGCTCAAGTTCTTCTTGCATTTCTTTATGTCTTCAGTTACCATTGTAAGGCCTCTATCGAACCAGTCGCCAAAAGAGACCTAGCTCATAACGAATGAATATTTTGGTTTATATTATAATCCGATGGCCACGGGAATAATATAAACACCCAGAGTTGGTAAAATATCCTAAGTGAACGTTCGGTGGACGAACAGTTGATAAAAGTGTAAATTACTAACTTTGAATCAGTTAATCAAGTTGATTCCGAATCCCTTTGGATTCGATTCTCAATTAAATTACTTAAATTTGACCTAAAACCCTACACCATCTTGCTAATGAGGAGTTGATTTTAACATTTTCTGGCTCCCTTTCTGCAGCCCTTCTGTTCATCTGTAAGAATGTTGTTTGTTAACAAATGTTCGTATGCCTTTTCAGACACAGCTGCTGTAAGAAGCTTGTACATTGTTGGCAGGCAGGTAATCAGATGGTATTTCTTAGAATCTCTGAGATCTTTGCTCTTGTATAGAAGGAATGTGACTCCAGTCGTCATCCATTCAGAGATGGTTCTTGGATCTCGCAGAACTTCATTCATTGCTTTTGTCAGGTGTTAATCTACAGCATTGAAACTCTTGAGCCAGAAGTTTTGAAGCTTGTCTGGACCAGGGGATTTTTCTAGTTCTGTGGTCACTTGATGACTTTGAGCACATCAGTGAGGGTAAGCTCAGTCCATGCTTGCAGTGTTACTCTTTGATTTGCTTTCTCCTTGTCCTTGATCCACAATGCTTCATTGTTGTGTTTAACATTATTCTCAAGGATGCTGTGTGAGAATGTCTCAATAGCTGGTTGTGAAGGCAGTTCAGAGATGGCATCTTGCTATTTGTTCAGAAGCTGGTAGAATTTCATGGTGTCTCCTCTGAACAGCTTGTTCTGGTAAAACTGTTGCTGACGTTCTTTGTACCACCGCAAGCCCTTGCTTGTAGCTTCATCTTGGTGTCCTGGATGACCTCCTCGAGTTTACTGTAGTTCATTTGTGCCAGTCTGAGTATGCAACTGATCTGTTTATGGACACGCCTGCTGGTGACTCCTAGCTTGAACTCAGTGAAGAAGGAAATGTTCCTGCAATGTTGGTCAAACTTCTGCTGATGCCTTCACTTCCACAGCTGTTTTATTCTCACCCCTAGGGAGTATCCCTCATCTCACCTGCAATGACTGCAGCTCAAGTGTGTTGAGCTCAGTAATGTTCAAAGGTTATTCCTTTGCAATGTTAACCAAGGCCTGGTTCGCCAGCACAATGTTCTGATCCAGCTCTTTCCTTTGTCTCACACTCTGGAGTCTCCTCCTGTCCTTGATGTCATCAGTCTTAAGCAGTTTCACTGGGATCTGGTTTCCATCTTTTGAACTCTTACATCCCTATTCTTACATTCCCTGAGTTCCAGTCAGCCCACCGACTTTATGTTGATCCTCAGCAGTGCTCTCAGCAGGCCTCTGCTGTTGCTGTGGTTGTTCTCCAGCAAGTTCTTCCTTCAGGGACTTTTTCCAAAGTCCTGATGTGAATCAAATGACTTGTGAACCGTGCTCCAAAGTTTCAGTCTGAATCAAAACATTTGGGATCCCGCACTGTCTATATCTAAATTAAATGATTTGTGATCCACACTCTGTTCCGATCTAAGTTAAAAAAAAAAAAAATCACGATTTGTGTTCCAAGGACCCGAAATTAAAATGAATAAATTAATTTAAATAAATTCAATAAATCGAATGATTCAAGATCCTCGCTCCAAAGTCCGAAACTAAATTAAATGATGTGATACATGCTATGAAGCTCTGATCTAAATCAAAAGATTTGCGATCCACATTCCGATCTGAATAAAATTATTCGCGATCCCCACTTCGAAGTCCCAATCTGAATAAAAATATTTACCTTTGAACCCGATATAAATCAAATGATTTATGAACCACACTTAGAGGTGCACAATAATTTTCTATATACTCTAAGTCCCATAATTCAAATGATTTGCAGTTCGCAAAGTTCCAATCCAAATTAGATAATTCACAAACCCACACCTGTGTCTTACTGTGTTACAGCATTGCAACAAACCATTAAAAAAAAGATTAATAAAAGTATTCTAATGAAAAATGCTTAGTAAGTCAATAATGATACACTGACAAACTTTTTTGACAGGTTTTTTTAGGGCTAGTTTTGAGAATTAATTTTACTTAGCTGTAGAGCTGTTCTGTTTAGGAGGAAAGTCAGACTGTGAGGTTCATGAAAGCAGGACAGGAAGAAGCCCTTCACCTACAAACTGAACACACATTAAACAAATGGACGATCTCTTGCATGAGCAACTTGTTTAACCAACAGTTCAAACCAAATTTTTAGAGAAAATCAGACCACAGCAGGTTTCAGTTTGACTCAGATGTTGAACTGCACGTGTTAAACTTAAGACCACCAATGAGAGATGGCAGATATTCTTAACTGAAATGGTTTTAAAATATATAAGATTTATTATTTCATTTAAAATGACTAATTCTAATTTTTCAGTCTCCTACTTTTTTCCAGTTTTGACAAGTTAAAAAACTGCTTTTCAGAAACCATCAAAATGAAAATAAATAAATAAATAAATGAATAAATATCAATAAAATAAAATAATTAATTGATAAATGAAAATGAAAATGCCTTTTTGGTAAAGGTTTTTATTTTTGACACACACATACACACAAACATAACATGTGTTCAGAGTGTGTGTTAACTAGTAGGGTGGTCAAACTCTGTCGGGGGAGGGTTCAACAGTAGTAGCTGAACAACTGAAGATAATTTTTTTCTTTCTTTTTTTTTTTTCCTGCTGCACAACCAAAGAAAATGTTTCACACACTTGTTTTGTCCTCTTTATGTTGCCTGATTGGTAAGTTACTAATGCATTTTTACAGCTTAATTTATTTTCATTTTGGAGAAATAAAGCTCCTACTGCTTTGCTTTTGCAAATTCACAGATATCATTGTGAGATCTATTTTGGATTGAGGTCTCTTTTCAGTGAGACTGTTATAATGAGTCAAATATAAAAACATGAAAATACTGAAGGTGTTCAGCAGAATTAACTGTAGCCTTTCGCTACTTTTGTAATGTAAATTTTTTTTTAAACATAAAAGATTCACACACTCACACTGTTCATATGGCGACTTGAATTTTGTTTTGTGTCTTTGCTGCTGTTAAAGGTTACGGACTAATTTCAAGCTTTCTAAACCAACAGAGACTTTAATATATGTAAAATCTGTTTGTTCATCAGGTGTGTTTGGTGAGTCGGTGTCAGTGATGGAGGGAGATTCTGTCACTCTAAACACTTATGTTACAGAAACACATGAAGAGTACAGCATAATTTGGAATTTTGGCACTGGAAAAGCTCTCATTGCTGAAATCAACAAACTTTATAAAATCTTCTCCACATTTGATGTTCCTGATGGGAGATTCAGAGACAGACTGAAGCTGGACGAACAAACTGGTTCTCTGACCATCACAAACATCACAACTAAACATGCAGGATTCTATGAAGCCGAGATTAGTGGAATGACACCATCAAAAACATTCAGTTTAAAAGAAATAAATTATTCAGTTTCTGTCTATGGTGAGTTGAGACATAATTTGTAGAGCATTCACATATCCTTGTTTTATTCAAGGAATATTACAGGTTCAAATAATTATCGAGATAATAGGATCGATTACCGCAAAAATTACTTTTGACAAAACAATCATGGTTACAGTGAGGCGCTTACAACGGAGGACAATGAGGTTTTGTAAGAACGTCAAAGCAAAACAATTAAACCTATAATTTGATAAAAGCACATTAGTAATTAGACAACTTTGCACAGACTTTAAAATTGAATGTTTACAGATTTGACCCCTTTGGCACCTCACTGTAACCTCTATTTATTTAGTTTTAAAAGAAAACAAGGGATAAGTGTTTTTTTTTTTTATTATTATTTATTTATTTATTTTTATTTGGTGGTTATCACCATTATGCCACCAGTGCTGATGATTGAGCTTAACTATTTTTGTTGTTGTTGTTTTTATAAAATATTTCTACTCATTCATGTTTTCCAGCTCGTCTGCCCATGCATAATATTATCAGAGATTATTCACAAAATCTTTCCTCATCATCATCACACCAGAATTGTTCATTGTTGTGTTCAGTGGTGAATGTGAGTGATGTGAGTCTCTCCTGGTACAAAGGAAACAGTTTATTGTCCAGCATCAGTGTGTCTGATCTCAGCATCAGTCTCTCTCTACCTCTGGAGGTGGAAAATGAGGATAAAAACACCTACAGCTGTGTGATCAACAATCCCATCAGCAACCAGACCAGACACCTGGACACTTGTGAAGTTTGTTGGCCGTGTCCAGGTATGTTGGAGTTGATATTGGCTTCGACTTACTCAACTGATCTAGTTATAGTCCTGATGTTTGATAGTGTTTGTTGTAGATCAGACAAACATATTCACTCACACCAAAAGCTTGTTTTGTTCATTACAGATCAGGGTCTACCTTTATTGTACATAGTGTTGATTTCTGCTGCTGCTGCTGGATCTCTGTTGATTGTAGCTGCAGTCGTGATGTGCTGCATCTGCAAGAAATGTAGAAAAAATGACAGAAAAGGCAAGTGTTTCATATATATATATATATATATATATATATATATATATATATATATATATATATATATATATATATATATATATATATAGTGTGTGTGTGTGTGTGTGTGTTAAAGTTTGTGCTTAATTCTGGTTAGTATTGCATATGTTGTAAAGATACAGATATAGTTAGGATTGAGTTTAGTTGTTTAATGCAACTATTTATGTTTGAACAGTTCAGACTAGTGAAGAAATCATCATTTATTCCGAGCCAGCGTTCAACAAAAGAAAAGCACAAATGGTAGGATCATTTAATCTGTACTTAGTCTCTGCGTCAAGTCATATATATATATATATATATATATATATATATATATATATATGAAAGCCATATGTTTGTCATTCAGCATTAATAACACTCATTATATAAAGTAAGAACATGTCGGAAGAAACAATTTTATGTAATTTATTTAAAGTTTTACCATTTTGAAGTTGAAAGTAAATTAAGTGAACAATATGTGTTTATTCTGGCAGAAGCATGCTGTAAAATAATCTGACAGAAAAGTAAAGTCTTAAAATTTAGGTCAATACTACGCCAGAAACAGATGTCAGATGTCAAGAGCACTTTGCAGCAAGATACCACAAAACAGACCACAAACTTGCAGGCTAGAAATTCTCGTGTGAAGTTCTTCATGTGAACCATTTAAGTCAGACTGTCACATGATACTTTGTAATCAAAGAAATGGTCCAGGGGTCTATTCAAAGAGGGTCACACTTCTGCTGTTACTTTGCATTTAAAAAATGGTAAATTCTCCTGTTGAGCTTGCATCATGTTTAGATTTTTGTACCACAAGAGTAGCTTAAAGTCACAAAGAAATCAAAGTTGACCATTTTTAGTGAGAGTTCATCTTTGATGGGATGTTTACTAGTACACTTTTGCATGTCCAGTGTAAAATCTCAAGCAAAACCATTGAGAACCTGATCTAATCTGCCACGTTATCTTAGCAGTAGGAGGAAGATAAAGATTTTATGAATGTCATATTTGTACTATTATAATTTTGTTGTTATATCTTGTGTGATGTTTTTTTTTTTTACAGAATATTAAAGAGGAGGACCATGTGGCGTATGCACCCGTCACCATAAGATGATTAAACTTCTAAGTACCAGATCATGCTGTGTGATCACTTAAACTTCTGTATTAAGTCTATTGTTAAAATTTGGTGAGAATCACGACATGCAACCCACAAGACTTTCATTCATCTTTGGAAAACAAATACGGTTATTTTTAAAGTTCTATTACTGTGTGTGTTTGAAGCTTCAAAAAGTAAACAAAAACTTGGTTGATGTGCAGAAATGATTGAAATGATTCTTGCACATTAAGAATGTGTGTTTATTGCAGCTTGAAGAGGTTGATTGTGTATATTAAATGCCTTCAGTTGTGTTCTAGAGATGAATAAAAGTTTTTTTGGGTTTGGACTGACGGTAGAGGAAGTACATGATGAGAGAAATTCATTTTTGGCAGAATTTTCACTTTAAAGTCTCAAAACTGAAAAAAGAAAAAAAGTATAAATGTAGATGTAAAATACTCATGCTTTGAGTTTGTGCATGAGAATGTATCTACTTCTGGACGTTTGTGGTTGATGTTTGTTCATGTGGTGTCTCTAGTGTGTCTATAAATAACATGTGGTTGGAGTTCTCCTTCTCCTTTTTTTTTTTTTTCATTCCTGCTCATGACACCTACAGTTCGACTTCTACTGAAAAACACCTTAAAACACAACTGTTGGTATTTATTTTAAACAACAGTTCAATAAACAGTAAGTTAATATTTACTGACAGTTTTTTTTCATAAATGTTATTCATTTCTTACTCGTTTCTCAAAATATTTGTGCAGAATTGTTCTGTTTGTGTATCACAACACCTGAAGACAAACAATCTGCAATTAAACTTTTGGTGGTTGGCTGTTCACTGTTTAGAAGAGCCTTAAGTGCACATGTTGCTGAAGGAGGTTCTGATAAAACATTTCCGTTCACCCCTCCATGTATTTGTATAAAAGGCCCTGCTGCAGAAACCACCCCAAACATGACGCATCCTTTTCTACCGTTCACTGACTTCTTTATGCACTGGGGCTTCAGTCTTTTCTCAGTTTTGTGCCATCTGACCCATAAATTCCCCACACAAAAATGAGCTTATCCTTTTGATTCTTATAGCTGATGAGAGGTTTGGCCACTACAGAGAGCGCTTTCAATCTGACTTCTCTTAAACATGCAGAGGCGGATCCATATCCTGTTCAGTGCTGAACCGGCAAGCGATTCCAGCTGCAGTGCTGAACCACTCAACCCTTTTGGCCTTCATCTGGACTACCTCCTGTCGAGGGTTTCAGACACCTTGGAGCGGCCTGCCGTCTTGCAATCTCAGTGAAAATTAGAGGAATGCAGCCAGTTAAATGGGGTTTGTCATATGTGACCCTGGACCACAAAACCACTCTTAAATCATTGGGGTATATTTGTAACAATAAAAGCAGCCGTGGCCTAATGGTTAGGGAGTTGGGCTTGTAACCGAAAGGTTGTGGGTTTGAGTCCTAGGTCCAGCAGGGATGGAAGGTTGGGGGAGTGAATAACCAGTGCTCTCTCCACCTTCAATATCACGACTGAGGTGAGTCCCTTAAGCAAGGCACCGAATCCCCAACTGCTCCCCGGGCGCTGCAGCGATAGCAAAGTGTTTGTTCACTATTCACTACTGTGTGTGTGCACTTGGATGGGTTAAATGCAGATCACAAATTCTGAGTATCGGTCACCATACTTGGCCACATGTCATGTCCTTTCCTTAAAAAATATATTGTGTGGGTCAAAATGAATGATTTTTCTTTTATGCCAAAAAACATTAGGATATTAAGTAAAGATCATATTTTTTTTTTCTTCCATTCCTGTCATCTACGAAGTTTGGTTCCTTATAGCCTATTGTGGAAATTTGGAGGTTAAAATTAAGAAATAAGAACAACAACTCCGCATTGGATGTTCCTGATTCAGAGACAGACTGAAACTAGACAAACAGTCTGGATTTCTAACCATCACAGACACCAGAACTGAACATGCTGGAGTTGATCAACTAGTGATATGTTAACTGAGACAAAAAAAAATTAATAAATAAAAATAAATAAATAAAAAATAATAATAATTGTAGCGCCCTCTTCAGGCATTAGGTGTATTTACCTGTTTGAATTAATGACGCTAAATCCTGATTCTTTCTATTGTGTCTGTCGATGTGATTTTACTTAAAATCAAACTATGACCCTGCTTTTTATACTACTTCTTATAAAGTGCAACTTGGGATCTCTGTAAATTAATTAATAAATACACTAATTTATTCCAAAGAAGATAAACAGAAGGAATCAACAATTAATCAAAATCTGTTCTCTCACTCATAAATGAAAACCCCCGCTGCAGGCCTGAAACGTCGCTGGAGTGCGTTGAGGCCGAGTGAAACGTAAATTGGCTGCTTCGCTCTCCAAGAGCACAAATAAAACAAACAATTGTACCTCAATGAAAGTTGAAAGAGTTCAAGAATCCCATCACAGATCCAATAGGGTCTGGCTTCAGACATGCACCTGCACTCTCAGACGCACATCCCCAAGTGACATAATTTGCAGTCTATTTTTTATTAATTTTTTACTTTATTTTATATATTGTAAGGGGAAATACAGTTAAACCCAAAGAGTAGGTATGTGGAAACGAAGAACAGGAGTCAGCGAAGCAGTCAATCGAAGAAGAATTTACTGAAGAGAATAGTTTGCAGTTTCATCAGCAGAAGCCAGCTTCAACACTCTCGACAGAGTTCGTAGGCCGCTCTGCGTACACTCATGTTACAATCACCAGTAATTATACTCTAACACAGATTGCTAACAACGCAAATACATAGGTCAGGAATATTCTGATTGGTTCCAATCTAGATAAACTTAGTAAATCTCCACATATGGACATCAAACTTAAGGCATATCTCTACAATGTGACGAGTCGGCTGCCTCCCCCCTAATTATCATCGTCACCCCGTCCGTAATTGCCGCCCTTCACTAGGCTCCCGACGGGAGTGGGTGTGCGAGAGAGAAGGGGCGCTGAAACAACCAGGTCTGGCAGCGTGTGATGAGGCACACCTGACGAGAATTAATCCTCATCACCACCGCTTTTAAAATGCAGAGCGCCTCTCCTCGGGAGACTGGTCTCTTCCCCGTGCATGAACGCTGGTGTCCTCGTGGGTCCAAGAAGGGAGCGTAGAGGGATGAGCGCTGCCGGACCCGCTGTCCGGACGTGAAGCTGCACCTAGACGGCTACGAGCTAAGATGCCGGGCCGATTTACCCGCCTCAGGAAGTGCTGTGATGAAGCCGCTGAAGGAAGCTGCTACCCCTCGTGCCGCGGACCTCGGCGGGGAGTGAGTGCGGCCGCCGGACTCCGCCCCTTACCTGGACCCTTCCCTTCCCTTCTGAACACTGCCCCTCCTTCACGGAGCCCTCTACACGGAAAGCCTCTCCGAGGCCTAACGCCATGCCCACTGTGTCTGTCGTTTTGCTCCTCCCGCCACAACATGATTATCTAAGCGACAAAAGAACACCGGTCAGATGCAACAGGTCCCTCCAGCCCACATAGCAAATGTTTTCTGGCCCAGCTCCGGGCCACACAATCCCTTTTCCCTCGGCCCAAGTAGCGCAAAGAATGACGGCCCTGAAGTGGCCCAGAACTGGATTAATGACAAGGGCCACACATGGGCCATAACCAGCCCGCATCTCAGCCAGTTAATCACCCTTAACTGGCCCTGAACTGGGCCAAAACAGGTTTAATTATTGGTACCAATTCTCAGCCACAAGTTAACCATATGAACACCACCCTTTAACCAGAAACCCCAAAACTGAGCCATAACCAAGCCTAATCTTACCCAAACCATGTGCACAAATAAGTCACAAGAAAATTCAATTCTCAAAATTAGTTTATTTAACAATAATGAACAAGTTACACAATTGTGTAACTGTGTGAATGCAATTTTATTTAGTACATTCAAAGCATACCATCTTATTACCACTTCAAAAAAGTACAAAAATGTACAGTTGTAATTTCAAAATCAAACAGTTGCTTACTTATTGCAGGAATGCAGAACCCCTCAAAAAACAAACAAACAAACAAAAAAGAATTGTGTAACTGTGTGAATGCTATTTTAGTTGCCTGAACAGCCATGTACAAAATTTTTCAATTATAACTAAAAAAAAAATCTACTAGTGAATCTAACACTGAAATCTAAACAAATTATAATGTAATTTTACTCTCAACAAACAGAGAGCATATTAAAGTAATTACTTAAAACAAACTAAAACACCAGAATGTTTGTATGTGTGAGGGAGAAAGTTATCCTATTTAGGACTGTCCTCAGGAAGTGAAGTACAGCTCTGAAGCCCCTCTTTTCTCCTCAAGCGCTCTCTCCTTCCTCCATCTCTATCAGGAGCAAGCTGAAGCCATCTTTGTATATTTGCTTCTATCTCCTGATCAGTGGCATGTTGTGTCAGACGATGTTTTCTCACGGCAGCTAAAAGACAAAATACAAAATTAATAATATAAAAATGTATTAATACATTAGAAACATTCATCCACCTACTATAAATAATTTTGGATAACAATTTAAAATAAGGTTGCTTCAGTTAGATTTTATACAGGAAATTAGTTCTTATGTGGCACTATCGAATGCTTGTACTAACTAGCTTGTCAGAGTTTGACAACAGTATTTTGACAAACAAGACCATTTTAGCGAACAAAAACCTTAAAAATGTTTAGATATGAAAACTGTGGAGTAACCTATGCACTGTTTAAGTACTGATAATGTAACACATTCAAACCATAACATCTTATTACCACCTCAAAAAAGTGCATTTAATTTGAAAACATACTGGTCTGTCTTAAACAATTGCTTACTTATTGCATTGGTTAATGTAACTAACAATGACCTCCTACAAATACCAAATGCATGTATTTGTAGCATTAGTTGTATAGAAAATTATGTACAAATTAACATTTAAAAAGTATATTATAATACTGTTAAATAACAGTTGTAGAAATTGAAGTACTGGACATAAAAAAAAATACTTAGATTGTACAGTTTTAAATAAATTAATTCTTTTTTTTTTTTTTTAAAGTGGTCATGCTCACTACAGACTTACCAAGAACAACGTTCCGTAACTGCAAGCTTTTAAAGCTGATCTTCCCATTTACTCCACGCATATTTATATTCCTGGCCAGCGAATTTGTTATTGTTGCTGTCATTATTCTCCAAACTCCATCCCTGGTGTCCGTCCCACCTTTCATTGCCAACATGCTTATCTGTGAATTAACATTTAATTTAATCATTGTTAAAATAAAACAGCAATTATCCACTAAAGGTATAGTTCAAAAATGTAAATTATGTCACAATTCACTCACCTCCACTTGTTCCAAGCCTGTATGAGTTTCTTCCTTCTGTTGAACATAGGAGAAATTTTGAAAAATGTTGGTAACCAGACAGCAGATGGTAACCACTGGCTTCCATAATATTTTTTACCAATGTTACCTTCGACTCTAGTTACCAACATTCCTCAAAATGTCTTCTTTGTGTTCATCAAAAGAAACCCACTCATACAAGCTTAAAAGTAAATGATGAGTAAATTTTTATGTGAACTTCATTAAAGAACAAGAACAGGCATATATATTAAAACAAAACAGTTGTGCATTTATACATCTATATCTGAAGTATAACTGACTTACCAGCTGCTTTTGAAAGTCAGGAAATTTCCTCAGTCTCTCCTCCAAGTTTTGCAGAGACTGAAAATCAGCTACTGGCAGTAGGTTTGATTCAATACCTATGTCTTCTTCACTGACAGATTTTAGACCCTGAACTGTCCTATAGATTATCTTCATTTGGTCCATCATGATCTCTTGATTTGTGAGAATGTTACGCAGGAGGGCTGAAACAAAAGCAAGAAACTAAAATGAACCACTTAAATCCATATGGTACACAAGATGTAAAAGTGGTACACAATAGTATCACATTTCCCAATGAACAAATACTTACAAGTATCAAGAAAAGCTTGAGGTCTTAATGGTCCATGTGGCTGGTGGTAAACATTCCCTCTCTGATGCAGATCAGGGGAAGTGCAGGTTTTCTGCAGTGTGTCAGGGGGAGTATGTCCTCTTTCAAACAAGTCAGGAGAAATACAACTTCTCTGATTCGGGTCAGGAGAAGTGTGGACTGTCTGAAACGGGTGAGCAGTTGTGTGGCTTCTCTGAAGCGGATCAGGGGAACTGCGGCCTCTCTGAAACAAGTCAGCAGTTGTGTGGTTTCTTCGAAGTGGATCAGAGGAAGTCTGGCCTCTCTGAAACGGCTCAGCAGTTGCAGCATTTCTCTGTTGTGTAGGGGAATTGCGGCCTCTTTGAAATGAGTCAGCAGTTGTGTGGTTTCTCTGAAGCGGGTCAGTGGAAGTGTGGACTTTCTGAAACAGCTCAGTAGTTGTGCGGCTTTTCTGAAGCGGATCAGGGGAATTGCGGCCTCTCTGAAATGAGTCAGCAGTTGTTTGGCTTCTTCGAAGTGGTTCAGAGGAAGTCTGGCCTCTCTGAAACGACTCAGCAGTTGCACCATTTCCCTGTTTTGAATCAGGGGAAGTGCGGCCTCTCTGAAGCAGGTCAGGTGGAGTGCAATCTTCGTAAAACAAGTTGGGAGAAGTACAGCCTGTGTGGAATCTCTGAAGTGGGTCAGGGTTAATGTGGCTTCTTTTAAGTGGATCAGCAGTTGCATGGTTTCTTCGAGGCAGGTCAGAATGTGTGTGGGTCCTCTTGGGTACATTAGAAGTATGATGACTTTGGGAATTAGGAAGGGCATTTGGTAAACTATGTGGGGGTTTGCAGAAAGATAGAACAGATCATTTTAGGCATTTCACAAGTTAAATTCATCAGTTACCTTACTCAAAATAACAACAACTGATACTGCCTACAATTTTGTCGCTTTTGATTTGGCCAACACAGACTTCTGAGTGGATCCAGTCTTCTGCATCCTTTGGGAGTCAGAAGAAAATGAGTGAAAGATCTTTGGAGCACTAGGCAGTTCTTCTGGTCTGTTCAGAGAAAGAGAGAGAAGCTAAATGTAATATATTAGAAATAAGTAAACAAAAAAGAAAATCTATGGAAAGTTACCTTTTCTTTGCATTATCTTTTGAACGATCAAAACAGATTTCTTCATCCTCATCTTCTCCAGGAAAAAGTATGTTCTTTGGGCTAAATAATCACTTTGTTACTTACATATGTGCCACACGTTACAATACACCAACTAAATGTAATCACAAATTATAAATAAAGACAACTTACTTTCTTCTTCGTTTGGCTTTAATTGGGGAATCCTCTCCATCTGTTGCAAGGTCTGTGTGTTCAACAGCTTCAGGTAGTTTTAATCTTGCCTCACTGTAACTGTCTGCAAAAGATTACAATAAGTAGCAGTTGGCTGCCCTTTTCAATACTTGATTTTATGACTTGGTATTTATATAAAAAGTTGTTTTAACACTCAAATAAGGCCAACATATCAGAAACGTCTTAAAACACAATCTATAAAGTAATACTTACTCGATGTAAATATAATTCTGACCCTGTGTGGAGTCCATCCTTTCCCAGGTTGTTCCTTATTTTTTGTGGCTTTTACAACGTCCACTTTATTTGGTGGCCACATGCATTCATTTTCACTGACCCAATTGGAAGGCACCACTTCTACTTCATTTGTTGTTTCAAAAATCACAATGTGATACATTGTCTAAACAAAAAAGTGTAATTTAGTGCTTTGTGTATCTTTTTAAAATAATCTGCAGGAATACATTTGAGTGGATAATGTGAGAAGAGAGACTATTTTTTGGAACTGTAATTGCACACAACATGTACCGCTGTTACAAGGAGAGTAAAAAAAAAAAATTAATACAGATTTACTGGACCCATAAACAACTACATGATACCAAAAAAAATTATCATGTACCATGTAAATCAATAGCTGCAGTGTGGTTTGTTTAAATGCAGCAAAGGTATAACAACAAACTTGTCATGAAATGGCAGCCTGACATACTTTTTCACACTCTCCGCTATCTGGAAATGTTTCACAGTCATAGACAAGTTAGAAACCATGAAGATGCCTAACTCCCTAGAGTCAAAAGGGTATTCAAAGAATGCTTCTTGGCATCTGTATTCCCTACCTACAAAATATTCCACTCCACTATCAACAATAATATTTTCAACCAAAACAAACCTGTTCTTTATTTTGATGCAGGAATCTCTATTTGTAGTTTTGATAACTGCACCATCCATGGACAACACTTTAAACTGTTTTACTTCTCCCGTGAAAAACTGTGGTACTGGTCCTTCAGTATGTTCCAATTTATAATCTTTGGATGTCTGTGCATTAAGATTACAGTTGGAACTGGCTTCATCAATTTCAGACAACCTGCGGATCACTTGTGTCAACGGATTACGTGGGCCTCTAACTAATTTTTTAAGATGACCCAAGAAATTCTCATACGGAAAAGATGAAAATAAGTCCAAATTACCATGGATTTTTACATCTTCACATAGATGCACCAAACCATGAAAATTGTAAACTAAAAATTCTGGTCCATATAGCTGACCAAAATGTTCAACAAAAGATGCCAAAAGAGAATTGGCCAGATTGTTCATCGTCCAGCAATATTCTGAACTCAGTAATATGAATACACCAACTGACAAAAGCATGAAATTGTCATATATTTGAGACTTTAGCACACCCTTCAGTGCAACAGGCCCAGTGTACAGCAGGAACTGGCGAAACTCTGTGGCCTTCCACCTACTTCTTTCAGCCAGTGTACGTGGTCTTCTAGTGAACTCTGAAGGAATGTAATCCCTCAAAGAAAGCAGTCTCTCTGAAATCAAGGAAGCTTGACTGCTTGACATACGACAACGCAGGGGTCCAGGAGGACACATCCACAAATCAAGCAGACGCCTCATAACCCCTAAACATACTAAGTGCATGTAATCGTAAGGGAAGCTGGCAACCATGTCAATATTAAGGTCAGCCAAAGGTGAGTGTTCATGGTGGTGTTCTGCATCTGTATTTTGTCTAAAGCATTCATCAGTTCTACGTCTTGCACTTAAATCAGGGAATGTCATTCGATGTCCTATACGGACACCAGTTTGGTGACACTTGTCACATCCATGGTATGCACAGTGTGATTTCACACCTTTGACAAAAGCTCGGGCTGGGGTGTCACATACAACAGAGCAGATGTTCAAAAAGAACCTCTTTCCCTGATAAACAAACCCACTGCTCAGTGACTTTAATTCACTCACCAGATGTTGCAAATACTCTGACAAGGACTTTGGTTTAGTGTTGCCACAAAAAAGACCAATCAGCACTGGTTTCTCGCTGTACCCCTGCAACATACCTAGAATGGGCCAAAACTGAGTACTACTACTTTTGAACAGGGGTAGACCGTCAAAATTCAGCTGTAATTTAAATGAGTGTCTGTCTGGGACAACAGACCACACCTTATTCAACAGTCCATGAAATGAGTTTAGTATTCCGAAGTAGTGAAACAATCCACCTGATAAAGTTTCTATGTTGTATGTTGTTTTTGTTTTAAGTAATGTTCGCCCATCTTTTGGCAGAGAGGGATGGTGAACTTGTAAAATGCAAAGCAGAGCTGATAATGCAATCAGGGGAATGCTAAATTCAGTGGCCCAGTCAGCAATAGAATCCCTCAAGTCATCAATAGTGTCACTGCATGCATCACTATGATCCATTTCCTCCTCATCAGACACAAACCTATCCTTTGGAATCTGCTCATCCCCTCCATCTCTGCTGCCCTGCAACTCCTCCTCAAACCATATAGAAGTTTCATCATTAAGACTCTCTGCATAACTTCTTTCAAAGTCTTGACTACTCCACTCAGTATCTATTGACTGTATTAGTTCATCAACTTTTTTTAATGCCCGTCTTCTCACATTGCTCCTCTCATTGTAACTCCAATTACCCTCCATACCAACAGTCTGTCTCAAATTTCTTGTTCAAGCACAGTCCTGTAGGAGAAGAAAAAAAAAAGATTAACATTGAAGATGCCTATTTAACTATTTAAGATTTACCTATATATGATAATACTGTAGCTCTAAAACTGTTTTATTAATAATTTTGTTAGATCATGGAATGTGAGTGCTTCTAGGCCAGAGGTTCCCAGCCTTTTGTTTTTTAAGTAATTGTAATTTCATTGTTTTTAATCAATCAATTTATATCCACATCTAAATATTTTAAATATTTAATTATTTTATCCATAATTTTTACATTCCCTTTTATTTCATAGGATAACACTAGCCATTTGTATGGATGATCTCCCGGTTCAGTTTTGCCGTAAGTGGCCAATTGTTCATGACATTCCTACTTGTGACCTCTAAACATTACCCAGGTTAAGAACTATTGTTTTAGACAACAATGAAATTCATGTGATTCATTTAATTCTTTCAGTGTAGTTATTTTATTAACTACACTGAAAGTTGTTTAGAAAAGGGGCCTGTCCAAATTTACCCAAAATCCTACAAAGTCTAAAGAAAAAACTCAAAAATTCAAGAATCGACAGGTGATTCTAAACATGCATGCAAAGTTAAGGAGATCAGACCACAGCTGGTGCTATAAGTCAGAAACATTAAAAAATATATAATATACTAATATAGTACAGAAGTGTAAACTCTGGACCAGTAGATGATGCTGACCTTGTAGCGATCCTCCTCAGCAGCCAGCTGCATTCGTAGTCCCTCATTGGTTTTGATCTGCTCTCTTAGCTTCACCTCGATCTTTGTGAGCTCATCAGTTACCATGCTGCAACGCTCTCGCTCCTCCTGCATGGCAATATGTTAAGCACTTTAGTGTGAAGCACATACAGTATGTTAAAGAGGGTTATGGTACAATAGAATTCTTTTTTTTCTCAATCCCCGACAAATATGGCACACATGGAAATGAGATGACTAGCAGGACATGAAAGTACTAAGCATGCCTCTGTGATCACAAATAAAAGAAAATCAGGAGCATGGCCTTATGTGAAACAATGATTAATCCAGATTTTACATGACTAATGCAAAATTCTAACAAAATAACAAATGGCTTTCTTATTGTTTTACTTATTTATGTGTACAAACAGGGTTGAAAACTTTTTCATTCACCAGACAATTTGGCTACTCAATATTTAAATAATTACAGGCCATTCAGAACGTCTAGCTAAAACTAAAATATCAGAAATATCCTGATTATCAAAATCACATATTAGATTTAGATATAACTTAATCTGATTATACAACCATTGAATCACTTTCATCTTTACAAGTCAATCACTGTTGCTAATTTCGCTGTGATTTTTCCTATATTTGAACAGCATTACACTGTTCCGCACACAACGAAAGTACCGCGCCTCGGACATTCCGCAGGCCGGTCTATCATCTGTACTCGCGTTCTTAAGGTCAAGGCAGCAGTGAATCAGCTACCATATACAGTAGGCAAAAGTTCACTTAAAAAAAAGTGGCATCCGAGCTTGAACCGAGCTAGCGGTGGGGCTGTGATAGTCATTACATAAATAGTGATGGAATTCATGAATCATAACCCGCCAAAATATTTCGTTGCGTTACCTGCCACGGTCTTTTTAACCGCATTTGGCGGATTTTTGTTAATTCTATTAATTTTAATTCCTGAAAAGGCCAAATATTAATGCAAAAGTCTTAAATCGTGTCATTGATATTTGTCCAGGTTAAATAAAAATACTACAGTAAGAGAGCAGTACACACATGGCATCGAAAACTTGATCTGTTTCGGCAGGAGTGCAAAAAAAAACATATATGTTTTTTTTTTGTATTACATCTAAGGTTAGGTTGTACACAATATAACTTCACTTACCTGAACAGTTGTTGTCTGACAGAAGTCTTCACTCTTCAGCGGGAGAAAGCAAATTTCAACCGACGCTGTATCACGTGAACCTCATCAACCAACCAGAAAAGCTGCCTTTACCATGGAGATCGCGACAAAAATAAACAATCGACCGCCCATTTGTAACTTTACATATTTTCAAATAAACTGTTATTTAGGAAAATATATATATTTAGTAAGATTTTAGAATTTGGGGCGCTTAAACTAAAAAGTATGGAAAACGTGGACAATTTTATTTGATTTTTTTTTTTTTAGTTTATGAAAACTAATTAAAATAAATAAATAATACTTCGTAAACTTATTCAAAATCAATTACCTTGTTATGAAAATGTATATTTTGTTCAAGTCAAATGGAGTTTGGAATTTTTATTGATTATTTAATTTTGTAAAGATTGCTGAAAAACTAAACAATATTTATTAATTATTTTTCATTTTTATAATCTGGACATGGCTTTTTTCACTGACTCATATATAAATCAATTAATAATATATTATTATTAACTATTACAATCATTATATATGTTTCAGAGAGAGAGAGAGAGAATGAGAATAAGAATCTTGCCTTGAGCAGCAGGAAATACATGGATTGTCCAGTACACAAAGTTTGGCCCAAAATCGCTACACTGATCTGGGCCACTCACCTCCCATCCACAATCGGCCCAAATGTAGTCTGCCGTCATGCATGCAGTGCCATTATTGCCACACATGGCCCACAGTTGGCTGACATTACGTATGCCAGTGCCGGCAACACGCCAGCAGTGCCATTATTAGGCCACATTTGGGCCAAGTCCGTTTGCTATGTGGGAGAGACCTATTTCTGAACAGGACGCTGGCAGGGGGGTAGCTTCTTCAAGTTATTCATCTCTGCTGCTTATAGACAAAGACACACACACACACACACACACACACACACACACACACACACACACAATAATACTTAAAACAGAACTCTTAGCTATCTTCCAAGGTTGGCTAATCCTGGCAGGGCTCTTATCAGTATGGTTTGTTACACTCACACTATGCAGCCAGCATCATGGAAAAAGCATGCAGAATGAAATAAAGTTCACTTTAATATTTGGTTGAAAAACTCTTATGTATAAGTAACAGTTGTTCCAGTCACTCATGGATCTCCTAGGTCAGGGGTCCTTCTTGACCCCTCCTCTCTCTCCTCCTCCTCTCACTCCTCTCCTTAAGCCATGACATCTTGATCCTGGAAGAAAATAGAACTCAGCAGAAAAATCACACACTCTATTCTATTAAAGAAGAAGTGAGACTGCGACAGATTACTCGCAGTCCCTTACTATCGTCAAATCAACAGTTTTAGATTCAATAATATTAGTAATAATCATTAATAATCAGACAAATGTTAGAATAATTGATATAATTATGAAGACCAAGATGGATACAGGATTCCACTCCTTCAATATTTATTATTTTTTAATTGAATCTCTCAGCATTTTACAACAGTAGCCAGGTGGTGAAGACGAGAAAAAAGAAACTAAATTACAATGTCACTCGCAATCGCCACCTGCACTCTCTGCTACCTGTGATTTCACTTGCAATCCACACAAACTGGGCGTGTTGCCAATGGAGACAAGAAGCTGTGTTGGTTAAATGATTAAAAATAATTTAGCATAACATACAGGGTCCTGCAAGTCATCTGTAGGAGATAAAAAACAAAACCCGCAAATCCGTGGCCACAGAACAGCAGAATATGAACGAATAAGAATATGAAGCAGAATATGAACGAGAGAATATAAAGTCTCTTGTTAAGCGTTTTCCGCCCGTAGACAACCACACTTAATATGACTCAATGTATTAAGACGCAATTAAAAGATCAAATTCGATATACAGTTTATTAATATAATGTATATGTAGGCTATATAGTGTTTTCCTTCACAAAACGTGGCATAATGTGGCATAACGGATTACGATGATAAAAAAACTCAATATGCTCCTATTCATTATTAAAACTACACACAAGCAGGTGAGCCCAGAATAAACACAACGCCACGTACATTCGCATTTTCCCATAAAGAATAATCTCTACAGCCCTTTTATATCATTGTCTTTTGTTTATATTGATTTTCTATGGGAGGAAAACGTCTGTTTAACCCATTACGTTCTGGGCATGTCTGCTTGCCCATACAGAGTTGGTCCTTTTAATATCACTTAATATCTTTCTTACGGCGCATTCATATCTGCTGGTATATCGTTTGACAACAGTAAGGTTTATATTGAATTTGGTCTTTATCATCTTAGTCCGTTTTGCCACATTAAGCGTTTGCTGGGCAAGTATAAAAGTGAAAGTTTGCGCATTCATGGCCATATGCTTGCCTTGAAGTACATTAAATTAATAAACTATATTACAAATTTGATCGTTTAATGGCCCTTAATGTATCTTAATACATTAAGCCATATCAAGTGTTAATGGTTTTCTACGGGAGGAAAAAGCTTAACAAGAGACGCATTGCGTTCATATTCTGCTGTTCTGTGGCCACGGATTTGCAAGTCTTGTTTTTATCTCCTACAGATGACTTGCAGGACCCTGTACATTATGCTATTACATTAGTTTTAATCATTTAACGTCCACAGCGTCTTGTCTCCTTTGGCAGCATGCACGATTTGTGTGGATTGCAAGTGATGTTGCAGGTAGCTGAGAGTGCAGGTGGTGATTGTGAGTGACATTGTAATTTAGTTTCTTTTTTCTTGTCTTCACCACCTGGCTACTGTTGTAAAATGTTGAGAGATTCAATTAAAAAAAATAAATAAATAAAATAAAGTAAAAATAAAATCGACTTACTAAAATAAAGTAAAAATAAAATCGACTTGCTCGATCTTGCAGGTTTGCCCTACACAACATTAGAAAGATCAGGCCCTTTCTAACAGAGCAGGCCACACAACTTCTTGTCCAGGCCCTGGTCATCTCCAGGCTGAACTACTGCAATGCTCTTGTAGCCAGTCTTCCCTATGCACAATCAAACCTCTACAAATGATTCAGAATGCAGCAGCACGACTGGTCTTCAACGAGCCCAAAAGGGCCCATGTCACACCTCTCTTTATCACCACGCACTGACTCCCAATTGCAGCTCGCATCAAATTCAAGACACTGATGCTTGCATATAGAACAGCCACAGGCTCAGCACCCACCTACCTCCACTCACTGCTACCAATCTACACTCCCTCCAGAACTCTGAGATCCGCCAGTGAGCGACGCCTCATTGTACCATCACAAAGAGGCACAAAATCACTTTCCAGAACATTTTCTTACACCGTTCCTGGCTGGTGGAATAATCTTCCCACCGCTATCTGGAATGCCAACTCCCTAACAACTTTCAAGCGACTGCTGAAAACCCATCTCTTTCGACACTATTTGACTTAAAAAAAAAAAAAAAAAAAATCCTTTATTCTACTCTTTTCCCTTTCTAGCTTGTACTTATTTGAACAATGCCTGTTATATGGTATTATGAGCACTTCCTAAGTCGTTTTGCCTCTTTAGGACAAATCGCTTGATGTATTCCCCACCTGTAAGTCGCTTTGGATAAAAGCGTCTGCTAAATGAATAAATGTAATAAATGTAAACGTAAGTGACGTCACTTCCGGAAGTGCAGGTGCATGTTGCAGCCAGACCCTTCTCGTTAGATCAGTCCACGTGAGCATGTAAGGCTGTGTTCGGTCGGCAAGCTCCGTGACACTTCCACGAAGCCAGAGAAACACGGAACCACTCGGCGATTACCAGCTCTATCTGGATTTCCTCAATGCACTTCTCAGTCGATGCAGCAACAGTCTCTGGCGATCGCTCCGATCCCCTATAACTCTCGTACAGGCGCTGATTTAAGTGATAAACCTGATTCTCACCGGCAATTCACGTTAGTCCCGTTTACTGCAATGGCGATCAAGCATTAAACCGGCATTTCTTCCGAATCGTGTCGCGTTGACTTCACAACAGGATAATATACTGGTTAACACTCAAACAATACAGTTCTGACAACGGTTTTCACACATAAAGTGATGCATTTTCTGTTCTCATGCCAACAACTTCACCTACACACTTCTTTTTTTCCCAACGCCCCTCTCTCTGTTGACTGACAACCTCACTGGCCAATCACAGTTCCACTAATTGGCATTAGGCGGGATTAATTCATTTTTTTTAATCAATAACATTAAATTAAACACAATTTAGTGACACAAACATGTCTGAACAGGTTGGGAAGGTATTTGAATCTGTTCATGCACTGTTTTTTTTTTAAAATTGTTTTTTAACCAACACTTTTTTCCCTTCTCGCCTATTTCCAGTGTGATTCCTTTAAAACCATAGGAATCTTTTCAATTGTTGAAAATTCCAGTTCTAGCGATTGTACGTGCTTAAAACCCATTGTCTAAAACCATAGCAAACTACACGAACACATTTCCTCCATTTAATAAAATCTCATTTTAAAACCGCATCCCACTGAGCAACGACGTCCAAACGAATGCCATTTCAACGTCTTTGTCGGAATATAGATACGCGGATCTGTACTGCCGGTGGACGTCTCTTAAGTGTTTGCTGGATAAATGAAGAAATATAAATGCATTTCTGTGGAATGTGCTGATGAGAGCAAACTGTTTTATCAGAAGAGAAAGTTAACAAATGAATGTCTTTCCATGGACGAGTACAAACGCTAACTTCACTCGAGAGCAAATTAATGCGAAAGCTCTCGCTTTTAACCTCGCTTCCCCAAAATGTGGATTTTGTGGATTTGTATCATGTTAGCGTGATCTGCTCCCCTCTTAAATTGAGGCGCAACTAGTTACAGTTTTAAATCCGTAATCTTTGAGCATCCTTTCGGGCTGTAGCGTGATGCCTACAATCGCTTTACACGTGAAGTTTATAAATAGTGTTTCAGCATTAATTTAGGGACTACATCAAACTGTCACCAAATAAAATGGAATAAATAAAACACATAATAAGTCAGAAAAACGTATAGATATGCAAATCTTAGCACTTTCATATAAACAGTTCTGATCAAGTGGTCAGTTGACAGAAATGTTTCAAATCCAGGGAAACATTAACAAAGTCAGTCTGCCCCTACCAAACACAGTTTGCATTCTTCAATATCATTTTAGAATGAAGGTTCTTTAATCATTAAATAGCCTATTGTTGGGAATGGTTATGTTTAAGAGGGGCTCCAAGAGCATAGAGTGAAGCAGTGCAAAGAAAGGCTTTGACTGACCAGTAGCTCATGAATATGTAGTGCCTATACGGCAGTCAGTATATAAGAATTGTAATAGAGCGCCATCTAGTGTACTAACAATTCTATACTTCAAGATCAGCTACGCCATCTCGGTACAACGTGAATCGGTATAATCTAAAAGCTCAATAATTACTTTAGAGATGACTTGGATTAAGGAAATCTAAAAAAGAGATTCTAGCTTGGTTCTCTCCTTTTAAATATGGAAGAGGGTCAAAACGACAGATTAATGAGCTATGGAGCTTTTAACTCTTTGAGGAAGATGTCGCTCTCAATTTTGTTTTGGCAATGCACCTACACATGAAATGTTTAGGACAGTTTCTTTTACAGGTTTGCAACAAGTTTTCTTTGGCATGATTGATTACCTAAACAGAAATTACAGTAGGAAAATATAACTTACTTGATTTGTGTTTCCTGGCTACCCTAAATTTCTACATGCATAAACAAAAAAATATGTCTCTGTTATAAACAGTGAAAACTGCATCTCTATTCGTCCCATGTATCCCTCCTCAAGGTGTAAACTTAAGATTCTTACTTTATTGCTAGTAAATCAGCCTTGAACTCAATCTGGAGCTATTAGGAGCATAAATGACTCACTAAATTATTGCTAGACAATTTAGTAGTCACTGGTATTTAGGCGGACATGTTCAGCATCCCTTTACTAAATTCTGCGCTATTCTTGAATATGCTGTTTCTATTTAGTGAAACAACCTCCCTTGTGATTTATTATTAAAAAAACAAAAAAAACATTTTAGCTCTCTTTATGTGTGTGTGTAATTCATCACATCTGTTAAGCAGCATTGTAACAAACCATTACATTTATTATTATTATTATTATTTAATTAATTTCTTATTTGACAGTTTTTGGTGTGGACTATAGTTTTAGGATTAATTTTATTTTGACTGCAAAGTTGTTCCGTGTAGGAGGAAAGTCAGACTGTGAGGTTCATGTTAAGCAGGGACAGGAAGAAACACTTCACCTAAAAACTGGAACAACACATTAAACAAATGGACGTTCTTTGCAGAAGCATCTACCCAACAGATCGTTCAATATTTTTGAAAGAAATCAACCCACAAACCAGGTTTCAGTTTGATCTTCAGATGTTGAGCTGCTCATGTCACACTCTAGATGATGCCAATGTGAGAGATGGTGAATGTTTTTACCATTTAATAAAATGATAGTAATGATTGTAAAACTGTTTGAAATCCGTATGCTAATAATGATTTAGCATTACATTTTGACTTAATTAATCCACTTCCTTAATTTTCTACCTTTTCATATCTGACACAGTCAAAAACTATTTCAGAAACTATAAAAGCAATAACAAAATAAAACATTAAAATGCAAGAAATAAATACAAATAAAATGTAATAAGGAAAAATAAAATTTAAATAAATTTTGATAGTTATTTTGTTTTCTCTCACAATAATAATAATAATAATAATTATACATAACATCGCTATATCGCCAAGCATTACCACATACATAGTGTTTAATCTGAGTAGGTCAAACACTGTCGGCGAGGATTCAGTGGTGCTCAGCTGGAACAACTCGGAAGCGACGTTGGTTTCCACAAACTCTTGTTTTGTTCCTGTTTGTGTTGTCTTCTGGATTGGTAGTTGCAATGTTTTTATGGCTTTGTTTATTATCGGCGGGCCAAAGTTCCGCCGCTGTTGCTTTAGTAAATTAATTTATTTCTATTGTAAGATCAACTTTGATCTTCAGGCTGGAATTCAATTAGGAGAATTAAACGGGTTTTGCACAACTCCATCATGTACTGTCACCGTATTTATTTTAAACATGAAATATTCATACATTCACATTCCCTCTGTTAATATAAGCTGACCTGAATTTAGTTTCAGGTTCTTTCTACTGTTAAAGGTTACAAACTGATTTCAGACTTTCTAAACCAACAGGCCTTAATATATGTAAAATCTGTTTGTTCATCGTGGGTGTGTTTGGTGAGTCGGGTGTCAGTGATGGAGGGAGATTCTGTGACTTTAAACACTGATGTTACTGAAACACATGAAGAGTGACTGAACATAATGTGGTATTTTGGTGCTGGAAAGATTCACATTGCTGAAATCAACAAACGCTATAGAATCGTCTCCTTTACATCTTGATGGTCCTGATGGAGATTCAGAGACAGACTGAAGTTGGACAAACAAACCGATTCCCTTGACCATCACAAACATCACAACTTTAAACTTGCAGGACACTATGAAGTAGATTATGGATTGACAATTCATCAAATACATTCAGTTTAAAACCACTATTCAGTTTCTGTCTATGGTGAGTTGAGACATTAATTTGTTGAGAGCCGCTCAAGTCTTTTAATTAAATCGAATATTCCGGTTCGAACACCATGGAGATATATTGTGGCATGTTTCCATTGAATTTTTTAAAGATTTAAAAGCAGAAAAGTGAAGCATGTAATTCGATAAAAACGTTAATTCATCTGTTAAAACTAGTCTATTATTTGAGCAGCAAAACTGTTTTAGTTTGTTTTCCCGTCACTTTAGGTTTTATGTTGTCTTGTCAAAAGCTGACTAAGTTTGCAAGCTTAGACATAACTTTCACAGAGTTACAAGATTGGCCTCATTGACTTCCCCTTGTAGGCACCTCACCATAACCTCATTTCTTCTGTTTTAAAAAGCAGAGAGATGAGTCTTTTTTTTTGTGATAATCACCATTATGCCACCAATGCTAAAGATTGAGCTTAACTTCTTTTTATATTTCTGCTCATTCATGTTTTCTAGCTCGTCTGCCCATGCCTAACATTACCAGAGATTATTCACAAAATCTTTCATCATCATCATCATCAAATTGTTCATTGTTGTGTTCAGTGGTGAAAGTGAATCGTGTGACTCTCTCCTGGTACAAAGGAAACAGTTTATTGTCCAGCATCAGTGTGTCTGATCTCAGCATCAGTCTCTCTCTACCTCTGGAGGTGGAATATCAGGATAAAAACACCTACAGCTGTGTGATCAACAATCCCATCAGCAACCAGACCACACATCTGGACATTTGTGAACTTTGTTGGTCATGTTCAGGTATGTTGGTATGTTTACTCAGCTGAACCATTAATTTACAGTGCTGATGTTCGATAATGTTTGTTGTAGATCAGACTGACATATTCCATCAAATTAATGCCTCATTTTGTTAACTACAGATCTACAGGCTCTGCCTTCATTTAACTTTAACATAGTGTTGATTTCTGCTGCTGCTGCTGCATCTCTGTTGACTGTAGCTGCAGTCGTGATGTGCTGCATCTGCAAGAAATGTAGAAAAACTGACAGAAAAGGCAAGTGTTAACTACTGGTTTTAAACAAGTAATATGAAAACTATGCTCTAAATATTTTTTATCAGTTAATAGACAAAATTACAATAAAAATTAAAAAAAATGCATTTTTATTTAAAAAATAAAAATTGTGTGTTACTGCTTGTTAATAATACGCTGTAAAGAAACAGATATAGTTAGGACTGAGTCTAGTTGTTTAATGCAACTAATTATGTTTGAACAGTTCAGACTCGTGAAGAAGAAATCACTTATGCCGAGCCGACATTCAGTAGAAGAAAAGCACGATTGGTAAGATCATTTAATATGTTTTTAGTCTCCATTGTCAGTTCAGCTGTGTTAGATCTGTGAGTGCTTGTGTTTTTGTCTTTATAATAATCGATCACATTATTACACACACATAACAGTGCAATATCAGATATGTATAAAACCCCTTCATTATTTTTACGTTTTGTTACACCCATATGTTAAAAAGCGCTGAATTACTTTTTTTTTTTCACATCAGTCACTCCATACACTATAATGGCAAAGCACAAAACAGAATTGTGACAACTTTCCAAATTTGTTAAAAATAAAACACTGAAATAAGTATGTGGCATAAGTATTTATACCCTTAAGAACATAGTTGAAGCACCTTTACCGTGTAATAACATCTAAAATTTCAAGTGTCTCAGAAAACGGTATAAATTCTTATGGAATGGAATCATTTCAATTTTGTATTTCTAATGAATTTGCAAAATTGTTACAAACCTGTTTGTGCTTTGTCATTATGGAATATGGAGTGTAGATTTTAGATTAATTGGAATTGAATTGGTTAGTATTGTCAGATGTTTAAATTGAACTATGACATGTCAAGAACACTTCGCACATAAAATGCCACAACAGACCACATAATTTGCAGGCTAGAAATTCTAGTGTGAAGTTCTTCATGTGAACCATTGAAGTCAGAACGTCACATGATACTTTGCAAACAAAGAAATGGTTCACACGTCTGTTCAAAGAGGGTCACACTTCTGCTGTTACTTACAGTATGCATTTGAAAAACGGTACATAGTAAATGCATCATGTTAAAATTTTTCCATACCATTAGGGCTGTCTAGTTCATTTTACACTCACACCAGTACCATAAGATTAGACAACTTATTACTACCTCAAAGTCAAAGCATTATTATGTTTTGTGTGATGTATTTTTACAGAATGTTAAAGAGGAGAACCATGTGGTGTATGCACCGATCACCATGAGAAGATGATCAAACGTAGTCTAAATACCAGATCCTGTGTAAACTTCTTTTGCTGAGTTTTCACCACATGCAACCCACAAGATTTTCATATATCTTCATAAAACAAATGAGGTCATTTTTAGTGTTCTATCTACCTTTTTTTGTGTGTCCATCCATTTTGAAGCTTCAAAAAATAAATAAAGACTTGCTTGTTGCGCAGAAATGATTGTCAGTACTTCTTGCACATCAAGCATGCAAAGTAAAGCAAAGCAAAGTCTTTATGAACTTTTTGAAACTTGAAGAGGTTGGATGTGTGGACTTTCGGTGAATGTACAAAAATGATGAGAGAATATTAAACACACCTTTATGTGTGTTCTGGGGATGAACACACGTTTTATGAATTTGTAATGATTTTACAGTGAGGATGTGAAATTCATTTTTGGGTGAATTATCTCTTTAAAGTCTCAAAACTGTATGTGTAATTCTCTAAGTACCAAATATAGATGCAGAAGTAGTCCCTGCTTTTTCTGCAGACCTGTTTTTATCTGTCGGTTGGAGTTTGTGCATGAGAATGTGTCTACTGATGGACGTTTGTGGTTGATGTTTGTTCATGAGGTGTCTGTATGTGTCTATGAATAGCATGTGGTTGAAGGTGTTTTTTCCATTCCTGCTCATGATACTCACAGTTTGACTTCTGCCTTACAAAAACTTAAACTGTCTAAATGTGTTATCAGTAGAAACAGAAAATTGCCACAACAGTCACAGACAAGTCACAAGTCAAAAATAAAATTTAGTTAATATTTTAGTCTTTTGTCAAGAGTCACATTTTTATATATATAACAGATATGGGATCCCTGCAGTGTGAAAAGCTGTGCATGTCTCTGAATGGTCCATCTCAGAATGCAAAACCTATAAATAGAGAAGACAATTTTTGTTTGGGGCGTCAGGGTCTCTGTAAACCCGTGAATAATGCTATAGTTAAGAAAAAGAATATAAGAATAAGCATCTTTGGTTTTTACCTGATCTTGAATCAGTTTCATCAATTTATATAGATGTTTTTTACAAGACATCTGTGTAATTAAAGGAATGAAAAGTAGTTAATAGTCTCTTTACTCTCACTTTATATTTAATCACATTTTTTTCTTATTTTTACTGCATTTACTGTATTATACTTTCAATAAAACATGCATGTTTCAGAGTTTTTGTTGTGTTTACACACTTTTGACCAGCAGGCGTCACAAACGTGTTGTGTTTCAAACGCTTCGAAACAGTGAGTCATTTTGCAAAGCAATTGGTTCAATTGATTCGAAGCTTCGGAAAGGTTCTTTTCTCCCTTCACTACCACTCTGTGTTGCTCAGAGATGCATGTGATCTTTGTTTAAACTATGTTCGTTAACCAAATCGAGAAATTATTTATTTATTTATTTATTTATTTATTCACTTATTTAAATTTCTCGCAATGTGAACAGTCAATCTGCTGGGTTTCTTTTATTAACGCCTACGGGAAAGATCTCTGTTTGCTCTCGTGTTGACGCTAAAACGCCTGTGATATGACCTCATGCTGCAGCAACCTTTTTTAACGCTTAAATTCAACAAATAACAAATAATAAGTTTAAAACGACAAACCCATCTACTATCTTTGCTGCAGTTTTAAATGTAGGTTCTTAATTTAGTTATGAGGTCACGCTGTGACGTATCGATCTGCTGTTGGTCACACGGTTTCACGTGATGCGAATTCGCAGGTCAGAGTTCACCAAACTTGAACTTCCAAACGCCAAACATTTCCTGCTTGCTTTTCTGAATGGAAGATTATGAAGAAGAGAAGAAAGACTCCAGACTCAACGCTGCAAACGACCTATTAAGCGATGCGGCTGCTATCATGAGTAACGTATACAGTTTGATACCGCGACGGAGTATTAGTGCCTAAAGGAGCCCAGCAACTCACGTATTCAGATTTGTGGATGTGATGGAAGAAGGCCAACCACGTCTGTTGTGTGGTGAGTAAGAAACTGGAAACAAAAACATAATTTTAGCAAAAACAATTAAGGCCTTTAAAATTAAGCCAGAATTAGTTCATACCTCAATTAAGTATCTTTTGTAAACATGCCTTAGAAAAAATTTACTGGTGGGCATCTTGACACAAATAAATGGCATTGACATATTTTCAGTAATGCCAGTGCAAGGTTTTTTCAGTTAAAACAGCCTATACATGCTTTTTAATGTTTTATGCTTTGTCTCTGAATACTGGGTATAGAATAGCAAATAATAGTAGAATATTTATGATAAAAAATGAATGAATTTAAAATAACACCATAAAAATAACTAGACAGAAAATAATTAAGATACGAGTTTAAAATAATATCAATAATACAAGTGATTACAAGTACACAATAAAATTAGTTAAGATGACCCATTAAATAATAACAATAATGTGATATAAACTAATAATAATAATAACAATACATAATGATAACATGGAAATGACTATAATTATAATATTATACAATAAATACAACATAAATTAACAAAATATTAATAATTCCACATAAAATAATACCACTGATATAATGTAGAGTAGCTAATAATAATATGAATAATAATAAATTATATATTAATAACATGAAAATAACTATATTTAAAATATACAATAAATACAATATAAATGAATACAAACACAAATAATAGAATATGAATATAGAAAAAAAATAGCAATACAAAAATGCTAGTATCACAGCTTCACTTTTCACAGAGCTTGATGAAGCACCTTAGTGGGTGGGATTGGCCTCTGTAGACAACTTCTCGCGGGACTGCTGTCTTGGATGCCGGTGGATAGCATTGGGTTGTTGAGTGCTGTCCCATCACACCATATCTATGGGAATGAGCCAAGCCGTCAGGTGATATGACTCTCTCATTTGCCCATCACTAACCTGATGCACTCTTACCATAGCAAGATGCTGCTTTAAATTCTCACACTGACAGTGACAGATCAATAGTGAGGCTTCACTCGGTGGGTGACGGATGGTGTCAAAGACAGCTTCTCGCGAGATTGTTGACTACAAAAATAAGCGATGCGACGACTGCCAGTCAAGGTACAGAAAGAATGGTAGTACAAAACAACGAAAAAAAAAAAAAAAGGGAAAGTGTTCATTTTAAAATCCTGACAATATTTTACATTGAACTGTCAGGAACTTTCCTAAAACACACTTCTCACACTCATTAGTTTATTTAAATTTGTGTTTCCCCTGCCATTATATTAGGGGGGCCCCCTTTAAGGTTATGTTAACTTTATTTTCTATATAGTGCCAGATCACAACAGATGTCATTTAAGGTTACCTTTCCTATAGAACAGGTCTATACCTTGTTCTTTTATTAAAAAACAAAATAGCTGTATGTTATTTATCTTATTTACACAACGGCATGTCATTTCTGTCTCTAAAGTTACGTGGTCACGCGTCTACAGTTTCTCTTCCGCTAAAACGTGGAAGGGATTGCGGAGTCCATTCATAAAAACGGAATTTCGGCCTCTGCATCTCATTGTATGACGACATAAACACATGAACTTAATTTCCAGAACTGCTGTGAGAGTCACTTAATGTAAATTTTACCATTTCATTTGAGAAAATTAGCATCATACCATAGTGTATACACACAAAAACTAACCGGCAACCTGTCAAAATAAAAGTACGGTTTAACATGTAACAGAAATGTATTAGTCTTGTAATAATTTTGTACAATATAATGTAGGTTTAAATATTCATATTTCTGGCAAATTTAATTAAACAATTAAATGCAAAAAAAAAAATATATATATATATATATATATATATATATATATATATATATATATATATATATATATATAACAATAATAACAGAAATAACAGAAAAACTCTGTTTGTTTGGCAACAAATAAAAAAGGTTTAATTTTAATTTCATTAAAAATAAATAAATATTTAATGCCTGTATTTGATTATCATTAATTTCTGGAAAAAAAAAAAAAAAGATTTTAGGCCCTATTGTTTCAAAAATGTTGAAATTGAGATTTTATTTTTATTATTATTTTTTTTTTTTTTTTTTTACTGAACTATACTTTGTATGAATAAAAAAATATATATATTATTAATAATATATTGATCATTATCGTTAATTGTTGATTAATATTAATAAAAGCAACTAAAAATTTGTACAATTATTTCAGTAAATGTTGAAATTTAAACACTCAAGGAAAAAATACTTATATTCTACAGCTTTTATCAATCTTAATGTTACAAATTGACTCATATTGTAAAGTGTTACTATTACATCAACAGTCAAGCTGAAGATGGTCATCTTTAAAGGGGTCATCGGATGCCCATTTATGATTCTTTAGGGTCTTAATGAAAAGTCTCTAATATACTTTGATTAACAATTCTCAAAACCCTTTTTACCTTGTCAAAATGAGCTCTGCAAAAATCATCTCATTCTAAGGGGTTGTTCCTTTAAATGCAAATAAGCTCTGCTCTGCACAACAGATGCAAATTCGCGTCATGGGAGGGGCTTCTGCCAGGTGGCTCTCGTTGCGAAATGGCTGACATGGATTTTGTTAAGAGGGTAGCTGCGCTTTATGTGCTATGGAAGGCTGAAAAACGGCGTAGACTCGTTCGGCGCCGTGTCTGGGTCCATCAGATCAGTCCGTCAATATGTATATTCCTCAAACTGGATAAAGAGCGTTTTTTACAATTTACCAGATTGTCCGACCTCCTCACTCACTTTCTTCCAAGCAAGATCCTTTATATTCCTGTTTCTATAAAAGTACGAAGATGTATGGTACAGCTCCGGGTATCCACATACAGCGACTATGATTTTGTCCTCCATTGTTCCCCTTCAGGAACTCGAGCTGCGTCCGGAGAACGCTTTGGGAACGCCCTTGGCGGAACCACGCTCTGAATGAATGTGTAATCTAACCAATGAGAAAGCGGGACGTCACGGGAGGGTGACGTCATCGACCAGGAAGCATAAAAGCACGTGCGAAGCCGGCCGGCGTCAGCTTCTGTCTTTCAGCGGAGCGCTCTATGTTTGTGTCTGTCACCCTGTTTTTAGTGCAAGTTTTAGCACAACTTTATTTTGAGGGTGATGTCTTTTGAGAAAAGCCATTGTAATAGGAGTGGACTAGCGTTTCAGGCTGTGTTAAAAAAAAAAACCCTTGTAAATGTTATGTCCTACAAGCATTCTTACAAATATAAGCAGCGACATTTTAGACTGTGCGTTTTTCTCTGCCCGCGCTATCTCGGGTGGGGATACACACAGTCTATTTGTTGTTTGTCTGGGAGCGAAGCAGGGGAGTCGGTTCTCGAGGGAGCTGACTGCCCGCGTTTGCGTTCCCCGCGGCACAGCTTCCGCTTCTGCCAAGGCAGGGCGGCGGCTGTGATCATGGGGATCGCACATAGATCTACGGACAGGTAGAGACGGGTCCTCCCTATCTCTGCCTTTCTCCCTAGATGTAGCGCTCTCTCTCTGGGCGGGAAGCCCGTTCTTCCCCCTTTGAATGAGAGCTCGCGGCGAGGCGGGCTCTGTCAACTCCCGAGGGGGCTGACTGCCTGCTTTCACGCTGCGCACGCTTCGTCCCCGGAGGGCTCTCTTCGAGAAGGGAGTCCTCGTAAACTTCCCCGCGGCTCGTATCCCGCTTTTGCCGAGGCATTGCGGCAACTGCAGCCGTGGGGATTGCAGCATAGATCTGTGATCGGTTAGAGACGGGTTCGCCCTATCTCTGCCTTTCTCCTTTGATCTAGCGCTCTCTCTCTTGGTGCTCTAAGCCTGCGCTGCGGTTCTTCCCCATCTGTGAGAGCTGGCGCTGCTGCGGCAATTTTTCTCCAAAAAGAAAAAAGAGGCAATAAATAAATAAATAAATAAATAAATAAAAAGAAAAATAAAGAAAATATGAGCTGACTGCATACTAGATCGCTCGTTTCTAAAATGCCTCGCCGTTCTCTACCTCTGCGGCTGCTGGGCGTGAGCAGCCGCAACCGAGTAATTTTAATTAAAAAAAAAAACCTGAGTGTCGCGACTCGCGCTCCCCCGTCCAGGGACCGAGACCCGCGGCACTCTAGGCCTGGTTCTCCAAGGCGAGGCTCGACCTGCGGGTCGTGCTTCAGGCTCGGAGGGCCCAGGCCCCAAAGTGGTCCTGACGCCAGACCAGGACCGCCGAGGGCAGCCCCTACCGGGGAAGAACGAGTCACACCGCATTACACGGTGTCCGTTTCTCCTCGGTGCCCTCGGGAGGTCAGTTTGCTGTCCCTGCCAATGTTACAGGGCACAACGGCCTCCGACGAGCATTTGCCCCGGATTTCTCCGCCCGGGATCGTAGCGGAACCGGGGTGCTCGTCACCCCCTCGGGGGTCTCTAGAACGGTTAGCTCGGCAGTCTCCTGCCGGTCTGCCGTTACAGGTCTCCGAGCTAGTAGTTCAGTCAATTCCAGAGGCCAGCCTCGAGTGGCTGGTTCCCTTAGTAGACTATTTAGCAGCGTGGAAGCTACTGCCAAATGTGTCTGTAGGGTCCTGCACACTGTAGAAAAAGGTTATGCTATTCAGTTCGGCGCTCCGCCGCCGCCTTTTGACGGGGTTTTTCCCACTCTGGTGGGCCCCGAGCAGGCTCTGGTCATGGAGCAGGAAGTAGAGACCCTTCTGAGGAAGGAGGCCATCGAGGTGGTCCCTCCTCACGCAAGGGAGTCCGGGTTCTACAGTCTGTACTTCATTGTTCCAAAGAAGGATGGGGGGCTGCGGCCTATTATAGATCTCCGCCGCCTCAATCATTCAGTTATGAAACTGAAATTCAAAATGCTTACAATCAAGCAAGTAGTGTCACAAATCAGGTCCGAGGACTGGTTTGTAACGATAGATCTGAAAGACGCGTACTTTCATGTTTCTATCCTTCCTCAACACAGGAAGTTCCTGAGGTTCGCTTTCAGGGGCGAAGCTTACCAGTATCGGGTTCTTCCCTTCGGCTTAGCACTCTCACCCCGCACGTTTACGAAATGCGTAGATGCTGCCCTGGTCCCTCTTTGGCTTCAGGGCATTCGCATACTAAACTATATCGACGACTGGCTGATACTAGCAGCGTCCGAGAACTTAGCGGCTCGACATCGAGATGTCGTTCTCGCCCACATGAAAACGTTGGGGTTAAGACTATATGCCAAGAAAAGTGTACTTTCTCCATTACAGAGGACCACTTATCTGGGCGTGGTGTGGGATTCGACCACGATGCAGGCACGGTTGTCCCCTGCTCGGATCGAGTCGATCCTCGCCGCAGTCAAGAGAGTCAAGGAGGGCCGGTCACTCACTGTCAAACAGTTTCAACAACTGCTGGGCCTGATGGCAGCAGCGTCCAACGTGATACCTTTTGGCCTGCTGTACATGAGACCCCTACAGTGGTGGCTCAAATCAAAGGGGTTCTCCCCGAGGGGAAACCCGCTCCGCATGATCAAGGTCACGCGCTGAGGGCTACGTGCCTTAGATATGTGGAGGAAGCCGTGGTTCCTAAATCAGGGCCCGGTATTGGGAGCTCCTTGCCGCCGCGTCATGCTAGCGACAGATGCATCCCTCACTGGATGGGGGGCGGTCATGAGTGGTCGCCCCGCCCAAGGTCTGTGGACGGGTCGTCATCTCAGTCAATTGCCTCGAGATGCTGGCCGTATTTCAAGCGCTGAAGTACTTTCTCCCAGACCTCAGAGATCGCCATGTGCTGGTCCGCACCGACAGCACAGCAGTGGTCTATTATATCAACCACTAGGGAGGTCTGTGGTCGCGCCCCTTATACAAGCTGGCGCACCAGATCCTTGTGTGGTCCCAGGACAAACTCCTCTCTCTTTGAGCAGTTCACATTCCTGGGCATTTGAATGTGGGAGCAGACATCCTGTCGAGACAGGGGCCGAGGCCTGGGGAATGGATGCTTCACCCTGAGGTGGTAAGGCAGACATGGGAGATCTTTGGGCGAGCCCAATTAGATCTCTTTGCCATGAGGGAGAACGCACAATGTCCCCTCTGGTTCTCTCTAGTTCATCCAGCTCCCCTGGGGCTGGATGCTATGGTACTGACGTGGCCGAGGCTTCGTCTGTACGCCTTTCCCCCGATTGCTCTGCTCCCGGGAGTTCTGGAGAGAGTACGCCGGGACGGGGTCAGCCTACTATTAGTAGCCCCGTACTGGCCGGGCCGAGTATGGTTCTCGGACCTGATATCTCTCCTCGACGACTCTCCATGGGAGATTCACGTCAGGAGGGATCTCCTCTCACAGGCGGGGGGCACCATCCTGCACCCCCGTCCGGAGTTGTGGAAGCTGTGGGTGTGGCCCCTGAGGGGGCACGACTCATAGATTCCAGTCTCTCAACTGAGGTTGTGGAGACCATTCTCCAATGCAGAGCTCCCTCTCCGAGGAAACTATACGCCCTGAAGTGGAAGCTTTTCACTTCATGGTGTGGAGAACGCCAGCAAGACCCAGCTAACTGCCCGGTTGGTACAGTACTGGAGTTTCTGCAGGCCCGTTTCTCCACAGGGTTAGCCCACTCCACCCTGAAGGTCTACGTGGCAGCGATTTCGGCCTACCACGCCCCTCTTGGTGGCATCCCAGTGGGTAAGAACCCCCTGGTTATACGTTTCCTCCGCGGTGTGCTGAGGCTGAGGCCTCCGACACGACCCCATGTCCCTACCTGGGATCTGGCTGTGGTGCTTGAGGCTCTTTGTAAGCCTCCATTCGAGCCTTTAGAAGAAATTCCGGTTCGATTTCTCACTTTTAAGACTGTGCTATTGCTAGCTCTTACTTCCCTTAAGCGGGTTGGGGACCTGCAGGCCCTTTTAGTGGCCCCCTTCTCATTTAGAGTTTTCGCCTGGCATGATCAATGCCTTCCTTTACCCCAGGCCGGGGTATGTTCCTAAGGTTCCCACCAACACACCACAGCCGGTTGTGCTCTAGGCCTTTTGTCCTCCTCCCTTTCGGGAGCCCGACCAGCAGAAGCTAAACTGTACGTGTCACTGTACGTGCTTTGGATGCCTATGTCCACAGAGCTGCCCTGTGGCGTAAATCTGAACAACTGTTCGTCTGCTATGCCCCCCCTAAGAAGGGGTTTCCTGCTTCAAAAGAAACTTTGAGTAGATGGATTGTAGATGCTATATCTACGGCTTACGAGTCCTCTGACCTCCCCTCACCTCTGGGGGTCAAGGCTCATTCAACACGCGCTTTGGGCGCCTCTAAGGCCTTTTCTGCAGGTGTCCCAATACAGGACATCTGTAATGCTGCGGGATGGTCCACGCCCCTCACCTTTGTAAGGTTTTACAGCCTTGATGTCCGAGCCACTCCCGGCTCTTCTGTCCTCCTGCCCTAGCTCTTCCACTAGGCAGGGATTTGGAAGTCTGGTGGCGTGGGCATCTCGTTCCCAAAGCGTTCTCCGGACGCAGCTCGAGTTCCTGAAGGGGAACGTCCCGGTTACGTATGTAACCTTGGTTCCCCGAGGGAACGAGACGCTGCGTCTCGGTCCATCCTTCCGGCATCCCTGCCGAGCGCTCGCTTCATCCACGAAGCTGACGCCGGCCAGCTTCGCACGTGCTTTTATGCTTCCTGGTCGATGACGTCACCCGCCCGTGACGTCCCGCTTTCTCATTGGTTAGATTACACATTCATTCAGAGCGTGGTTCCGCCAAGGGCGTTCCCAAAGCGTTCTCCGGACGCAGCGTCTCGTTCCCTCGGGGAACCAAGGTTACATACGTAACCGGGACGTTGTTTTGGATTTCTCCCTCCGCTCCGCTTGCTACGTCGTAACACGTCACTACTAGAGCAAGCTCCTGATTGGTTAACGCGGCGCGAATATTCGCCAAAGTTCAGATTTTTCAACTCGCGCGAATCACGCGTTCACGTGTCAAACGCCCAAAACGCTCCATTCGCGGGAATCGCGTCATTCGCGCCGCGCCATTCGCGGGAATCGCGTCATTCGCGCCGCGCCATTCGCTGGAATCGCGCCGCAGGAAGTCTATTCGTGTCTTTGCATTGACTTAACATGTAAATCACTCGCGCTTAACGCTTCATTCGCGTCTGGTGTGAACGCTAAGTGTCCCGCTCTGTGCAGCGCGCAGTGTCACGTGTCTAAACAAATGGCGTGCTGTCAGTGATTTCCGCCACTAGAGGCCGCTCTCCTGCTGTATAACAAGGACTATAGGTACTTTGCTGTATAATGACGACCTTCTCAGCCGCTCCACGCGGACCCAAACAAAAAAACGGACCGAAAAAAACTATCGGCATGGATTTTTGCCGATAACTGATAGTCCATCTTGTTTCGGGTGCCTCCATGCCTGTCTCAGTTGTATAGTAGAAGGAACACATCAGATCCCTATACTGATTGACAGTCGAGGTCGTCTACTTTTCGTAGCTTTGCTTGATGTGGCTGTCTCTAGTGTTGCACTAGACAGGTCAGGTTGAGCATCCTCTTGCTGATGACTGTCCAGTACCTGCATATCAGTATTAGCCTCTGATGTACTGAGTTTTTGTGTTGATTTCGCCTGAGGAGCGACGCTTCTCACCCTGCCGGACATGGTAGTCCAGGGGCCTGGGGGGACTCACAATCTTTCATTTTTCAAGATGCGTAGGGACTTGGCTACAGGAGGGTGTACTGCAGGACCGGAGTCACCTCTTTAGTGAGTATACTGCTTTAGTATTTAAAATGTGTTTTAATGAGTAAACATTTTGGTTTGATTAACTAGGAGATAGAGGATACCTTGTAACCCCACTCACACTGGTTTGTGTGCATGAGGACTGAACGTGACTGGTGCTTGGCTCTGACTGATCTGAAAGAGGAAAAAAATAAAATAAACTGAACACAACTCTGTGGCTGTATCAATAATGTAGACAGACATAATTTAAGAGTAGCATTAGATTTCTTTAACCTTCATTCTGCATAGACATATGTGCACCTCTGTCTCTTCCGCCACTTATGCCTGAGATTGAAGAAGACCCGATGGGCACAGCGACATGCTCTTCAGTTGGTGTCAAACCAAAGCTGGGGTCAGGCTGGCCTCCTCCAGTCTGCATGGTGCTGGGTTTTAGGGCCACAACACACTTTTTGGTGGCGAGTTTGAAGTCGGACCATTTTTTTCTTTACCTAAATGAAAGAAATGGGATGAAAAAAAAAATTATAATAAAAATAAAAAATAAATAATTGTCTGCTATTACACTGCAAAGAAAGATATAATTAATTAATGACAACAATTCTTTTTACATTAACTTAAATTTAAATATATATATATATATATTTTTTTACTTTTTTCTCAATTTTTCAAATATAGTTGGTGTGCAACAGTTTATATTGGTATATTTACAAATGTTAGTCAATTAAATATTTATATCTCAGCTGGTGTTTGATTCGCAACACCAACGCTGTTGACCGCAGCAGAGATCTGGCTCCAAACTGCATTTTTTCGAACTTCCTTTTATTTTGCTTTTCAAGCTACCAAATAACACAAGGTGGTTCATCTGAACTTCTAAGATCAGAGTTTCTATCTCTTGATAGGAGAAGTTCTTCTTTTTGGCCAGCTTGCATTTCTCCATGTTGTAAACTCTAGGGGTGAGGCTTCTAAAACATGAATATTTAAGGGCTCTATTCAATTGACAATAGTTTTCAGCCGCCACATTTATCAACATATGATCGTCTGTACGATGGAATTGGCTGCACCTTGTCAGAAGTTGATTTGTGCACTCAGATATGCGCTTGTTTCTAGGTGCCCTGGTCCACGATTTTCTCCTGAGGGGGATGTCCTGTCCACACAACCCGAAGTCCCTGAAACAAATGATTCTCGAAATGCGATCAGGTTGGAGTGCTTCAACACAACTTAATTATTTTGCAACGCAATGGTTTAACTGATTCAGCGTTTCTAAAAGCTCTGCTTCACCCATCACTGTGTTTTTAAAACCATTACAATGTCAAAATTCAAAATATATGTTTCTTTTGATCTGGTGTTTGCTAGTGAATCATTTGAACTGAATAATTGAAGTCACGAGTTTAAATAATCTGAGCCAATCCAGTGTATATGACTCATTCAATTGATTCAGTTTGTCTGTTATTTCCTCCACTTGTCATGTCTTCAGACATGTTTACACAACACTGTCAGTGGAAACACCGCATTATGATCAAGTTTGTAGCTTAAATAACTATGGTTGAAATGGTTTGAGGTTCAGTTGGTGACAGTTCAACAGGAAATCAGTTGAAATCATCCGGTCACCTCATACATCAAGAGGAATGTTCGGTTTATCAGTATATGTTGTAATAAATGTTTGAGAAATGACTGTTGTATTTGATTGTATTTGACTGTATAGACTTTATATAGACTAGGAAAAGGCGCAAATGGGAGTAGTAGTTAAAACATAAGTTAGAAACATAAATCTAAAGAGGGCAAACTTTATAATTTAACTAAACACATATGTTTTAAACACTTTGGCTTCCTTATATGTTCTTACTTGGCTCATTTATTAAATGTACGTCTTTCAAAAGTGTGCATTTTTCTGACATATTTACTTTAACTTATCAGGTAATATCAATGGTATGACCTATTTCTGCTGTGGCCAAAATTACAACCACAGTGGTTACATGTACATATATAATTGTTTGACCAAATTTATTGCTGGGAACAATTTAGTAGTCGCTGGATATTGGTAGGGACATGTTCCTTGCACCCTTACTAAACTCTGTGGTCTTGAATAGATGCTATTTTCAAAACTTCTTATAGCATTGTAACCAACCATTAAAAAATATATTAATTAAATAATTCTAATGAAAAATTAGTAAGTAAGTTAATGATACACTGGCAAACAGAAGCATTGTTTGTTTGTTTGTTTGTTTTTTAGTAGTAGAATTAGAAATAATTTTACTTGACTGTAAAGCTTTTCTGTGTAGGAGGAAAGTCAGACTGTGAGGTTCATGTTAAGCAGGACAGGAAGAAGCCCTTCACTTACAAACTGAACACACATCAAGCAAATGGACCCCTTGCATGAGTTACTTGTCTACTCAACAGATCAAACCAGATTTCTGGAGAAAATCAGACCACAACAGCTTTCAGTTTGACTCAGATGTTGAACTGCTTGTGTCACACTTAAGACAAGTGGCAATGATAGATGCTGAATGTTCTTTATCGTTTACAAAAATTGTATTATTATAAGACTATTTTAAATTCAGTAAGATCTAGCATTACATTTGGAATGACTAGTCCAATTTTCCATTTTTTGTATCTGACAGTCAAAACTAATTTTCCTTGAAAACATAAAATATGTAAGTAAATAAAACAAAAATAAACTTAAATTTCCAAAATTTCAATAAAATAAAATAAATGTATTATTAAAAATAAAACTGTCTAAATGATAAAAATTTTTGGTTTTGACGTACACACACGCACACACAATCATAACTCACATTCAGAATGTGTGTTAACTAGTAGCGTAGTCAAACTCTGTCGGGGGAGGATTCAGCAGGTCGTCACTGAACAACTAAAGATTTCGCTGCACAAGTGAAGGAAATGTTTCACATACTTATTTTGTTCTCTTTATGTTGCCTGATTGGTAAGTTACAAATGCAATTTTACAGTTTCATTTATTTTCATTTTGGAGAAATAAAGCTCTTGCTGTTGCTTTTACAGATTCAAAAGTATCTTTCTGAGATCTACTTTGGATTCAGGTCTATTTTCAGTGAGCCTGTTATAATGAGTTAAATATAAATACATAGATACCGAATGCATCTAGCAGAATTAAACTTAGTTTTACACATCTCTAATGAATTTATGCAATGTCACATTTATTTTAAAACACACTCACACACACATCTGTTTGTTCTTGTGTCGACTTTAATTTTGTTTGGTGTCTTTGCTGCTGTTAAAGGTTACAGACTGAGTTCAAGCTTTCTAAATCAACAGAGGCCTTAATCTGTGTAAAATGTTTTCATCAGGTGTGTTTGGTGAGTCAGTGTCAGTGATGGAGGGAGATTCTGTCACTCTACACACTGATCTTACTGAAATACATGAAGAGGACAGCATAATGTGGAATTTTGAAGCTGAGAAATCTATGATAGCTGAATACAACAAACTTTTTAGCATCTACTTCACATTTAATGGCACTGATGGGAGATTCAGAGACAGACTAAAGTTGGACAATCAAACTGGATCTCTGACCATCACAAACATCACAACTGAACACGCGGGACACTATGAAGCAGAGATTAGTGGAATTACACCATCAAAAACATTCAGTTCTAAAAAATTAAATTATTCCATTTCTGTCTATGGTGAGTTGAGGCGTTCACATATCCTTATTTTATTAAAGGAATATTACAGGTTCAAATAATTATGGAGAGAATTTGTAGCATGAGGTTAACTACCGTAAAAATTATTTTTGACTCGTTAAGAAAATAAAAAAAAGAATCAAGGTTACAATCAGGCACTTAAAACAGAAGTCAATGAGGTTTTGTAAGAATTTAAAAGCAGAAAAGTTAAACCTATAATTTGATAAAAACAATAATTCTTCTGTTAAAACAAGTCTCTTTTTTTTTTTTAGAGTTTTAGGGTCGTTTTAGGGTTTACGGTGTTGTATTGTCAGTGACTATGTTGTAAAATTAGACAACTTTACACTGAGTTTAAAATGTATTTTATTTTATTTTTTTTTACAGAATTATACCATTTACTTGCATTGTAGGCACATAACCCCCATTTCTTTAGTTTTAAAATAAAACAAGGAATGAGTCTTTTTATTTGTTTGTTTGTGGTAATCACCATTATGCCACCAATGCAGATGAATGAATTTCTTTATATACATTTATATACACGTGTATATATATATCTGCTCATTCATGTTTTTCAGCTCGTCTGCCCATACCTAAGATTACCAGAGATATTTCACAAAATTTTTCCTTATCATCATCAAATTGTTCACTGTTGTGTTCAGTGGTGAATGTGAGTGATGTGAGTCTCTCCTGGTACAAAGGAAACAGTTTATTGTCCAGCATCAGTGTGTCTGATCTCAGCATCAGTCTCTCTCTACCTCTGGAGGTGGAATATCAGGATAAAAACACCTACAGCTGTGTGATCAACAATCCCATCAGCAACCAGACCACACATCTGGACATTTGTGAACTTTGTTGGCCGTGTCCAGGTATGTTGGAGTTGATATTAGCTTTGGCTTACTCAGCTGATCAAGTTATAATGCTGATGTTTGACAGTGTTTGTTGTAGGTCAGACAGACATATTTACTTACACTAATAGCTCGTTTTGTTCATTACAGATCAGGGTCTACCTTTATTGTACATAGTGTTGATTTCTGCTGCTGCTGGATCTCTGTTGATTGTAGCTGCAGTCGTGATGTACTGCATCTGCAAGAAATGTAGAAAAACAGAAGACAGAAAAGGCAAGTGTTAACTACTGGTTTTAAACAAGTAGAATGAAAAAAAATACTCTAAATATTGTAATCAATTAATAGCCTTAAAAAAAAAATAATAATAATAATTAATAAATAAATATATATATATATATATAGTTATATTTTTTATTTAATTGTGTGTTAATGCTTATGTTTAAATCTGGTTAATATTGCATATGTTGTAAAGATATAGATATAGTTAGGATTGAGTCTAGTTGTTTAATGCAACTATTTATGTTTGAACAGTTCAGACGTGTCAAGAAACCATCACTTATTCGGAGCCAGTGTTCAACAAAAGAAAAGCACAATCGGTAGGATCATTTAATCTGTAGTCTCTGCGTCATGTATAAAACCCGTAAGTTTGTCATTTAGTATTAAAATAAAATAAAATAAATGTGGGAAGAAACAATTTTACATAATTTAATTCAAGTTTTACCATTTTGAATTAGGGGAACAGTATGTGTTTATTTTGCCAGAAACATTCTGTAAAACTATCTGACAGGAAAGTAAAGCTTCGCAATTTAGGTCAATAGCATGTCAAGAACAGATGTCAGATGTCAAGAGCAGTTTGCAGCAAGATACTACAAAACAGACCACAAACTTGCAGGCTAGAAATTCTCGTGTGAAATTTGTCATGCAAACCATTGAAGTCAGACTGTCATATGCTACTTTGCAAACAAAGAAATGGTTCACGGGTCTGTTCAAAGAGGGTCACACTTCTGCTGTTACTCATGAATTTAAAAAATTCTCCTATTGTGCTTGCATCATGTTTATATTTTTGCACACCATTAGTGCTGTCCAGTTCAATGTACACTCACAGTAGTATCACAGCAGTACCTTAAAGTCACCAAGAAATCAAAGTTGGCCGTTTTTAGTGAGATTTCATTTCTGATGGGGTGCTTACTGGCATGAGGGCTGGACAATAACCTGTCACTCACATGAGATCCACCAATCCCACTAAACATTGGACGTCGGATAGACGTGCAGATCATGTCTATATTGGGTCCGTCGGTCCATGACCAATTATGGACATCTATTCGACGTCCAAACTAGGTCCACTATTTGGACGTCTATCCATTACCCAACTTGGACGTCATTTGGACGTCTATGGCAGTTGCAGTAAATGTGTTTTACAAAATAGAGCCTATCAACATGATTATATATATGAATATAGATTATTTATAAACAAACAAGATTTATTATCTGTATTACTATTTAACAACCCCATCAATGGATGGAAATTGGACGTCCAAAAATGACATGGAAAAGACTTCACTACGACGTCACATTGCGCAGTGGGATAGCAAACCACAATCATCCAAAATTAAGTGCAGCCATTCTTTCTTTCCTTTTTTTTTTGCTTGAGAAGCTGTTTTACTCATATATACAGTAGATCACAATTGGAAAGCAATAAGTGTTAAGCTATAATAAGCTATAAGTGTACTAATATGTACTCTTTAGGTACAAATAAGGTACAAAGATGACAAACTGTTGTAGCCCTTAATTTATTTTTAGAGGTTAACAATTTTGCTGATGTTACATCACCACTTTATGTCCAATGTAAAATCTGATCTCATCTGCCTCATGTTATCTTAGCAGTAGATAAAGATTTTATGAATGCCACATTTGTACTGTTACAATTTTGTTACTATTATACTATTACTATTGTTACTTGTGTGATGTGTTTTTTGCAGAATGTTAAAGAGGAGAGTCACGTGCTGTATGCGCCAGTCACCATGAGAGAATGATCAAACTTATTCTAAGTACCAGATCCTGCTTAAACTTCTGTCTTAAAGTCTATTGTAGAGTTTGCTCACGGCGAACCGAGTTCGATTCCCGTCTCAAGGTCCTTTGCCAGTCCCCTCTCTCCTCCCAGTGCTTTCCTGTTGTCTCTGTACTGTCCTGTCTCAATAAAAAAAGCCAAAAAAAAAAAAATGATGTGTATAATTCTCCAAGTACAAAACATAGATGTAAAATGATCATCAAAAGTTGTCAGTGTGAACCCTGCTTCATTCTGTACAGACATGTTTTTATATGTTAGGTTGGGTTTGTGCATGAGAATGTATCTACTGCTGGACGTTTGTGGTTGATGTTTTGTTTATGAGGTCTCTCTGTAGTGTGTCAATAAGTAGCGTGTGGTTGGTGTTTTTTCCATTCCTGCTCATGACACTCACAGTTTGACTCATGACACTCACAGCACGAGTGATGCTGCGAAAAATAAGCTACTAATGTTGAATTTTAGGATTCATTTTTTTAACTTAAATCATATTTAGTTCAGAACTGTCCATTGTTTGTGAATTAAATCTGCTGTAAAGGGTGATCTGTTTAAGCAGTGTCTTTATGTTTTAGGTAAAAAATTTAAAATTAAAATAACACAAAAAAGCAGTTTTATAAAAATGCTACGCATTTAACCCTGTGTGACGTCTGTTTTTATATTGTTCATCAACATTATACATTTTTATTCAACTAGCGGAGTAGGCAGATATGAATGTTTATTCATAACCATACTGAAAATAAGCAAATATTGTTACCTGATGCTAACTGGCTAGCTAACAAGCTTGTTGGTGCAAAGTTGAGGTCATTTTTAGATATAAAGTCCAAATATTTTTTATTCAACCACCTAGATAGATTACATCTGAGGGGAAAAGTAGTGATGTTCACATACAGTAATTATCAAAGTGGTAAGTGATGCCCTCTGGGGGCATTTAGCCAGGGGTGATTTTTCACCACAGACAAGGTTTGAGAGGGAAAAAAATCATTATAAATATATAAATATTTTTCCATAAAATGTTCTTGCTAACTTCAGGCCTTATTCTCGTGTCATATATAACTGTGACCTTATGCAACAAGCTTTAAACAACAAGCTAATACACCTTTTCTTAATAGTAAAAATTAGATGGTCAAATCTGTTTTCCCTCAGGTACATGGCAGTGTAAGCATCATGGTGAATATTACTACATCACTCTCGTCAACATAGTCCATATCAAAAATGTATTTTACTCTATATAGTGGTTATTTTGATTATCACAACTGTTTACAATCAATATAGGGTGAATTAAGGGTGATTGGGACATAACGTAAAATGGGTATAACTATACAGAAGTTTTTAATGGCTTTTGGACTTCAGGCCCTCTTTTACCTCAGTTACATGTGTTGTATTGTGTGAATTTGGGATAGATTTAAGAACCGAGAAATAAAGTTCAACAGAAATAAACATAGGCACTTAATGATGATGTCACGAATCTGGTCGGTGCAAGCAAGGTAACAGCCGTGGTTCCTGAGTCAAGTAAGGTCACTGATCTTCACGAGCCTAGTCAAGTCACAGTTGATGTTCACAAGCCAAGTCAGGCCTCAGCCAGTCACCACGAATCAGGTCAAGTCACCGTTGATCCTCATAGGCCAAGTCAAATCATCGCTGGACTTCACGTGTCAGGTCAAGTCACAGCAGCACTTATTGAGCCAAGTCAAGGTATTGCTGTTGTTTCAGAGTCAAGTCACGTCCCGTCTGACCGCCCAGAGTCAAGTCACATCCCGTCCTGACCGCCCAGAGTCAAGTCCGCGCCGTCCGCCCCAAGTCTCCCGTCCCTCCCATGGAGGCGGCATCCCTCTCTGCTTCTCCCCTTATTCTGTCTGCCTCCTCTGTCTCTGCTGTTCCTAGGTCCCAGGCCATAACGCAGTTTCCTGCTCCAGAGCTCCCGCCTGGCCTCTTATGGAGGGGGCGTTACCCTTTAAACTCTCTGCTTCTCCCTTTATTCTGTCTGGCTCCTCTGTCCCTGCTTTCCCCAGGTCCCAGACCGAGACGCGGATTCCTGTTCCGCCCAGGAGGGCTGCTGCGCCTCCTGCTCCGCCTCCTGTTCCGCCCTGGAGGGCTGCTGCGCCTTCTTCCCCTATTCTGTCTGCCTCCTCTGTCCCTGCTTTCCCCAGGTCCCAGACCGTGACGCGGATTCCTGTTTCACCCGGGAGGGCTGCTCCGCCTCCTGTTCCGCCCTGGAGGGCCGCTCCGCCTCCTGTTCCGCCTCGGAGGGCTCCTGCGCCTCCTGCTCCACCCTGGAGGGCTCTTGCGTCGCCTGTCCCGCCTCCGGCTCCGCCCTGGAGGGCTCCTGCGCCTCCTGCTCCGCCTCCGGCCCCGCCCTGGAGGGTACCTGCTCTGTCGGTCCTGCCTCAATCACCGGGCCCCCCACATGGACCTGGCCCTCCAGCCCTCGCCCTGTCTCGCTCCCACCCCACCGCTCCCCTGGACTGTTGTGTTCCTTCGGTCCGAAGCCGCCTTGGGGGCTATGTCACTGAATCGTCGGTGTCCCGTTGTCTGCTCACCACCAGATGTCGCTCTCACCTATCTACACTCTGACTGTTCCACCCGGATACATCTCCGTCCAGGTATCGGGCTGTTTGCGTCAGTGCCTGTGACCAATCAGCAGCCCTATAAAAGCCCCGGACTTTCCCATGCTAGCCACGGAGTATTGTTGTTAGCTTTCCCTAAGTTTCCTTGTTTCTGTGTTTTTGGTTCTCTCGCCTGGTTACATCGTTTCGACTCATCGCCGCCTGCCTACTGACCCTCGCTCGTGTTTTCTGGGTTATTCTCCTCGCCAAGCCCCTTACGGATTACGTTCGCCACGGATCGACCCTCGCCTGTCTCACGGACTTCTATTGTGCATCGCCCTAATATATCTGCTTACTGTTGTTTTGACCCTGCCTGTCTGACCATGTCTTTGCCTCGTCCATCAAATAAAAGCTCGCATATGGATCCGCTCGCCTCTCGTCTCGTTCACTCCGTTACAGATGAACAGAAAAGAAAATATTGCATATAAAATTATATTAATGTATATACTTGTGTAATACAGTAAACATTTTTACACTAGTCAATGACAAAAATATGCTGTCCCAATCACCCAAATGTTACAAAAAGTTGGGGGGCTCAGTTTACAGAAAAGTGTATGCTACACGTGTTGGGCTGATGTTTTAAATTTATGTCAAGAAACCTTGCACAAGGCACAATTTCCAAAACTGTCCCAATCACCCTTGATTCACCCTAGTGCTTCTTTTTACTATGAAATGCCTTCTGTTTGCGCTGAAAAGTTTGCTCACATCCACATATGAAATCACTTGCATATCACTTGCACCACATGTCACCACAAACTACATTTGCCATGCTTCACTTTGCTGATTACATTCTGAAGCTATAAGATATCTTTATGCAAATAACAGAAGGTTTTAATCGCTGAAAATGATCCCGCTCCATTAATGCCCTCAAATCTCATTCAGAAAGATACTCCTGAACATCAGCATGACACAATCGGTCACAAGACACCCAATAGCCAATAGCATTTCACAACCAAGGCTTGCTTCTTCTGGCGGCATTTTTTGAATTGGCGTGCCTTTCTCAGACACTCTGTAGCAATAATCTCCTCACAATGTTTACATTTGGGTGTACACAAAAAGCTAATACAGCCCTACTGTTTAAAATACATAAAGAAAGAAGGAAAAACTTGTTGGTTTAAAGTTAAACCAGTATCATTAATGGCAATAATCTGCTCCTGCTCCATCACAGGTCACCACACTCAAAAAAATGTTCATGTTCACATTACTTAAAAATGCATGCAACGTCATGGACTTAATATATCTGGTTTCTACAAAAGACTAATATTGTCAGCTTTACTTAACAAGTGTTTGTTCAGTCAACTTAACAACGCTAAGTGAAACACACAATACACACAATGTAGGATGGACCTTTAGTGTTACTATTTAGTTGTTCAAGCCCATGCATGTGGAGGTAGTCTAATTGCTGTTTTGTCTTCAGATTTCATTGAATAACCCTGAATGTAAATTTAAAAATGTTGTGTTATGTCTTTTAAATCTCTAGATTGCTGCTGAGTTTACTTGAATTAGCACCACTCAGTTGATTTAGACAAACACTGGATGGATACAGAGTATACTGCAGCATCTACCAAAAAAAAAGGAGTTGCAGGATGGAACTTGTGTAAACTAGTGGCTGTCATTGAGAAAGTTTGTAATATCTGTTTATGATATGATGCTTGTTTTCACTTTGGCATGGTGAATTGTAATTTTGTCTGTTCTTAATTTTTTTTTCCACAGAACAATACGACGCAATTTGGATCTTTGTATCTTAATGGGATAGTTCACCCAAACATTTTGTCATCATTTACTCACCCTTATGTCATTCCAATCCTATATGATTTTCTTTCTTCTGTTGAATACAAAGGAAGATATTTTGAAGAATGTTGGTAACCAGACAGCAACTGACTTGAGGGTGAGTAAATGAGGACAAAAAATATTTTTTTGGGTGAATTGTCCCTTTAATGAAGAGGTATTAGAAGCACTAAATACCATGATTATTGGAGAGTCTGTTATGTGTCCTGGGTCGCCTCAGCATCTGACGGCTCATCCGACAGCGATCTCATATTTAGATGTTTTTGCCTAACGTTATACATATTGTTAAAACTTTGGATTATTTATTTCATTTTTGTTTTGCAATTTCTATTGTTTATTGTTTGCTACTTTGTTGCTATTCATTCTAGTCTGGCCGTTTCTGAGGAAAAAAAATCCGATCTATGTAATGAATACAACCTTTTTCTTCTTCTTTTTTTTTTTTTTTGATTATCCTAAGTTTATTTGTGTTGTTCTCTTATTAAAATTATAAATGATATAAATAAACAAATTAATCATTCATTAGGTGAAGCTGTGCACTTGAATTTGACATCGCATCATCCTATTCAGTGTGCGCGAGTTATTATTACACATTGTTGTCTATGGGCTATTTTAGTCATTTAAATTACATGAATTGTCTTAATTTATTGAATAATGACAATGAATTCTAATATTACACCACACAATTATGTAGTTATAGCCTGCATAAAAATCTATAAACATAAAACAACGGAAAAAAAATATAAGTTGATGAGACAATCATTTTCTATGACACTAGACACTTCTTTATCAAGACAGTGGCATAATACAGTGAAATAAAATATTTAGCCACATCAAAACACTTGTTTGCGCGTTGGTAAAATTTACCCGCATGGAGGTTTTAGGTATACAGCGACCTCTGGCGGTTCTAGTGTTAAATTCATGATCATGGCATTCATTTTCGTGAGGGATTGTTTCCTTGTGTTTCATTTTAAAGTGAAGCGAAAGAGCTTTAATAATCATTAAATCGCTTAATATTCATTAAACAATTCGCGGTAGATGGCGGTATGTGCTGCTTCACCTGTCACCCGGAGAATAACCTGTTTTGATTTTTTTTTTTTTTATAGTAATAAAATCATTTATTTTAGTTAGAGAACAGACAATACAGTTAAAACTGAACGTGGCTGCAAAATGCAACAACAGTCGCATCACACTGACTTCTGCCATTTATTAAGGTGATGGTGGAAGTTTCATATTTATTTGGTTTCACAGTGTTTTCTGATTTTTTATTTATTTAAACTGTTTTTTTTTTTTTATATTAAGCGTGCAAGGTGTATGTGCTTCCAAGCTTTCTTATTCGTTTTGCTAAACGTTCTACGTTTCTTATTTATTTAGTTACACAGTGTTTTTTAGTTTTGTATGCATATTTAAAATTTGTGTAAGTTATTATTTTATATTAGGCATATAACTTGGTGTATTATTCTTTGTTTTGTTAATAAAAGTTCGTTACGCTACGTTAATGCCGCTAATTTAAAAGTGAAAGTAAAATGCGCAGAACGCTTTTACAAGCAGTACCGGCTCAGAGTACGCGGTCTGCGTAGGGTACCAACTCCCAGTTGCTCCAAAAAAAAAAAAAAAATCTATAAATTTGCTTTCTTTTTTGTTAGAGAGTAATGTACTGAAGCTAAAGGGGCACATCACAAATTAATTTCTGTAGAAAATGAGACGCTGGAGGAACATTTATTGGGCAAAGGGTCACTGTTGCAGTACCAGGTCAGAGGAGCACCAATATCACCATGTGTGCTGCCATCTCCAATGATGGTGTCCTTTGCCACATACAAACTATCAGATCAATATAGAATGTCTCATCACACTTCCTAAATGAACTAAATGAAAGACTGGTTTCACCTAAAGAGAGAGGGCTGATGATGGATTTGCCATGCAAGGAGGTATTTCTATTTGTGCATTGCCACACTGCAAGGGGAAAAAAAAACATCCAATGTGAAATTCTGAGTATTTCAACTATTATTATTATTATTATTTTTTTTTTTTTTTATGTATGTATGTATGTATGTATATATTTATTTATTTATTATATTCCCACTAATAAGTTTTGATTTGTGGTTTTGTTTAATTTAAACTATATTCAACACTTCTGAGTTTGAACAGTGTAATTTTATATTGACAGCTGTTGTCCATTGTGTAATGACTGATTAAAAGAAAAAAATAATTTGACCACAAGTTTAGGTGTTTGATGGAAATATTTGCTTATGTTGCATGTTTTTAATGTTTTGTGAGTGTTGGAGCATTTTGCAAACAAAATGAGTAATTTTGGCCAGTGATCTTCAGTTTCAGCCTGTGTGTTAACAGTTTTGAAAATGTGATGTAGACAAATGTGTTTAAGCAATTGAAAAAAAAATAATAATAATAAAAAAAACTGTAAATCGCATAGATGTAGGAGGCTTGATGGAAGTATAAAGTCACACAAACTCTCGAAGCTAAGTTGGATGTCCACCAACAATTACTATAATTATTACTACTAAACATTTGTAAACAAGTATGTTTATGTTCCATAAAGTACTCGGAAGAGATTGAAATCAACTACAAGCCTGGACATTGGGTTATGTGTGTGTAAAGTGTGCGTTGCATATCCAAGCCATAAGCAGTTAGGTGCTGTAACACATGTTCACTTATTTGTTTTAGATGTCATTTTACAAAGGTAAATCGCTTAGGTATTTTTTAAATTGTTATTATTATTATTATTATTATTATTATTATTATAAATTAAGAGTTTAAACTAAACTGACCTGAACAAAGAAATGCTCTTGCATTGACCAATGCAACATAGATCAATACTTGTACATATGTTTAAACTACAACCAGTATGCATACCATATAAAGACTGCAATCTAGTGTAGCTACTAACTGAAAGTTAATCTTTCCAAGATTATTACAAATGATTCGTGGAAACTATGAAGTAAAAAAAAAAGTCAGTGCTATCAGACAGAACAATTAAATATCATCAACAAAAGACCTTTAGATCAGAATTAACATTTAATTTAGCATAAAAAAACAAAGCACCTGCCTTTATAAAAAACATATTAATAGCAAATTACTCAAAAAAACACTCAAATAGTGTAAGTTCTGCAATAAAAGTTTCAAGATCTCGCAAAGAGTCCAAAAATGTTGACTTTGACATAGTCAAACAATTTTTAACTGTTTCTCAAACACAAAGTAATGGGTTTCTAGAATATTCTAGAAATAATTTTAAAGCCTTCAACAAGTAGAAATATTAAAGTAGTTTCATACTGAAGCAACTGAAAGTCTATTCATCCAAGGCACAATGGTTTCTTCTGACTTAATTCTGTTTGCATTGGAGCCTACAGGAAAACACAGAAAACAAGCAGAAATTAAAATTAAAAAGAGAAAAGGAGCACAGCTTTTGCATGCACAGTAATGAATACACTGAAGTCTATGCAGATATAGTCAAATATGAGGCTTGTGTAAAATTTGTTTTATTAATTTTATAGTCCTTGTTCTGGGTGTTTTTAGGCAGGGTGTGGCAAACTAGGTAAATTAGAAGCAAGTAAATGTTCTCCTTTTTGTATTATACATACATGGGGATTCAATTTAATTAAATATAAAACTGACCAGAGATCAAAACATTCAACACTCGTTCATGGGTTTACCTGATCAGTGGCATCCAGTGGCCAACCGCAACCAAAATTAAGCCTGGTTTGCTGAAAATAGCAATTTGAAACAAGCTCCTAAATACCGATTTTTTCTGCTAAACGTTTCCCAAACATCCAAAATCGTAGGTAAACACAATAAATGACACAGTGCTGATCTAAAATAAGATCATTATTATACTGGAAGATTTGAGTTACTTACAAGAGACAGAAACACTGAATAACTTCAGTGAGGTTTCTTTATTTTTGATGATATTCAGTTGATAAACTCCAGAGTCTGTGATTCTACTGTTCTTGATTGTCAGAGATCCAGTCTGAGGATCCAGCTGCAGTCTGTATTTGAATTTCCCAGTAAGAGCATCATTGTAATATGTGACTTTATTGTCCAAATTGTTGATTTCAGCTATACATGTGTTTTCAGTTCAAGGCATCCACAGTATCTGCTCAGCTTTCTCTGTTTCAGTTACATCAACATGTAGAGTGACAGAGTCTCCCTCCATCACTGACACTGACTTCACTGCAAGTCAGAAAAAAAAAACAACAATTGTAAAAACTATTTTTAATTTTAGTAGTAGTAGTAGTAGTAGTAGTATTTTCTTATTTGATATTGTTGCTTTGCACTTTTTTTCATTTGAATTGTATGCAGTAATAATGCAAATGTTTTTTGTGATATCCACTCATTAAGTCTGATGTCACGTGTCACCTCTTCCGTGACTTCCGGGTCCAAACGCTCTATCCAATCAATGACACGAGAAAACAACAAATGGTGCTAATTTTACACTCACAATGCAATATAATACTACCAAAAAAATTATAATCCTACCCTTTAACTCCATACCGAAATCCCAGCTAGCAAGACAAATAAAATAGAAATACAAATAGAAATATAAAAATCATTTGTATTTGGGATGCTGTGAGCAAATCGACTGTAGCATACATCGTAAGTGTGAAAATGTTTAGCTTAACCCTTTCACTGGTGAGTTTAAAATATTCTATCTGACCCCCCAGAGTGAGTTTTTTTTTAGGCGACCGTTATTTCAGAACGTTCACTTTACTGTTTCCATGGCGACGCGTCATGATTGACACCGCAGCCACTATAGCGCTGTATGACAGACGTATCGCTTTTATTTCGTTTTTCCTTTTTTATTCAAAATATTCACACACTTGCTTACCATGTCTTCAACTATCTGATATTCCGATTCACGAATACGTGTAAGTGAGTGTATTTTGCCGTTTTAAAACCTTTATAAATGATCTGGATCGTGATCTATAACGTGAGATGGGCGCCGCCATGTTTGTTCGCGCTGCCGTTCAGGGAGTCCTGTCAGCCGGATTTACAGCACGTAAATTCACCAGTTTCTCCCGAAATACATGGAAGTAAGTAGCTGGTGAAGTGGGAAAGGAATGGAGTGAATTATATCATTACTTATATGTATATGTAATACTTTTATCTGATATAAATCAAACACGTCGGCAAATTATACTTGAATGGATTGTTATTGCTGCTTCCATAGACATCCGTGTGCATTTTACAAACTCTGAATGTATTATTTTACTAGTATTTATGTGTATTTAAATTCCTAAAACCTAAAATAAACGTTAAGTCCTTGAAAACACTGCACAATTGTGATTATATGACAAGCGCAGCACGCGTCTCTCTGTGGCTCAGCGCCAGACAACGCGCGAAAACACAGTTTGAATTTGGCAGTTGCGTGACGTCACTGAACGTTCTAAATCCCATATGTGGGACCGTACTCCCAGGGGCACAGAAAATAGAATCCCATATGTGGGACCGTACCGCTCAAAGGGTTAAATGTTTAATGTGAATAAACAGTGCTCATAATCAGCTGTTGAGATAGTATTCTCAAATAAAATGAGTTGAGGCTTGGACCCGGAAACAACATTCGTTGGACGCATTACGTCAACAAGTGAATTAGGTAACACTTTATTTTAAGGTGTCCTTGTTACAGTACACGTAACATGTACTTGCTATTATAATAACAATTATTAATTATGCACAATTACATGCAAGTAACCCTATATATAGTAAGTACATGAAGTAATATTACTCAGTACTTAAATGTATAATTACACTGTAACAAGGACACCTAATAAAAAAGTGTAACCTAATGTAAATATATTTGTCATGCCACTTAAAACTGAAGCACATAAAGTATGTACATGGAAACACGTCATCTCCACTTAAAACTACTTCAGATCGTGAAAATGTAGTGTATGATTATGATTAATCCACACACAGCGTTGAACAAAATTATGTTTGGAGTAGCTCACCATAGACTGAAACACTGGACGACTTAAATGAGGTTTTCCCATTTCTGTTGACCTGTAGAGTATAAACTCCAGCATCTGTGGTTCTGGTGTTTGTGATGATCAAAGATCCTGTCTTCTTGTCCAGCTTCAGTCTGTCTCTGAATCTCCAATCAACATTATCATATACAGAGGTCTTATAACCTCCTTTGATTTTAGCTATGGGAGTGTTGTCATCTCCAGATGTCCACAGAATCTGGTCTTTTCTCTGTATTTCAATATTAGTCATAAGAGGGACAGATTCTCCCTCTGTTATTGACACTGAGTCCACACCATCTGTCACAACAGTATGCAGAAATAAAAGAAAATTCAATACACAATAACAAAATCAACACTGATTATTCGCTCCAAATATGCGCCTGCTCTCTGATCCATCATTGAACCCTCTAAACACTGATCCCCATTCACACTCAAACCCCAAAAGAACAAACAAACACATTATCCGATGCTTCATCAAATTAAGGTGCCGTTAAGGCGCCAGTCTGATCTGGATTTCTTTGTGTTGTGTCATTGTTTGTCTGGAGCACAAGGCTGTCAGTTGGTATTTGTGTTTGTCTGCCCTATTGTCTATTGTTACCCCGCCCCTCTTGTTACCTGATTATCTTGTTAGGGTTTACAACTGTTGTAGAGCATTATCCACTCTTAATATTTCCGTCTTGCTTTCTGCTCATGTCTTGTTTAGTTTCCTTTCTGTTTGTTTGATACTTTTTGATATTAGGCTTTTTTCTTTATTGATTAGTTTAGTTATCACTGCTGACACTGATCCCATTCTCTTTCCAAAGAATGCATGACAAATGACACACACCAAAAAAAAAAAAGTCTCTTTATTAGCTCTAGGTTTTCTAAATGAGGTCCATAAGAAACTTTCACTTACACTTTTGTCTTTTTGCGTTATATTTCCTGCATAGAATGTAAATCACACCAACAGCTGAAGCCACGACTAGAAGTGCTATGATTACATTTAACAATATTTCATTTATGCCTGGATGTAGATCCAGTGCTTGAGTTTCTACATGTGAATCTGCAGTGAAGAGAGGCAGACAGTTATTAGTCTGATCTGAAACCAATCGAAATCAAAGACAAGGCAAGACAAGTTAATTAGCCATAGTACATTTCATATACAGTGTTAATAGGTGTAAATAGTGCATAAGGAATAAATAACAATAACAAATTTATAATGCAGTAAAAATAAATACACATAAAATTAAACAAAAAATAAAGTGATACTGTGCAATTGCTAATATAGCACAGTGCTTAGTCAGAAAATGTACAGCTCTACATAAATCAACTCTATCAAGAAAACACTCATCATAATCATGCGATTGTTCAGAGATTCAAGATTCTCATGACCAAATTATTTGAGTATTTCCATGACAACTACATACCATTTTTTTCTACTTAAAGGAGAAGTCCACATCCAAAACAAATATTCACATATAATATACTCACCTCCTTGTCTTTCTTTCTTCAGTCGTAAAGAAATTATGTTTATTGAGGAAAAGATTTCTGAATTTTTCTCCATATAATGGACTGATATGGTGCCCCAATTTTGAACTTCTAAAAGGCAGTTTAAGACTCTGGTTGTGTTTGGGTCAAAAAAAAAATTCCTGAAAATACTAGTTAATGTTATCACATTGGACTCAAACTTACTGACTTTGTTCACACTGGGTATAAGCACTTCTCTGAATTGTATTTCTAATTTTCGTAATTTTTTGTGGGTTTTATTTCACCTAGTCACACTTGTGGTTGTTTTCTTTCATTTAGGACTGGTTTTGTGTTTCTATTTGCATCTGATTAATCGCAGGCCTCATTTATCTGAGGTCAAAAATGACCGGACTCCAAACAAGATTCCTACTCTCAGATAAATGAAGCCTATGATTAATCAGATGCAAATAGAAACACAAAACCAGTCCTAAATGACAGAAAACAAGTTGACAAAAAGAATGAATCCAATATTTGGCAAAAAAAAAAATAGCATAATGAGAGATTTATAATCAATTATTTGGAATCTGGTCATTTTTGACTGGGAACACCACAAGTGTGACAGGAATCCGAACACAACCAGAAGCCACACCAAATGTGGCTTCAAACGATCCCAGCCGAGGAAGAAGGGTCTTATCTAGCTCAACAATCAGTTATTTTCATAAAAAAAAAATACAATTTAAATGCTTTTCAATCTCAAACGCTCATCGTGTCTTGCTCTCGTTGAACTGACTATTCAACGAATATTGTGTATTCTGGCTCAAGACAGTTAGGGTATGTTGAAAAACTCCAACCCTATTTTCTCCCTCAACTTCAAAAATCATTTCAAAATCATCCTACATCACTGCAGAACTACCGACGCAGTCTTTGCAAAGTGAACATACAAAGAAGGTAAAACAGTGATATAGGACGATTTCAAAGTTGATGGAGAACATGAGATGGGAGTTTTTCAACATACCCTAATTGTCATGAACCGGAACAAAAACAGTCCAGGCAGAGTAAGACAAGACGAGTGTTTGGCATTAACAAGTATATAAATTGTATTATTTTTATTAAAGTAACCCATTGTTATGCCTTCTGTCTCGGCTGGAATCATTTATAACCACATTTGGGATTGTTTAAGGCCACATTTAATTTTGGAAGATCAAACTCAGGGCACCATATCAGTCCATTATATGGAGAAAAATGCTGAAATGTTTTCCTCAAAAAACATAATTTCTTTACAACTGAAGAAAGAAAGACATGAACATCTTTAATGACAAGGGGGTGAGTAAATTATTTGTAAATTGTTGTTCTGGAAGTGGACTTCTCCTTTAATAAGGACTGAGCATATAACTATATACATTAATATTTACTAAATAACTTTATGTTTTATTATTTAATTCATTCCCACAGTTAAAATGTAAATATTTGAGCCTAAGATATAAGCCATCATTGAGCCATTGATAACTAAATTATACTCACCAATAAGAGCAACAACAAAGCTCTTTATGATACTGAATCTGCTGCTGCTGATATTTACTGTATAGAGTCCAGAGTCTGTGGTTCTGATGTTCATGATGATCAGAGATCCAGTCTGTTGATCCAGCTTCAGTCTGTCTCTGAACCTGTTTTTGCACTGATCGTTTGTACAGATCTTACAGTGATCTCCAGTGATTTCAGAAATACAAGTTTCATTAAAATACCACGCCATCATATAATTTGGTTTTCTCATTACATCAGGATCTAAAGTGACAGATTCTCCCTCCTTCTTTGACTTTATCTTCATTTCATCTCGTTCGGCAGCAGAAACACCTGAAACACAAACCAACAGCTGTTTCTTTTTTTGTTTGTTTGTTTGTTTGTTTGTTTTTTAAGGTTGGGGGTGGTTGTTGAGAATTTCATGGATTTTCAGAAATTCACTTGAAAGTTAGAAATTTCAATTCTGCTGTATTCATAACGTAGCCACAAACGTTGTTTAATATGCATTATAATGCATTACTGTGTGAGAAAATACTACTGGATTATAAGATAACATTGCTACTGAAGGATCACTATAAGTGGAATGTCTTGGATTACACATGAAGAGTTCAGATGCAAAACCAGCTAAATCCATCTGACGTCTTTCTTTAAAAAATGCATTTTTATCAGGCTCAGATGTATAGGTTTCTATGTAAGTACCGGTACTTCTGATTGGGCTGAGGCTGGTATTTTAGCGAGTTTGAAGAAAAAGTATTTGATGGACATATAATATGTGTCAGGAGCATTCACTCAGTATCATTATCTCATTTTTGACCGAGATGGCTTTTAGCTGCTTTTGCATCTGAACTCTTCACATATAACCATCATTCAGAAAAAGGAAAAAGATGCTGCATCCACTCGGCATGCCTAGTGCTTGCCGGTTTTCACGTCTCCTATAGACAACCAAGTTAATGAGCAGGCACCCTCTTATACTTCAGGTTCTTCAAGCGATGCCATATAAGAACCATTTTTGGTTCTACAAAGAACCATTCAGTCTAAGGTTTTTTAAAGAACCATCTCTTTCTTACCTTTTTATAATCTGAAGAACCTTATTTGCCACAAAGAACCATTTGTGAAACAGAAAGGTTCTTCAGATGTTAAAGGTTCTTTATGGAACCATTAAGACAGAAAGTTCTTCTATGATATCATGAAGCACCTTTATTTTTAAGACTGTACCCGCCAGTGAGATTGGATTTGTTTCACGTGCTTCAAATCTGTATGCGTGTGAAAATATTCAGATGCAGCCCCCTTTTCTAATCTGTAACATTTTCTTAATTAACTGTAATTGTATTACACTTTTTTTTTTTTCTTCTCAGTAATAGTAACTGATTACAGTTACATGTATTGTGGAATTACATTTTGTAATACCAGTACATGTAATTAGTTACTCCCCAACACTGGACATCTGCACCATTATCACACAAGAGAGACATGTTTAAAAGCCATATAAAATGAATGGAAGTTCAACTTTTTTTCTTTTTTTTTTTTTTAAACTATCAGTATGGACTGGTTCAAAATGCACTGGTAATGGACAGGTTTATTGAGGTCTTACCCCACTGAGTAAAATACACTGGATATTATATTTTGTTTTATTATTTTATTTCTTTTTATGCATGTAACTTGTTCTATTCTGTGAAATCACGCATATATTTCTTTTCTGTAAAGCACTTTGTAAACATTGTTTTAAAAGGTACTATATATAAAAAAAAGTTTTACTTATTCAAACACATACAGTATAACACAGTTTTATGCATTCAGTAATTACTCACCATGGACAGAAACACTGAAGGTTCTATCACTGCTGCTGCTGCTAAAAATTTGTAGCTGATAAACTCCAGTGTGTTCAGTTCTGATGTTCATGATGGTCAGAGATCCAGTCTGATGATCCAGCTTCAGTCTGTCTCTAAATCCTTCATTACCAGTATTACACTGAACATCTGTACAAATCTTACTCTGATTTCTATTGATTTGAGCTATTCGAATGCCATTAAAATACCATTTAATTCTGTCTTGTCGGTTTGTTTCAACATTAGTGTGTAGAGTGACTGAATCTCCCTCCATCACTGATGCTGACACTCCATCTGTCTCAACACTGAACCCAACTGAAGAAGAAATGAGCAATTAATTGTTAATCATATCTAGGACTGTGAAATAAAAATATACAACAGGAAAGTGCTGTAAATTTTTTTTCTACATTTTGTAAAGATAGTATAGATAGGAAATTAATAGAAAACGATTCACACAAATTCATGAACTTAATGAACATCATACAACACACATCATGATTTATATACCAGATGCCTCACACAAACAGACAACCTGGTATTCATACTACCAAGTAATAATCATAACATATTATCATAGACCCCTGTGGAATATTACTAAATACCTCAAAAATTATTTTCAGTTTTACAATTTCAATATCCTGTGAATAATGTTTACATACTACACCAGAGCATTTAGTAGGAAGCTGGTTTCAATATATTTTTCCATAATATATTAGGGGTGTGATGAGACACTTATCCCACGAGGCGAGATTTTTTTTTTCTTATAATTTACATCTTTACATTACAAATTAATACATTAATTTACAATTTACGTCTTCTCAGAAAACCATAACATAATTGTTCTCAAACACATAATTTCAGTTCCTCATTGGCATTAAACAGAAATAAATAAGAAATTATTTAAAAAGTCGGTTAAGCATTTTTTTTTCTCAGTAGGTGGAGAGACAAATACAAAATACAAATAATAAATTAGTTTATGTTGAGTTAAATTAATAATGAAACTAAATGAATAATAATAAATTCATAACACAAATTCCGCTTTTTTTTATCGTTGACCAGAAAATAAATTATAAATGTCTTACCATGGCCAAGCACCATACACGCTGAGATCAAAGTAAAAATAAACTTCATTTTCTCCACGTGTTCTCTTGAAAACATTTGATGAAACAAACATGCTTCTTCCTCTGCTGTAATGAAAACATAATAGTGTGTAAATGAAAGAACTTACTCAACTTAACTTGAGTCTACTCAACAGACAAGTAAAACCACATTCCTGAAATTATAGTTACAGTAAAGCTGAAAATAGACGGAAGCAACACTGAGCATTTTCCCAACAAATTTCTATCTTTAGATCAGTCCAGTGACCAGGCTCTTTGTCTCAACTGGCCAGGTTTATTACAGAAAACAACTTACCATCACAGATACCTGAAGTCTTTGTTGATTAAGTCATTTGTGCCCACACTTTTCTGAAAGGTTTTATGCATATATTTATGTTTATAGTGTCCTATGTAAACATGCATTTATTTCCCCCAGGTTTTATTTATTTATTTATTTATACAGTATCTCACAAAAGTGAGTACACCCCTCACATTTCAGCAATATTTTTAATATATCTTCTTAAGGAACAATACTATAGAAATGAAACTTGAAAATAACTCAACATACAGCCAATATTGTCAAACTAGCTGTCAACAAAAGTGAGTACACCCTAAATGATAACATTGTCATTTAACCATGCAAAGCCACAAGCCCTATTCATCATGTTCATGTTTTTGTCTGATTGACAGGACCATACAAAGTTGTGTATCTTGTATTAGAGCAGTTAAAATTTGGTGCTTTGAGTACAGTTCTCTCATACTGACCACTGGGTGTTCAACAAGACACCTCATGGCAAAAAAAAAAAAACTCTCTGAAGATTTGAGAATTAGAATAGTTGCTCTCCACAAAGATGGCCTAGGCTATAAGAGGTTCAGTAACAATCTGAAACTGAGTTACAGTACTGTGGCCAGGGTCATACAGAGGTTTTCCAAGAAGGGTTCCATGTGGAACCCGTCTGTGCATCAGGTGCAGAACCTGGTTTCAAAAAACAGACACATGAGTGCTGCCAGCATTGCTTTAGAGCAGAGGTCTCAAACTCAATTCCTGGAGGGCCACAGCTCTGCACAGTTTAGCTCCAACCAGCTCCAACTCACACCTGTTTGGAAGTTTCTAGTAATCCTGAAGAGATTGATTAGCTGGATCAGGTGTGTTTGATTAGGGTTGGAGCAAAACTGTGCAGAGCTGTGGCCCTCCAGGAATTGAGTTTGAAACCACTGCTTTAGAGTTTGCAGAAGTAGAAGTTCAGCTTGTCGGTTTGCATTGGCATCATCCTAGAACGTCTTCTGAAGCTGGCATACAAGAAAGCCTGCAAACAATTTGCTAAAGACAACTTGACCTGTCCAAAAGCATGAATTACTGGAACCATGTCCTATGATCTGATAAGACTAAGATAAACTTGTTTGGCTCAGATGGTGTCCAGCATGTGTGGTAATGCCCTGGTGAGGAGTCCTAAGAAAATTGTGTCTCTCCTACAGTCAAGCATGGTGGTGGTAGTATCATGGTCTGGGGCTGCATGAGTGCTGCTGGTACTGGGGAGCTGTGTTTCATTGTTTCATTTTCTATGTACTGTACATTTCTGAAGCAGAACATGCTGCCTTCCCTCCAGAAACTGGGCCAAACCACAGTTTTCCAACATGATAATGACCCCAAAATCAACGACCAAGATGACAATTGCTTTGCTGAGGAAGGTGCGGGTGAAGGTGATCTGACCCAAACCCTACTGAGCACCTATGGAGCATCCTCAAGCAGAAGGTGGAGAAGCACCATGTGTCCAACATGCAGCAGCTCCATGATGTCATTATAGAGGATCTGAAGAGGACCCAGCAACAACCTGTGCAGCTCTGGTGAATTTCATGCACAGTATGATGAAGGCAGTGCTAGATAACAATGGTTTGACACAAAATATTGACACTTTGGACACAGTTTTGACATACAATAATGGCTGTATGTTGAGTTATTTTTAGGGGACAGTAAATATACACTGCCATACAAGCTGCAAATTGACTACTCTAAAGTATATCCAAGTTTAATTTCTATAGTATTGTCCCTTGAGAAGATATAGTAAAATGATTGCTGAAATGTGAGGGGTGTACAACTGGTGGTTTGTTGTGTGTAGAAGGCATCAGGTTCATAAAAGCAGAACAGGAAGACACTTTTTATAAATTAAATGCGCATACACTGAATATCCCCTCTCACGCACATGACGTTTGTCCAGTCAACAGATCAAACCACATTTCCAAAGAAAGCAAACCACAGTTTCAATTTGACTCAGAAGATGAACTACTAACGTACTAGTGTCAGTAAAAATGGTAACGTGAGATAGACTGTTTTAACATTTTTGTTTGTTTGTTTTGCCATACCCAACTATTAAATATTTTTTATTAATTAATTTATTTTTTACTCATAAGCTGTATTTTACAATGGAATTTTGGAAGATTTACACAATATTCCATTCTCCCATAATGAGCAAAATCAGGCAAATATACAATTAAACATCAGATCTATCAGAATGTTTTCAACATTAAGAACATTTAAAGTTTTAACAAGAGCCAGAAATATATCTGTTTATATATATATATATATATATATGTATATCTACACAACACATGTCTTCAAAATGTGTGCGCACATGCACTAGGAGGGTCTTCAAACTCTGGGGGAGGATTCACACCAGATTAACAGTTCTGTTGTTTGTTTCAAATCAGTTTAAATGATTTTTGGATAGTGTTATTAGATCTGACCTTTTACTGAACTGTTGAAGAAAATGTTTCACATGCTTCTTCTTTTTTTCGGTTTGTGTTGCGGTAAGTTATAAAACATTTATATTGCTTATTGTAATTTAGAATTAGGTCTTTGTGTGTGATCTCTGAGTGGTCTCTGCAGTTACAGAAAACTTGTAATTATCAGGTAGTTTATAAATTGTGAAATTTAAATGCCTTGAAGAGTGCATGCAATGTATGTTGTGGGTGGGGGGAGTCATGGAAAACAATGAACATTGGTGAATATAATCTCAACTAATCAAAGTTCAGAAAGTGAATCCATCATTAAACATTATTTTTTTTTAAATTAAAATGTATTGAAATTTAACATAAAATACCTTAAACATACCTTAACATCACATTTTATTTGCTCTACAAGTAGATAACTTTAAAATGCTTTAAAGATGTTATTATTGGTTTACACACAGTAAACCAAAAAGAGGCTTAATCTGTGACAAAATCTTGTCTTGTTCTCCAGGTTTGTTTGGTGAGTCAATATCAGTGTCAGTGACTTTAAACACTGATTTGTGTCAAGACGATGACATAATGTGGAAGTTTGGAGCTGAAAAGTTCATTGTAGCTCAAATCAGTATGGAGAAACAATCCTTCGCCATACATGATGGTCCTGATGGGAGATTCAGGGACAGACTGAAGCTAGATCATCAAACTGGATCTCTGACCATCACAAACATCACAACTCAACATGCGGGACTCTATGAAGCAATTATAAGTGGAGAAAATATTACAACAATATCTTTCGATCTTACAGTCTATGGTAAATAGTGATTATTTGCCCTGCCCTTCATAATCTTATTTTATTATGTATATACTAAAACATGTGTTTTATAGTTTGAGATGATAGACTGATTCACTTTTATTACACTACACACTCATACAACACATTATTCTGAAAACATGTTTGTGGACTAGATTCAATCATATTTCTGTTTATTTCTCATGTTTTCAGCTCGTCTGCCTGTTCCTAACATTACCAGAGACTGTACTTCATCATCACCATCACAGCAGAATTGTTCATTGTTGTGTTCAGTGGTGAATGTGGTGAATGTGAATCTCTCCTGGTACAAAGGAAACAGTTTATTGTCCAGCATCAGTGTGTCTGATCTCAGCATCAGTCTCTCTCTACCTCTGGAGGTGGAATATCAGGATAAAAACACCTACAGCTGTGTGATCAACAATCCCATCAGCAACCAGACCAGACATCTGAACATCAGTGAACTCTGTCACACATGTACAGGTATGGCAACACTGATTTATGTGCTTAAGTACAAATTCACTCACACTAATGAAACTCTCCTTCACACACTCCAGACTCCAGACTGATAGTATTGATTTCTGCTACTGCTGCTGGATCTCTGTTGATTGTGGTTGCAGTCGGCATCTTCTGCATCTGCAGGAGAAAGAGAAAAACTGACCAAAAAGGCAAGTGAAACTTAATTTCCTTTAAACAAGGGTTAAGTATACTCTAAATGTTTTAATCAACTGATATCACTAATTATCAAAGCGTTAACACCCACTAGTTCCACAGTAAGGCAACTACTTGTTTGGCACTTATCTGTTAATGACATTGTAGAGCACTCTTTACTCATCTCACTCACACAAAGTAAGTTTTCACATGTCTCAAATTACATCAAAACACACTGAAAATACAAACATAGAAATGCCATCTTAGTTAATTCCGTAATAAACAGCTTTCATCACTTTATGAACACAATCTTACCTGTGTAAAGACTGCAGCACCCATTAACGCTTTACCTTTGGCAGCACTAAAAAACAACACGTTGTAAAGAACCAGATCTAAGGAATCTGAATTAAGTTTAAGGTTTGTTATTATAATCTATTATTGTTGTTGCTGAAACAGAGACTCATGAAGAAGAGATCACTTATGCTGTGCCAAAGTTCTACAAAAGAAAAGCACAGAAATCGGTAAGATGTTGTTAGTACTAACATTAGCATGGCATGTAACATGCGTAGCAATACACATGCAATAATGATTATTGTTGTTTAATGTTGACTATTGCATTATACAGTGTCCTTTTGTCATGTAAGGCGCCTATAAATAAACTGTAAATGAAAAATGAAAAACATCACATGTATCCACCCACAAACTATGCTCTACTCTTTAGCACACAAATAACCACACAAAAACTAAGGCATAACAGAGACTTGCAGTTCTTTCTTTACTCAGAAACACATAAATAACATTTACTTTTATTATCATTTACTCTTTTGAGATCCAACTGGAGCATCTTCAACAACTTAACCACATCTAACTGACCACATAACTTGCACAAACAGGTTAGATGCTATTTTTTTTTTTGTGTGAATCATCAAGTTCAGGAAGTCGCATGCTGTGACAAATAAAGAAATGGGTCACAAGTCTGTGAGTCTGTTTCCATAAAGGTGTGCATTAAAAAAAAAAAAAAAAAACATTACTATTGATAGACACCATACAAGAACTGTTGTTGTTGATGTGTGAGTAATCAAACTTAGGGAGTTTGCATCTATAAAATTGTCAACATTTAATTATATTCATAATGTAACCTATAGCTTTACCTGTGCAGTCCATGCTAATACAACTGAACAATTTTGCTACTATGTTACATCATTGTTTGATGTGCATTCTAAAATGTGGATTTCTTTTAGATTGTTATATATTTTATTGCATCTTTTATTTATTGTTTTTTTACACTACAGGAAGGTAAAGATGAGGATCATGTGGATTATGCACCTATTACAATGACAGGATGATCAAACTTCAGTCATTTTCTTAATACAAGTACTAGATACTTTACATACAAAAACCTGTATGGATGAGTCTATGGTTAAATTTTGGGATTGGTGAAGAATCACAAGAAGTATCAATAATACTGACACAAATAAGTAAATAAATAAAAGTATATAAAACTAGTAGTAGTAGTAGTAATTACAGTACATGCAATAAAAGTGTAAGATTTGTATTTTTAGTTATATACATTTTTAGTGTATAATTCCAAGTATAAAACAGCTATCTATATATGTTATTTATTTGTTATTTGTGACGCTGAACCACAAAACCAGTCATAAGGGTCAATTTTTCTAAACTGAGCATTATACATCATGTGAAAGCTGAATAAATAAGCTTTCCATTGATGTATGGTTTGTTAGGACAATATTTGGTCGAGATACAACTAATTGAATATATGTAATCTGAGGATGCAAAAATATCAAAATATTGTGAAAATCACCTTTGTCCAAATGAAGCTCTTATTAATGCATACTACTAATCAAAAATTATGTTTTAATATATTTACAGTAGGAATTTTACTAAATATCTTCATGGAACATGATCTTTGCTTTCCTAATGATTTTTGGCATAAAAGAAAAATCAATAATTTTGACCCATACAATGTATTTTTGCCTATTGCTACAAATATACCCCAGCAACTTAAGACTCGTTTTGTGGTCCAGGGTCACATTTGTTCTAACATTACAAACAAGTTCTTCATGAGCACGTGGCGTTACTGGAAATTTGTGGTGGATGTTTGTGGGTGTGTGTTTTTTTTTTTTTTTTTTTTTTTTTTCCATTCCTGTGCAAAGCTCACATGGACTTCTGTTTCACACAGAAGACCAGTACAATGAAATAAAGTACAAAATCCATCAATGCTGATCTTTGACAAAACAGCATGCAGACCAAATACAATTTTTTAAATGTAGTTATCTAAGACAGTAATCTGTTCTGAGACTGTTCTGATGAGTTTGGCTCATATGTGGCCAAATTTTCAACTTGAGGCATGTTTTAATATCTAGATGATACAGTGTGTTGTCTTGTCAGCATGACACTGAGCTATAAAAACCGATTACTCAATATTAAAAGTTATTCAGCAAACAAGGAAAAGAGTCTATTTTTAAGATCCTTCTATCACCGGTGAAGTATCTAGGCCACTATAATACTTCAAATGAATTCCTGTCAGCCTCAGTTGTTTTCCTCTTCGTTATGCATTACAGCTTTGTTGCAGAAATGACAACTCATGATTGGATAATGATCAAGATTAATTTCCTTCTACATTCTACTACATGCCTACATATCTCACTTACAAGAAAAATGTTCACTTCAAGTGCCTCAGGCAGGGGAGTTATTCCAGGCATCCAGACTAACACTTATCTAAATGGGGAAACTCTGAAATGCAGATAAACTGCTTACCTTCCTTATAAGAAACAAACCTGTGAAACATTCATTAATTTTACAGACATTTCTGTTAAACCTAAAACACAATGGAATGAAGTGCAACATTTAAAATACAGAAAAACACCTTTAAAAACAAAAAAAGTGTAAAATTCCTTCAAGTTAAAGAGATCTAAAAACTAACATTTGATGTTTATCTGCTTACCCCCAGGGCATCCAAGATGCAGGTGACTTTGTTTCTTCAGAAGATTTTAAACTCAAAATGTCGCAGTGTGTTAGTCATTTAATGGCAGTCAATGGGATCCACAGCTTTGAGAGTCAAAAAAAAACATACACAGGCAAAACTGAATTAAACCCTGCGGCTTGCTACGATACATTGAGGTGTTAAGCATGAAACAGTCGGTCTGTACAAGAAACTGAACAGCATTTATATAATTTCTTACCTCTGATCCACAGCAGTGTTCAATCCTGAGTGTGAATCCGATGAGTGTGTTTATGTGTCTGTATGTGTGTGTGGCAGATTTTGATGGATATTAAGATCATCAATTTCTACAAGAAATGTGCATTTGAATTGAAAAGAAAATCATAATTTAATGGAAAAAGTAATTTTTGGGCCATTTTCCATTGTGGTACACTGTTGCCGTATGGCAATGTTTTTCTAAATACCCCTATAGTTCCTATATATATATATATAACAAAGGAGGCCAGCGGGTAGGTGCTGTGCAGGTAAACCTCACTCCCCTGATCTCAAGAGGCGCATTAGCGACTGACGCTATAGTGGCTGCAGTCATTAGCCTGCTTGTCCACCCATGCCGGAGTCCGCTTGCAAACCGCTCGGAGCGGTGTGCGAGTAGGACCCGGGGAGAGGGATTACAGATTTATCAGAGGTTGTGTTAGACTTTAGCATTGTCTGTCAGTTTGACATTCTCAATGGTAGTGTAAAACAACACCCCTTTTTACCTTGCTAAAATCAGCTCTGCAAAAATCAGCCCATTCTGGTTGAGGCTGCTTTAAATGTTAATGAGCTCTGCTTGCCCCGCCCCTCTCTTCTCTCTGTGGAGTGACCAGCCTGTTTACTTTAGCCACATTTAGCTCACCACCAGCTGGACAGGAGTGGGAATTACAGCTATAATTTACAATAGATCACCCTCGGTCTAATCTTTCAAAGTGACGGACAGCCTTCAGATTTTCAGTTAAGGCAACCTCTGATTAACGCAACACCTGGCGTTTTTCTTTAAAATAAACATTTTTATCAGGCTTCTATAGATTTCTACCTAAGTACCGGTATTATGTTGAATTTTGGTAGGTTTAGGGTTAGGTGTGGGGGAGGGGTTAGGATTAGGGGTGGGGATAGGATTAGGCATTCAGGTTGCAATTTCAACAAGAGGAGGTAATAATTTGGCAGGGGTTGAACATGGGCACAACACTGGTACTTCTGATTGGGCTGATGCTGGGATTTAGCGAGTTTGATGTAAAAGTATTTGATGGACGTGTACTATATATCGAGAGCATTCACGCAGTATCATTATCATTATCATTTTTGACTGAGGTGGCTATATTACTATTTATAGGCCAAGTATTAATACGGTCTGCAGCAGAGGGGGCGGGAAAACAAGTAGCAGAGTAGCGGAATTAATGGATCTTTAGCGGAGTAATGGGGGGATTGGTGAGAGAGGCTGATCAGCATAGAGGGGCAGTGGCTCAAGCCACTGGACCACCCGCTGTGCACAGCCCTGATACACAGATATTTTTGATGAAATCCAAAAGCTCTCTGATCCTGCATAGACAGCAGCACAACTGAAATGTTCACTTTATGGATGGAGTTGGCTGTTAAATTGCATTTGCACATGCGAGGAGAACATTGCAGTATATATGAAGAGTTCAGATGCAAAACCTTCTAGAACACCCCAGTCAAAAATGAGATAATGATACTGACTGAATGCCCTCGACGCATAGTATATGTCCGTCAAATACTTTTACTTCAAACTCGCTAAATTCCAGTGTCAGACCAATCAGAAGTACCGGTACTTAGATAGACACCTAGATAGGAGCCTGATAAAAATACTTATTTTAAAGAAAAACATCAGATAGACTTAGAGGCTTTTGCATCTGAACTCTTCATATTTAAATTTATTTAAATACATAGTTTAATATTAATTATCAGTATTAAAACAGTTGAAACAGAGCTCTAATATCGCATTCTTATCAACTAATCAGATTCGAGGACCAGAAAGAACTGTTGTATAAATGCATTTATATATATAGGGCAGCCATCTAGTGGTTACACCTTGGTATTGCAGATGATAAATGGTGCATAATAGACATGCACCGACATGTCTGCCAACAATCGGCATCATTTCGACAGTTAAAATTAAGACTGTAAAATATATTATGTATGTTATGCACATATTATGTATTGTGTAACCTCATCTCAGCTATTTGTTTGGTTCAATGGTTCAAACTGCTTTCCCTCTCACAAAAATGCATTACTACATTTCTAATAATAATAATAATAAAAAAAGATGACCAGCAAATTATATTTAACATTTAAAATAAAATAATACATTTCTTAAATAAGCTTCAAATTATTTCTACTGCTCCTCTTAAATATAAATAGAGATTCATAATAATTTATTGGGATGCAATGTTAAATGCCCTAGTTTGTCACAACAACCCTGACAAATGTAAAATTATAATAATTTAATACTGTCAGGATGAGTGTAGAGAGGAGACGTAGGAAGGAGCAGAGGACGAGGAAATATAACAGGGTTTTAATGATACAATCCAACAAGGGTACAGACAGGAACAGCAAGGGAACACACTCCAACATAATATTAAGATCGGACAGGGACAAAGGAACTGAAACAAACTTATGAAGGGTACACTGTAAAAAACTATTTGTTGAGTCAACTTAGAATAATTTGTTACCTGGCTGCCCTAACATTTTAGGTTCAGTCAACTAAAAAAGTTTATTCAACTTGAAATGTTAAATTATACTAAGTGACAACTTAGATATTTGAGTTGATTCAACTTAAAATTTTAAGGCACCTGGGTTACTTAAGCATCTGTTAAGTTTAACAAACACAAATATCTACAAATAATTTACTTAGTACAACTTAACCTTTCAAGTTGACTAAACCTAATTGAATTGACTGAACTTAAAATTTCAAAGCAACAGGGTAACAAATTATTTTAAGTTGACTCAACAAATTGTGTTTTTTGTATTTTTACAATGTAGCTACCCAGACACAGACAGGTGTGGGTAATTAACCAATGATGACTTAACAAGAAACGGAACAGCAAAGACCAAATAAGGGCATAGGAGGGCACTAATATAACACCCAGGCTTTTAGTGGAAGTAACAGTACATCCGTTAGATTGTAAGTCAAAAGATTCTGTGTATTGTTTTTAGGTCCATAGAGTAACACCTCTGTCTTATCAGAATTTAATAGCAGAAAATTATTGGTCATCCAATCTTTTACATTTTAAACACACTCTGTTAACTTCGATAATTCAGAAGTTTCATCTGGTCTTGTTGAGATATATAGTTGAGTATCATCAGCATAACAATGGAAACTAATCCCGTGTTTTCTAATAATATTACACACACACCCAGAGCAGTGGGCAGCCCGGGGAGCAGTCACGGGTCTCACCTATAAGTTATTGTTTCCATAATATGTTTAAAATAAGTTATTGTTTCCATAATATGATTCTACTGTGTATACTTATTATATTTATTATTATGTATATATAAATACACACATATACTGTCAGGTTTGTGTGTAGCAGGCAGAAAGATGACGATCGGAGAAGTTTTTAACAAAATGATTTTAATAATAATAGAAAAACAGGCAGACAGATATTGCACACAACTAATATAGACTGAGAACGGAGAAAGAAATACTGAACAGAATGGGGTATAAATACATGGGCAAACGAGAGCAAATAAATAACAGGTGCGGGGTAATTAATCAAAAACCATAGTAACACATGAGAAACAGAAACAGAAGGCAGGAGAACAGGGAAAACAGAACCAAAACACAAAGAACACGTGACACATACAGTATGCATTTTGAAAATATTTACATGTATATATTTATATTAATTTAATTAATATTATATATAAATATTTTAATATATAAACATGACATTTTTCTTAAATATATACATTAATGCACACAGTACACACACACACACACACACACACACTGGATGCAATTAATCATGTTTAATCGCACTTTCAATTCCACGACTGAGGTGAGACCTTTGACTGCTCCCCGGGCTGCCCACTGCTCTGGGTGTGTGTGTTTGTTCACCTTTCACTGCTGTGTGTGTGTGCACTTGGATGGGTGAAATGCAGAGCACAAATTGTGATTTTGGGACACCATACTTGGCCACATGTCAGGTCCTAAAGTTATAGTTTCATACTGAAGCTGCTGAAAACCTTAGAGTAAAATCGTTCCTGACTCATCAGAGTCATTTCTTCTGTTTTCAGTGGAACCTAAAGTAACACAGGAAAAGATATAAAAGAGTCTAAATTAATTTGTGAGAGTAAAATGAGCAGCGGCTGTATAGTAATGACCAATCACCAATGCATACCAGTGAAGAAGATAAATATAATATAATTAATATCAAATCTTTAACCAGTTGAGGTCAATGTCCTTATTTATTTATTTATTTTTACTCTACCTGCCATAAAAGACTATTTAATTTGAACAGTTGATTTAAAATAGACCAAATATCTTAAAATGAAAGATATTCTGGAAAGATATTCTGGAGGACATCTGTTGAACCGACTTAAACAGACGTTGTCATAAAGTGAAGCTCTGTTATGCTATAGCAATGAAATCGGTACGTGTCTCTGTCCAACGCGGCTAAGGGTCTATGAGGACATTGGCGTGATCTCAAAAAAACATGGTCGCCACAACTTTAAGGTTTGAGCACCTATTAGACAAGGTTAACGGAGGTCACGACACTGAACTTAAACTCACTGGGCATGTTCATCATGGCCCTAAAGGTCTGTGTAAGAATTTTGAAACAAATCGCCACTAGTTGGTATAACGAAGTTTTATGGCTCTGTAATCACGTGGTGTTTCACACATCCACACAATATGCATATCATTTGATAGATCTCCTCATGATGAACAACTTTGCCTCAAGACCAATTGCTGTCAATCAAACCGTTCATTAATTATTCACAAATATATGAAAAACCTACTTTTGCGAACTAGTCCTAGGTTTTTCACTCAATCTCGATCAAACCACTGCAGCACAGTTCTCCAGACTCTCTAGATCAATAATTATCAAAAAAATGTTGAATTTTGTCCTTTGGTTAGCTATAACGGGGTCATTTAGAAAAGGGGCGTGGCCACATATATCCAAAAGCCTATAAAACCCAAACAAAAACTCAAAACTTTACAAAACTTGGAGAAAACATGTATCAGATGACTCTTAACAAGCATGCAAAGTTTTGTTAAGATCGGACCATAGGTGGCGCTATAACAGTTAAAAAGGCTTCAAAAACACTACCTGTGTATAATAAATGGCTTCAAATGGCTAAATAAATGCTCATATATTCACACAAACACTGGATCTTCATATCATTTGATAGATCTCCTCATGATGAACAACTTTGCCTCAAGAACCATTGCTGTCATTCAAGTCGTTCATTAAATATTCACAAATACGTTAAAAACCTACTTTTGCTAACTAGTCCTAGGTTTTTCACTCGATCTTGAGCAGACCACTGCAGTAATATTCTCTGGACTCTCTAGATCAACAATTATCAAAAAATTTTGAATTTTGTCCTTTGGTTAGCTATAACGGGGTCATTTAGAAAAGGGGCGTGGCCACATATACGCAAAAGCCTATAAAACCTAAACAAAAACTCAAAACTTTCTGAAAATTGGTAAGAACATGTGTCAGATCAGTCTTAACAAGCATGCAATGTTTCATGGAGATCGGACCATAGGTGGCGCTATAAGCTTCAAAAACACTGGATTTCTATGGTAAATGGTCTCAAATTGCTGAAAAAATGCTCATATATTCACACAAACACTAGATCTTCATATGATATGACAAATCTTTTGAACAACTTTGCATAGCACCTTAAAGGCCTTAACTGCTCGAACCCCGGTAATTGCTGCTTGCAGCTATATTTATTATTATTTTTCTGCCGTAAAACTGATCGTGCAGACCAAACCGTAAGTCCTAGAGAGTTCAAATTTGGCCAAAAGGTAGAGCTCAATTTGGGGAGAACCTATCAAAGTATGAGCCCAAACGGCCCATAGGTGGCGCTACAGAGCAAAAAACTAAATTTTTTTACATTTTTGGCCCTAGCTCGTACATTTTTGGTCATAGACTCAAAAAATTTACATCGTTGCGATCCTTGGGTCAATACGCACAAAAGTATAGTGACGCAGATTTTTCGTACGAAGCCCGGTTTTTCCGCAAAATGGCGCTATATCCGAAACCTACTTTTGCGAACTAGTCCTAGGTTTTTCACCCAATCGGAACCAAACCAGTGCAGAAATGTTCTCTGGACAGTGAATATCAATAATTATTAAAAAAAAATTGAAATTTCGACTCATCGTTGTGAAGGGTCCCCGAAAAGTTTGTCAGGTGGAGGGCCATTTTTACTAAAATGGCTATAACTCAGGAACCAAATGAGATATGTTCACCAAACTCGGTACACATGTGTATAAGCTCAATCTTTGGTCAAATAAAAAAAAAGCACAGTTCTGCCACTTGGTGGCGCTATAAGCCTGAAAAAACATAAAAATGACTATAACTATGCAATCGTTGGTCTGATCGACCTGAAAATTGGTATGCAGTGTCTCTGTCCAATGTGCCATAAGGGTCTATGAGAACATTGGCGTATCTCAAAAAACATGGCCGCCATCGGCCAACGAAGTTTGAGCACCCATTAGACAAGGTTAACGGAGGCCGATCGGAACGAAACTCACTGGGCATATTCGACTCATGGCCGTAAAGGTCTGTAAGAATTTTGAAACAAATCGGTCACTAGTTGGCGCTAACGAGTTTTTTGCCTCTGTAATGTGCCTCACTCACGTGGTGTTTCACACATCCACACAATATGCATATCATTTGATAGATCTCCACATGCTGAGCAACTTTGCCTCAAGAACCATTACTGTCAATCAAATCATTCATTAATTATTCACAAATATGTGAAAAACCTACTTTTGCGAACTAGTCCTAGGTTTTTCGCTCAATCTCGATCAAACCACTGCAGTGCAGTTCTCCAGACTCTCTAGATCAATAATTATCAAAAAAATGTGGAATTTTGTCCTTTGGGTAGCTATAACGGGGTCATTTAGAAAAGGGGCGTGGCCACATATACCCAAAAGCCTATAATACCTAAACAAAAACTCAAAACTTTACAAAAGTTGGAGAAAACATGTGTCAGATGACTCTTAACAAGCATGTAAAAGTTCATGGAGATCGGACCATAGGTGGCGCTATGACAGTTAAAAAGGCTTCAACAACACGAAATTTCAAAAGTAAATTGCCTTAAATTGCTATAACATGCTCATATAATCACAGAAACACTAGAACTTCATACCATATGATAGATCTCCTCATGCTGAGCAACTTTGCCTCAAGAACCATTGCTGTCAATCAAGTCATTTATTACATATTCACAAATATGTGAAAAACCCACTTTTGCGAACTAGTCTTAGGTTATTCACTCGATCTCGATCAAACCACTGCAGCACAGTTCTCCAGACTCCCTAGATCAATAATTATCAAAAAAAAAGTTAAACTTTTGACTCACGGTCGCAAAGGGGCGCCAAAACGTTCAAAAGAGGCGGGGCCACTTTTAGTAAAATGGCTATAACTTTGGAACAGAAGGACATATCATCACCAAACTCGGAACACATATGTAAAAGCTCAGCCTTTTCCAAAAAATCCAAAAAATTGCGGAGCTTGACCACTTGGTGGCGCTATAATAGAGAAAAAACATAAAAATGGCTATAACTATGCAATCGTCAGTCCAATCGACCTGAAAATTGGTATGCAGTGTCTCTGTCCAATGTGCCATAAGGGTCTATGAGAACATTTGCGTATCTCAAAAAACATGGCCGCCATCGACCAATGAAATTTGAGCACCTATTAGACAAGGTTAACGGAGGCCGATCGGAACGAAACTCACTGGGCATGTTCGACTCATGGCCCTAAAGGTCTGTAAGAATTTTGAAACAAATCGGCCACTAGTTGGCGCTAACTAGTTTTATGGCTCTGTAATCACGTGGTGTTTCACAAATCCACACAATATGCATATCATTTGATAGATCTCCTCATGATGAACAACTTTGCCTCAAGAACCATTACTGTCAATCAAATCATTCATTAAATATTCACAAATATGTCAAAAACCTACTTTTGCGAACTAGTCCTAGGTTTTTTGCTCAATCTCGATCAAACCATTGCAGTAATATTCTCTGGACTCTCTAGATCAATAATTATCAAACAAATGTTGAATTTTGTCCTTTGGTTAGCTGTAAGGGGGCCATTTACAATAGGGGCGTGGCCACATATACCCAAAAGCTTATAAAACCAAAACGAAAACTCAAAACTTTACGAAAATTGGAGAAAACATGTGTCTGATAATTCTTAACAAGCATGCAAAGTTTCATGGAGATCGGAGCATAGGTGGCGCTATAACAGTTAAAAAGGCTTTAAAAACAAGATTTCTATGGTAAATGGACTCAAATTGTTAAAAAATGCTCATCTATTCACACAAACACTAGATCTTACACTTACATCTGTATGATATATCCCCTCATTCTGAACAACTTTGCATACCACCTGAAAGGCCTTATATGCTCGAACCCCGGTAATTGCTGCTTGCAGCTATATTTATTATTATTATTCTTCCCTAAAACTGATCGTGCAGCCCAAACCGTAAGGCCTAGAGAGCTGAAACTTGGTCAGAAGGTAGTAGTCCCCCTCGCTACTCAGGCGCAAAGAACCAACCCAATTGGCCTAACGGGGGCGCTACAGTGCAAAAAACTAACATTTCAGACGTTTTTGGGCGTAGCTCGTAAACCGCTTGCCGTAGACTCAAAAATTTGACATCGTTGCGATCCTTGGAATAGCCCGGACAAAAGTGCACAGGCACGATTTTTGCTCTAGGACGCACCGTTTTCCCGCAAAATTGACCTATATCCGAAACCTACTTTTGCGAACTAGTCCTAGGTTTTTTGCCCGATCGGAACCAAACCACTGCAGAAATAATCTGTGGACATTGAATATCAATAATTATCAAAAAAAAGTTGAAATTTTCATTTTGCCGCGAAACAGTAGGCCAATTAGCGTCTATGCTAACGTTAGCCAAATGTTATTCAGACTATAACTCTGGAACGGAATGAGGTATCTTCACCAAACTCGGTACACATGTGTACAAGCTCAAACTTTAGTCAAATAAAAAAAATTGCACAGCTCTGCCACTTGGTGGCGCTATTAGCCTGAAAAAACATAAAAATGACTATAACTATGCACTCGTTGGTCCAATCGACTTGAAAATTGATATGCAGCATCTTGGTCCAAACTGGCACAAGTCTATAGGAGGACATTTGCGTATCTCAAAAAACATGGCCGCCATCGGCCAACGAAGTTTGAGCACCTATTAGACAAGGTTAACGGAGGCCAATTGGAACGAAACTCACTGGGCATGTTCGACTCATGGCCCTAAAGGTCTGTAAGAATTTTGAAATAAATTGGCCACTAGTTGGCGCTAACGAGTTTTACGGCTCTGTAATCATGTGGTGTTTCACACATCCACACAGTATGCATATCATTGGATAGATCTCCTCATGATGAACAACTTTGCCTCAAGAACCATTGCTGTCAATCAAATCGTTCATTAATTATTCACAATTATGTGAAAAACCTACTTTTGCGAACTAGTCCTAGGTTTTTTGCTCAATCTTGATCAGACCACTGCAGCACAATTTTCTGGACTCTCTAGATCAATAATTATCAAAAAAATGTGAAATTTTGTCATTTGGTTAGCCATAACGGGGTCATTTAGAAAAGGGGCGTGGCCAAAAATACCCAAAAGCTTATAAAACCTAAACAAAAACTCAAAACTTTACGAAAAGTGGGGAGAACATGTGACAGATGACTCTTAATAAGCATGCAAAGTTTCGTGAAGATCGCACCATAGGTGGCGCTATAACAGTTAAAAAGGCTTCAAAAACACAAGCTGTGTATGGTAATTGGCTTCAAATGGAAAAATAAATGCTAGTATATTCACATAAACACTAGATCTTAATATCATCTGATAGATCTCCTCATAATGAACAACTTTGCCTCAAGAACCATTGCTGTCATTCAAGTCGTTCATTAATCATTCACAAATATGTTAAAAACCTACTTTTGCGAACTAGTCCTAGGTTTTTCACTCAATCTCGATCAAACCACTGCAGCACAGTTCTCCAGACTCTCTAGATCAATAATTATCAAAAAAATGTTGAATTTTGTCCTTTGGTTAGCTATAACGGGGTCATTTACAAAAGGGGCGTGGCCACATATACCCAAAAGCCTATCAAACCTAAACAAAAACTCAAAACTTTACGAAAATTGGTGAGAACATGTGTCAGATGATTCTTAACAAGCATGCAAGGTTTCGTGAAGATCGGACCATAGGTGGCGCTATAACAGTTAAAAAGGCTTCAAAAACACAAGCTGTGTATGGTAAATGGCTTCAAATGACTAAATGCTCATATATTCACACAAACACTAGATCTTCATATCATTTGATAGATCTCCTAATGATGAACAACTTTGACTCTTGGACCATTAATGTCAATCCAATTGTTCTTTAAATATTTCATATTATTTAAAAAACCTACTTTTGGGAACTAGTTCTAGGTGTTTAACTCAAAATAAATAAAACCACTGCAGTAAAATTGCCTGGACTCTCTAGATAAACATTTATCAAAAAAAAAAAAAAAATGTTAAACATTTGCATTTAGATAGCCATTTAGATAGCCACTTAATAATAAGATCATGATCTACTGTACCCGAGTCTATAAAACCTAAAAGAAAAGAAAATTTCACAAACCTAAGTCAAATCATCATCATATGATTCTAAAAAAGCCTGCATTTTAAAGACATCAGGCAAAAAAGGCAATGTAACAGTTATAAAGCTTAAAAACTATGCATCGCTCTTTAAAATGTCATGAAATTACAACTATAACCACTAGATGGCAGTAGAAGACCACTAATGGCTCATTGAAATGAACAGTGCTATTCACAGATTGTTTTCCATTCATTTCAATTCATACATAGAGTAAATCACTGTTATTACATTTCAAATCACATTTAGTCAAAGTTTAACACTTCATTTAAACACATATATCATATTTGACAATAATACAAGATTATGATTACAGTGAAACCTGAAAATGATATATAAAATCTTAAAAAGACAAGACTTGAACCAAATATTTTGTCACCTACCATTTAATACACAAATCTCTTATGTGCAACAAAATGTGTGTGTGTAGTAATGCTTAATGAACATTGATATAACAGTTTAACTATTTAATTTTTTGTCAAAAAAATGTTGAACATTTGCATTTAGTCAGTAAAAACAGCACCACTTAATAATAACATCATGATCTACTGTACCCACAAATCTATAAATCTTAAAAGAAAACAAAATTTCACAAACCTAAGTAAAATCATTATCATATGATTCTAAACAAGCATACAATTTTATCAACATAAGGCAAAAAAGGCAATGTTACAGTTATAAACTTAAAACTAGAAGCTAAAGTTCGAAAACAAACTTTAAATGTTGGCTTAGAGAGCCAACCCGGGCAGCCTTGGGGCAAAAGAGCCAGAGCACTTGTGTGCCCGGCGTTCTCGAGCTGCCCCGCTGCGAAAATGCGCCCTTGCTATTTCATTTTCTAATAAAAAAGCAGACTAGGCTATGACAACAGGTTCAACAGAGTTGGCTAGCTGGATGTGAAATAATTATTTGTATTGTTTTTATATGCTTGTAATTGTTTTCCCTGTTTCCTATTTCAAAGTTCTGTAATCTAAATGAAACACTGTAAAATAGTCTTTGAATTGAGATCTTGAAGGATTAGTTATCCTGTGGCCCCCTCTGGTGGACAACATTACCATTATTGCCTTCATCTCTGAATCATATTAACATTGCATAGTTTTCATTAAATATTGATTCTTGTTAGAGCAATAAATAAATGCATACATAAATATATAACAGAAGCCAAGACAAATGAACGATTTTTTGTTTTTTTTTGTGGAGTAACATTGAAGACAGAATGCAGAATGCGGCCTCTTTAATGTTGAAATCCAATATAATGATCCACATCCGATTTATTTCTCAACAGTTCATGTTCACTTGAGACATAAACGACTATTTTCGATTATATTCGTTAAGCTATGATTTATTTCGAAATGATCTTGTCTGTGTTTGTCGGAGAGAAGTGTTTCTTATTGGCAGAAGCGAGGATTAATGTAGTTCGGAACGTGTGCGTCAAAGCCACGACGCGTTGCTGTGGAGTTGAGCACTAAAGCACAAATAATCAAGCATTTTACCTTTTTAATATATTGCTCTACTATTATTGTGTTGAATCGCTGGAGTGTTTGTATTTAAATACCTTTAAAAGACGTGCAAATGATGTCTTTGTTGAGACAGACGGGGAACTGAGCCTTGTCGCCCATGTTAGTAAACATATGAAACAGCTCATTTGCACTCAGTGCAGCTCTTTAAAATGTTTATCAATTTTTATTGTGTACAGTAGGTGCAGTGTTTTTATTTAAATGCTTTTAAAAGACGTTCAGTCATGTATAGTTCACAGACGGAGATCTCCGAGCCGTGAAGCTCATGTCAGTATAACGCACTCGCTAAAGACAGCGCTTTAGGTTTGAAATAAAACAGCCCACAAACACCTGAATTTATGTCTTGATGTGTTCTAATGGGTGGATTACATACAATCGCTGGAATATTTTTTTTTTATATATATTTTTTGTGAGCGCGTGCGGATAGCACTGGCTGATCGAAGCGGTCACAGATCTATGATGTTTTACACTGTTCACTGGTCAGACAGTCATCATTCATGAGCCATGGACCTGATAATAATCAGATATGTTGGTGTAGCTTGTCAGTATGAATTAAATTCCTGTATTTATTTGTATTTTTAACCGATTGCAAAGTGAAACTAAGCTATGTCGTTAAAACGCCACGAAATTGCAATTTTAACCACTAGATGGCAGTAGAAGACCACTAATGCATCATTAAACAGACTACAACAGTGCATTTCATGGCTTGTTTTCAATTAATTTCAATTTATGCATAAACTAAATCAGTTATAACATTTCAAATCACATTTAGTAAAAGTTTAACACTTCATTTAAACACATATATCATATTTGACAATAATACAAGATTATGATTACAGTGAAACCTGAAAATGATGTATAAAATCTTAAAAAGACAAGACTTGAACTAAACATTTTGTCACCTACCATTTATTACACAAATCTCTTGTGTGCAACAAAATGTGTGTGTGTGTGTGTGGTAATGCTTAATGAACATTAATATAACAGTTTAACTCTTTAATTTCTGTGTTTGTGAGTGTATTCTCCATCATGGATGTGTTTTAGTGTGTTAGCCATATATTTTGGGTTGGACTACATCCTAAATCCACACAACCTTAAAGGCCTTATTTGCTCGAACCCCGGTAATTGCTGCTTGCAGCTATATATATATATATATATATATATATATATATATATATATATATATATAATATATATTTTTTTTTTCCTTTACAGTAAATTATTTAAATATGTGTAATAACATTAATTTAGAGTTTTTAAGCATGTTGGTGGTTTTCATTGCTACAGCTTCAGTGTTGTTGAGATGCGGATAGATCTTGTTGCCTCAAATTTAAAAAGACCAAATAAAAATTCCTGTTTAAAACATCCACAGGGACATTTACAGAAGAGATTTCAGTGTTCTTCCATTCCTGGAACTCTTGAACACCCTTTTTACTGATGTGATATGTTCAAAGTTTCCACTGACCAACTTAAAAGTATTTTGTTAATATAAACATTTTTTAAATGTATTTTTATTTTATAAAAAATATTTTATATAAAGGTTATAGAATTTTTTTAAAATAGTTATTATTTTAATGCTGTCCTGATTTATATATTTGTTGACCAGTAATTTTCTCCCATAAAACTTGAATAAGACAGAGATATTATTGGACCAAAAGACAGAGAATCTCTTGGCTTACAATCTACAACTAGATGGATGTACTGTTACTTCCACTACAGTCAAAAGTCTGGGTGTTATATTAGACAGCAACTTGTCTTTTGAAAATCATATTTCTCATGTTACAAAAACAGCATTCTTCCATCTGAACATTGCCAAGCTATGAAATGTTACCCGTTTCTGACGCAGAACAGCTAGTTTATGCATAATCGCATAATGCCCTTCAGAAATAAATCGTAAGAAGAAGTAAGATCAAAAGGGTGTTTAATATTTTTTTGCAAAAAGAAAACAAAAACAAAAAGAAACAAGTAAAACGGTTCATGTTGATTGATTTTTACAAAACAATAAGCATCTCACAAATCTATCACACACTAAATGCCGGATTCAACAAGTCTGGAAATTAAAAAGTAACAAAAATAACATCTGGCCCCTCCCCCCTTCACCCAG
>VONZ01001176.1:27500-199126 GCA_012976165.1 Labeo catla | reverse complement strand
AGTCAAAATTACAAGAATAAAGTTCAAATGTTTTGAGAATAAAGTCAAAATGTTTCAAGAATAAAGTCGAAATTATGATAATAAAGTTGAAATGTTGAGAATAAAGTCAAAATTACAAGAAAAGTTGAAATGTTTCGACATTAAAGTCGAAATGTTTCAAGAATAAAGTCAAAATGTTTTAAGAATAAAGTTGAAATTACGAGAATAAAGTTGAAATGTTTTGAGAATAAAGTCAAAATGTTTCGAGAATAAAGTTGAAAGGTTTCAAGAATGAAGTCAAATTACAAGAATAAAGCTCACTTAGAATAAAGTCAAAATTACAAGAGAAGTTTAAATGCTCGACAATAAAGTTGGAAATGTTTCAAGAATAAAGTTGAAATGTTTCAAGAATAAAGTCAAGATGTTTCAAGAATAAAGTCGAAATTATGAGAATAAAGTCAAAATGTTTCAAGAATAAAGTCGAAATTACAAGAATAAAGTAGAAATTACGAGAATAAAGTCAAAATGTTTCAAGAATAAAGTAAAAATTACAAGAATAAAGTTCAAATGTTTCGACATTAAAGTCGAAATGTTTCAAGAATAAAGTTGAAATGTTTCAAGAATAAACTCGAAATTATGAGAATAAAGTCAGAATGGTTAGAAAATAAAGTCAAAATTACAAAAATTAAATTGTAGCATTTAAAGTTATAATATTTTGAGAGTATAGCCTGTACATGCAAATGCCCCAGATAAGGAGAACCGGGAGAAGTTGCCAGGCCACCAGAATTCATTTGAATAAAGTCTCAGCTTTCAAAATCTGTCAGTTTTATATCAAAATACAAACAGTGTGTCTTGCAATAACGTGTTTTTCACGCTCTTTACTGTGGCGGGACAAATCGCTGTATTCATGCAACTCTTTGATAACAATGAGACATTCATTTAATTAAATTATACTGTTTTCTTTGTGAAAATTTCACCACATACTCCACAAAAATGTCTGTGGCGTCTAATCTTTCATTCCTCACATGTATTTAATTAAAAGCAACAATTAAACATTCTAAAGGTTGAAGTGGACTCCAACTCGTCCAACATAAGTTATGTTGTTGTCTTTTCTGAGGTATACTGTATAAGTGACCATTAACAAGCTGTTTTATTCACTGTAAAATACAGTAAATGATTGGAAATAATATTTAACATCTTCAATTCATTATTTGTAGCACGACAGCCACCCAGTAATCGCAATAATTTTATAACACAGCTCAGTTTTTTTCACAAAATACAAATTTGAAATGTGTTTTTCCTCTTTATTTCAAGTTTATAGCACAATATAAACATGAAGGAACATCAGAAGGAATGGCTAAAATATACTAGAATATACTCTCAAAATATTATAACTTTAATCTCGTAATCGCTACGAATTAAATCTCATAATTTTTACTTTATTCTAATAATATTTTTACTTTATTATCGAAACATTTCGACTTCATTCTCATAATTTTGACTTTATTGTATAAATATTTAGACTTAATTTTTGAACTATACATCACAATAGTACATCGAGTTAAACTAAATTAAAATGACAAATGTTACCTTGGCAAATAGCTAAAATATTAGTTTTTAATATTTAAATGTATTACATTTCACACTTAACTTCTTTAAGTAATCAAAATGTTTTTTTATAGTTTTCATTTCTGTTTCAGTTTTAGTTTAAACTACAACAACTGTGTAAATATCTGTATATCTGTAATTCAGTTGTTTTAAATAATAACAATTATAAAGGGGGTGTTTTAAAAAATCATTATTTTTGTTAATCAGAATATTTTGAGTATCTTTTAGTTGATAATAATTTATTTAAAATGCTTCATTTGGGAAGACAGGTGTGAATAATGTAATTTTTGTATCATGGCTGTTGCCCATTTAGCATTTCAGATGCTCAGCTGGTGTTTAGACATGCAATAGCCTTGTCAGACATCGCAATCCACTGGGATGAGAAACAAACTATCCTCAGTCTAACCGTGCTGTATCATGAAGGTTCAGTAGTTCTGTCTGTGTCTTGAGTGTGATGAATTCATTACAGCAAATGACATGAAATTCTCATTCAGCTGCAGCAACGAATCTATTACGGCTCCCTAAAGGTGGACCATTTCTTTCTCTGCTCCACAAGTGGCCCGTCTGTGATTGAGATATTTAAAGCCCACATCTCACAGGTCAATTCTGCGCTTAAACAAGACGGTCAATATTGTGTTTAGTGGCCTTCCCTCTTTCCACAGTCCATTCTCGGTAATTACAGCACAGAGCACGAGAGACGGAGTCAGGATATGACAGAGTCATTGCACAGCTAATGAGCTGCTGCTACAACAACCACTCTGCTTGTTAGCAGACTATCTGTGATACTGACTAACACAAGCGCAATGTCAAAGGAGAGCTTTTAGCAAACGCTGCTTTACTTTCATTCCCCTTAATGCTGAGGCCAGCGTGAATCTGGACCCGTTCCCCTGATAAACACACTTAGTCAAGGAGTAATTATGCTAATTCTGGAACAGCAAACAGCATGGTTTGCAATGACATGTCAACAGATTTGAGGCTCATCAAACAGGCTGTTGTTTTCAAATTATCATCAAAATAATTATCCAGATTTTGGACATCAGAGGTCCTCTCAAAGACAATAGCACACTGATGTAGGGTGCACTGCACCACTAAACAGTAAATGCTCAGATGATGGGCTAATTATTGAGGTCAGTTTACTTGGCTTATATTTTCACAAAGAAAGGCAATTTAAAAAAAGCTTTTTAAGTACTATTGTGGTTTATAATACAGTAACGTTCCTTGTATAGCACACAATTTATTAAATAAAAAAAAATCATTTTAAATAGAAATATTTTTACTACTTAAAATAACTGCTTTCTATTGGAATATATTTTAAAATGCAATTTATTCCTGGGATCAAAGCAAAATTTTCAGCATCATTACTCCAGTCTTCTGTCACATGATCCTTCAGAAATCAGAAATCTAATATGCTGATTTGCTGTTCAAGAAACATTTATTATTACTACTATTATTATTATTATTAAAAAAATAGTTGAGTACATTTTTCAGATTTCTTTGATGAATTGAAAGATCCAAAGATCAGCATTTATCTAAAATAAAAAGCTTTTGTAACATTATACACATTCAAATGCTTAGAGTCAGTATAATAAAAAAAATAGAAATTTTGAATTATAGAAATGAATACTTTTATTTAGCAAATTTTACTGTTTTTGGTGCATTTTGGATCAAATAAATGCAGGCTTGGTGAGCAGAAAAGACTTCTTCAAAAAACATTAAAAATCACATTGTTCAATAAACTTCTGACTGATATGTATAATGATATCACATTATTATGATATTTTCTAGTGTTTTTTTAAGTTATTTTAGTACATCAAGTTAAACTAAACTAAAATGGGAAATGTAGCTGAAATAATACAATGTTTTGATTTTATTTTATTTCAGATAACAGAATTTTTTTTATAGTTTTAATTTTTGTTTAGTTTTAGTTAACTAATAACCCTGACTCCAGTTATAAAAATCAATTCACGAGTTCACGCTTACATATAATTAGCCGGAGTATAGTAATGCATATTTGGCGTGCTGTCCGGGGAAGGGCTCCGAGCTCGGGAATGGCCCGAACCCAGAGAACCCCCCTAGGTGTAGTGAGAACTCGTGTGAGGAGTGAGGAGATGGGGTGGTGGTGGGATGCTGATAAACCATCAAATGGATAGAGGCAAGTTCAGCTGTATTTAAACTGTAGCATTGATTAACTTGAGTGGGCTCCTCTTGTGATAATTAGGCTAGGTATCTGACGCGCTCCTCCCGAACCTTGTTAATAAAACATCATTAAATAAACTTACTAAATTTGAAACATTTTTTTTTTTTAAATAATTATTTAATTATACACACTCTATCTACTTTTAAAACTGTATTTAATTTAGTTTCATTCTTGCTTTATTTATTTCTTTATTTATTTTTAGGAAAATGGAAAAGAAAACCTGCAGTGGTACATTAAATGCATTTTTTTTTCCACTAAATTGAATAAGTCAGAAAAATTCAAGTTGCAGATCGGCAAACACAAAACAGAATACAATGACAAAAATCATTGTGAGAAATGAAATGATTGGAAATCATTTAAAAACATCAAAAAAAAAGATGTTGTGTCCATATGACAAAACTGCACCTGGGATCCAGGTTTGTTTTAATTTTGCGATCCAGATGAAATAATAACTAGATATCTTGGAAAGACTATGTAAAGTCTTTCCAATACTCTCGTAAAATAAACTGCGAACAGCCTATACTGAACCAGCCTCAGAATAATTGTTCTCTTATTCTCATCAGCACTGAGTCTAAATGGCATCGGAAGAGGCAAGAGCGTGTCCTCTGTCCCCTTATAAGCCCCTTACGAGGACTCTGCCCCTCCTCCTGAACTGGTCCCCTCTGTGATGGGCAGGGTCTCTATGGTTACGGGCATCCTGCATCCCTTCTTCATGTCTGTGACATCTAATTTTCTCAGCTCTCTCTGCGGTGTAGGGTGCGCTGAGAGGGATAATGATATGCTTTTAGCCGTGCTGACTAGCAATGCAGCCACAGCACACAAACACATCAGGCGTCATTAGCGGCTGTTAAGCAGTGCACGAAATCTAAAACTTCACGTCTAGTCTTCTATGCAACCCATTCTGTCCCCCTCCAACTCAACATGCCTTTTGAGATATTGACAAGGGTTTGATTCCGTGGCTTATTTCATCATTTGTGTTTATGAGAAGGCAATTACAGTTTAATTCTCACTCCCTTCAGACCTTTCAGCCTGGAATAATACAGGCTGTGTGTGAAAATGCAAGGCACGCTTCTGATATCACAGAACTCAAACCTACTCACAGATTGCATTAAAAGTTTGTGCTCTATTTTTGATATTTTAATGAATAATTGATCAAATAATATGAATATTCTGTCATTATTTACTCACAATGTTATTATATTTCTTATTTTTCTAGCCTATCATTTTACCTGCATATTATTTTAAGATAAAAATGGTAAATTTTAATGCAGACCATCATTACAATCAATACCTGAAAATGTTCTTACCCTCAGGCCATACAAACTGTAGATTCGTTTTTTTCTTCATAGGAACAGCATTTTTTTTTAGCATTGCATCACTTGCTCACCAATGGAACCTCTGCAGTGAATGGGTGCCGTCAGAATCAGAATCCAAACAGCTGGTAAAAACATCAGAATAATCCACAAGTTAAAATTCTTTAAGTGAAAAGCTGTGTGTTTGAAATAAACAAATCCATCATTAATACATTTTTAACTTTAAAATCATTGTTTGTCTGAATCAAGAGAGAAATATGCACAGATCAAGCACCATTTAAAGGCAAAAACAGAACAAAAAATTCTAAACATGTTGGTGGATTTTGATATGAGAGGACAACCGGAGATGGACTTTTTCACTGAAGCATTATTATGGATTACTGAGTCATATTTTGGCAAAAAGCAAAAGTTTAAATTTAAAACACCTTAATGATGGATTTGTTTTTTTAGAAACACATAGCTTTTCACTACACAAGATATCAGTGGTAGCTTATAGTCTAAATCTATAGATCCATTCATGTAATCCATTCATGTAATAAAGTACTTTATTGCATAACTAGGGCCCTATAATTTCCTACGGCCCTAAGAGATGCAGGAAACGCGTACGGAATCACAGAATCAAGTCCTAAAAACGGAATTTACAGTTTAACGTGGAATGTCACAGAAGTTTGGATGAATTAATCAAAAGTAGATCATTCCACTTAAATCATTTTGTAAAATCAATTTTGGTAAATACTAAGCCGCAAAACAGGTGTTTAAATAAGAATTTTACCTGTCTCTGTGTTAATGAATGGCGCAGACGCGCAGTTTTGTTTACTACTCACAACTTACTGAAGCACGCGTGACATTTGCGGTGATATTAGCGTCTACCACCTCATTAAATGAGGACATAAATACATAAACAGCATCGCCAGAACTGTTCTGAGAATCACTTCTCGAGCATTTTACTGTTTCATTTGAGTAAAACTATCGTCATGTCATATACACACACAAATTTAAACGTATTCACGGCAACCCGTCAAAATAAAAGTTTGGTTTAACGTGAAGACATTGCGGCAGAAAAACACTACTATTGTTCAGTAAAATGTATTTACTACTACTACTACTAAAATTATTAAAAGCTTATTTTTAAGGAATAATCATATATTTCTTCAATGTTTTAATTATAATAGTAAATCCCCTTTATTTGCCAAAAATGTAATATTCATTAATTAAAAGATAAATTAAATTAATGCTTTATGCCTTTGATAACCAGAAAAATGCAAATACACAACACAAAATTTCTGAGAAAAATAAACATAAAAAAATAAACAGAACTTGTTTTTATACATTCAAATAATTAGAAATGCTGGAACACAGAATTTGGTAACAATAAAACATAAGGTGGGCAAAAATAAAACATTTCATAGGGCCCTAAACATTTTTGTTAAACTTAATAAACTAATGTTAAATGCTTTAATCATTTTTCATTTTTAATTAATTAGACATGCTTTTGAATTAATAAAATTTAATTCACCATTAAAAAGGAGTCCAGAAAAATTAAAACGGAAAAAAATGGAATCCATGAGAATTAAAATGGAAAAAACTAAAACGGAATTTGAGAAAAAATAATATGGATTTCATAGGGCCCTATATAACAATGAATGTCTAGCGCATAAAATGTACAACCAACACTATTTTGAAGTTGCATTTCATGCTTAAATTACTTTTTAATGCCACTCTAACATGCCATCAACTTCCCACTCGCTGTTCTTTGCTCATCAGGAAGGCAAAGAGAGCATGCTGAAACAATAACTCGGTGTTCAACATGAGCAAATGTGACCTACACCTGAGGGCGATTGCAGAGCCAACTACAGCACAATGAAGAGCAAGTAACTCAAAGAACAATGACTTGAATAATTCAGAAACTCCAAATATAGATTTTTGATCACCAGTGGCAATATTTCTTCTTCTACAAATGGCATTCAAGTTTCTGTGTTCTCAAATGTCTTAGTTAGTCACCCATGGTATGTTTGCGTCTGCTCAGTATCCTACCTTCAAATGTCACCACAGAACCAAATCAAGAATTACTGATGGTGATACAAAACATCGCTGGTGGCAACAGGTAAAAGCAAAGACACAGACAACGCAGAACTAATGAAGTGAGAGTGCTCTCCGATGCCCTCTGACCATGTGACAAAGATCTAACATGGAACGTAATGGCATTTACGTAGCCCTGAAACATTACTCACCACTCGCCTGCGGATAAAAGAAAGTCTATCAAGAGAAAAAAAACAAGGCATTTTGATTGAGGCCTTCCTCTGTTTGTCTCAAACCATATTAGGTTTGCTGGCTAAACAAGGCAAAGAAAACTGCCAATCATTTAAAAATGTAACTGTGTGTTATTTGAATCAGTTTACAATTCGCATAGTTTCTCTTCACATAAACAGTGTTATTGCAATTGAACAGAGCATCAGCATTATAATGAATTAGCAGCTTGTGTCATGGCCTTTTACATTTGCTTGGAGGGGAAGATTTTGAAATTGAGGTATGCATTTTTCTACTCGCACATTACCTGCAGCATATTAAGTGTTTGACATTTGCTCCTTTCATAGACACCATTTAACTGCAGGATATAATAATGATTAATTTAAGAATACATATGGAGTTGGCATTACAAACGTAGACAGCTGCTCAATTACTGTTTAGCCATAACTAATATGCCTGTAGTTCAACTGGTGATGCAATGTGATGGCAGTGCTAAGGTTGCAGGTTCAACCCCCAAAGGAACATGTATCACTGGACAAAAATGTAACATCTAAATTAAAAAGTTCACACAAAAATGGTAATTCTGTCATTAATTACTCACCCTCATGTCATTCCAAACCTGTAAGGTCTTTAATTACCTACAGAAAACAAATTAAGATATTTTTGATGAAATCCGAGAGTTTTCTGACCCTGCATAGACAACAAGGTAATTACCACATTCTAGAGCCAGAATAGTAGTGATGACACCGTTAAAACAGGGACAACAGTATTTGTGCACAAAGAAAACAAAAATAATGACTTTCTTTTAAAGTAATGATACAAAAATGCTGATTACTCATGGCAGTAAAACAGTCTATAAATTTCAGTGTTTATGATCTGAACTAGATGCCTTTGGTGATTTGGTGAGTTTATAAATAAAGCTCTTACAAAAACACATTTATGAATCATTGTATTGCCTTTTTTTGAGGCCAGCATCTCAAATAATCAATGCTGATAAATATAAAATAACACAGTTTTGACCAAAAGTCAAGTTAACTTGTGTGTTTTTGTGCTTTCAAAAATACTAGACCTAAAGGAGAAGTTCACTTTCAGAATAAAAATTTCCTGATAATTTACTCACCTCCAAATCAACCAAGATATTCATGTCTTTCTTTCTTCAGTCGCAAAGAAATTACGTTTTTTTGAGAACATTCTAGGAATTGGTGGTCAGCAGGTTGAAGGTCCAAAGTGCAGTTTCAATGCAGCTTCAAAGGGCTCTACACAATCCCAGTCGAGGAATAAGGGTCTTATCTAGCAAAACGGTCATTTTCTTCAAAAAATAAAAACGTACGTAGTTTTTAACCACATATGCTCATCTTACACTAGCTCTGCAATGTGCATCTTCACGCACTGCGTAATCACCTTAGAAATATCACACGTGGTTAGTTCTTCCTCTGTGTAATTCGGTTAAAAAAGGTAGGGTAGGGCGAAAAATCGAATTTTCTCCTCCAACTTCAAAATCATCCGACATCATGTTTTACCTTTTTTAGTAGAGGGCGTTTGGTTTTCTTTGCACGTTCGCTTTGTAAACACTAAGTTTGGTACTTCCGCCTACATCACATGTGTGTGATTATGTAATGCGTGAGGTTGAGCTAGTGCAAGATGAGCATTTGTTGGTAAAAAGTGTAAAAAATTGTATTTTTTCTCAGAAAATGACAGGTCATTTCGCTAGATAAGTCCCTTACGGTACATTCACGGGCCGTCAGCGTCAACACTTGATGGAGGGTGTGGCTGAAGCTTAATGCTGACGCGACCGTCATAGTGACAATAGTCAATAACATTCATTTTCTGGTGTTGCATGAACGAGATTGGCTAGCGTCTTCACTGGTATATTTGCAGAAGCCGATGCGATCATTTTGGAAGTTAAAACTCGCGGGCACCATTGAAGTCCACTAAATGGAGAAAATTCCTGGAATGTTTTCCTCAAAAAACTTAAGGATAAGTTCACTTCCAGAACAAAAATGTATAGATAATTTACTCACCTCCTTGTCATCCAAGATGTTCATGTTTTTTTTTCTTCAGTTGTAAAGAAATTATGATTTTTGAGGAAAATATTTCAGGAATTTTCTCCATATAATGGACTTCAATGGTGCCCCCAAGAAAAGAAAACGTAAAACAGCGATGTAGGGCGATTTTGAAGTTGGTGGAGAAAATAAGATGCAAGTATTTCGACATACAATAACTGTATTGAACTGGACACATGCGCATCGCAGAGCTGGACCAGTTGTCTAAATATTGTATAAATATTAATTTATTTAAGAAAATGGCCGATCGTTTCGTTGGGCACCACTGAAGTCCACTATATGGAGAAAATTCCTGAAATGTTTTCCTCAAAAAACTATTTCTTTACGACCAAAGAAATAAACACATGAACATCTTGGCTGACAAGGGAGGTGAGTAAATTATCTGTAAATTTTTGTTCTGGATGTGAACTAATCCTTTAATTTCTTTTCGACTGAAGAAAGACATGAACATCTTTGATGACATGGGGCTGAGTAAATTAACAGGAAATGTCATTCTGGAAGTGAACGTCTTCAATTTTATTTTAAATAGGACTATTGTTGGTGATGAGTCTGTCCTTCTTTCTTGTCTGCTTATAATTAATTCCCGTTGTTTATTTTCATACTTACTAGTAATACTGAAGTCAGTTGTGTTTCCTAAAGATAAATGACACATTACATATGAAATTCAAATTCACGTTCAGGTGGGAGCATGCCTTCAGATCAAAGGCAAAGCAATCAAAAAGCTTTGCTTACCAGCAGCAGAAGCTTTGATGTCCCCTCACAATGCTCTCATTGTAGCTCAGGGCACTTGTATAATGGACAGTTTTTCTTTCGCTTCCCACAAATCTTCTTGCAAATAAAACGCATTCTGGAGTCATCTATTCGTGTCAGTCCATCCATCAACTATCCCAAAAAAAAAAACAGAAAGAACAAAAAGATAGATTATACTGTAACAGAAAAGATACTGTCAGTTGTTTATCATCTCGTGGAATAACCAAAGTCATATTGCATGATAACAGTAAGAGTGAATTCCTCATGTGTATCAATGTTTGTTGTGTCTTCATTCCAATGATTAGGTGGTCCCGTGCCGTACTGGGCAAGAGCAGCATGTTTATTGTTCTGTTACCTAATTAAATTTGGCCCCATCTGACTTTTTGAGCAAACTGAACAGATATATGAATGCCATGCCAGAGACTCAGCTTAATAAGATACTGCATTATCATACGCCACTGTTGAATAACATTATTGTTCTTCGTGTTAACCACAAGTGATTAAATGATTTAACTATCTTTCTTTATCAAATCCAAACAACTGAGGGTTTGTTCTTAATTATACAGTACATATATTTTAAGTACTTTAATATTAAATGCAAAACAATTTAATATTTACTTTATACGTAAAATATGAAATAGTTTTTACTACATACACACAGTAAAATGTCAGAAGTACTACTGATATCTATTTTGAAATTGTTAAGCATCTGTCATCAGTATTCTGAGAAAAGAGCAGACAGATTACACTATGAAACATTACAGATGCTGTCGGTATCATCTGGATTCGACCTTTGAACTCAATGAAGAATACTTAGGTCAGGGTGAGCCCAGCACTACAGAATCAAATATCTACTCCAGACATAATTTTCTCTTTCAATTTAGAAAGTGATTTTTGGTAATGTGTCACACATGCACACAGACATGAACAGGCATTCACACACACGCACACATACATCAAATACATTTTATACAGTCATTACATAAACAAGTAAATTGCTCAGGTTGGCTCGTGGTGACTAAAAGCAGATTTTTCCATCACGCAAGGTGGTATTTATCTCCTTTACATGTAGTCATTCACATTTTTAACTCTGAAGCTAATAAGAGACATAGTTATAACCTGACCTATCAATAAATTAACTTAATTTTGACCTATTTAAACCAAATGGAGACTTCAAACTGAACACTGAGTTAGATAGATAGATAGATAGATAGATATGTAATTTTTTGGCATTTTCATTGAAAGAACAATAGAGAAGTGACAGGAATCTGGTACATGTGCTTAACACTAGGCCTCAGCTCCAACACATTTTCACTGTCATGTCTTGTATTTGTTGTTATACATATTTATTCATCATGTCAACTATTTTCACATTCAACAGCAATGACGCACTAAACCGAGTAACTCGGTACTAACGCAGACACAGTGTGCATAACCATGTATGCCTATATTTGGAGGACAAATAATTAAACTAGATTGGTGGCCTACTGCATGTGTTGCATCTGGATATTCAATCTAACTTGCTTTTACATGTTTTTGTTAAAGCTAGATTGTCTTTGGCAGCGCTGAAAAATACATGTGCCATCAAGACGAGACAAACACGTGATGCACTTGAAGAACTGGAGTTTTCAAAATATGGTCTTATAATGATTTTGCCTGACTATTTTTTCCCTTCCCATGTGCCAAACGGAAATAAAATTCTTAGTAATGCGTTTAATTTACCAGCAAATAATTATTACACAAGGGTTCAGTTTAGAATAATGACCTCAAGCACACCCTCTCATCAAGTGCAATTACATATAATTCATTGACAAGGAAAATTACCACCACACAAACTGTCAATCAATTAATCTGGTGTATTAAGAGTCAAACAACCACAGCTTGTGAAAATGCCATTCAGATGAGCTTGTAACAAACAGCTTTATACGTGATTTGTTCTTTTGGGAAAACGTTTATATGTAGCACTATTACATCACCTGTAACGCATTTGGCTCTGTGATCAATTCTATATTTATTCATCAGTCAGTTTAACATAATGCTTGACCACAGTAAATGAGACATCTTTTATCAAAAAAGCAACTATCTTAACCATGCTTTATTCTTTTTTTTTTTAATGCTGAAAAACAACAGAGGTCCATAAATAGCTTAATCGATCAATAAATAAATAAATAAATATCATCAATGTCTTTAACAAACAGACTGTGTCAGAGTAAGTCCACAGAGACCTTTCTTCAGACACTGGAGATGGTATGTACAGCGGAGGTCTACACAGTTCATGTCAGGTATCAGTGAGGATCGCGGCATCGTTGCAGGACTGGCGCCGTTAACACGATGTGAAGGTCTTCCAGAAGAAGTTTTTGCAGGGGGCTTTGCGGTCGCGCTGTGGCAGCTGTGATAACCGGTTGTAGACGGCCCGTTCTTCCAGACGGGATTCCAGAGGCTCCTCCACATCCAAGGGGACAGGCGCTATCTCCCCAGCCAGCACGCTGTTGTCTACTCCGTCCAACAGCCCAGAGATCAGCTTCAGGATCAGCTCCTTGCGCTCTTTGCTCAGCTCCTGATGAGAAAGCAACTCGACTTGAATTAGAATGCAAGATTTTAAATCTTTACCTATTCGTAATAACAATAATAGGGTTGCTATTAGTACTAAAAGTATCCCAGAATGGTCTCTTTTAGGTGCTAAACATCAGCAAGTGTCTAAAATACAAACACCTGCTTGTAAAATCCATAAAAGCTACAATTGGAAGCATATTTACAGACACTCACCCTACTTTGTGCCGGGTTCCTCTCCTCCACTGGAAGCACAGCTGCTGCTCTGACACTATACAGCACCAGCAAAAGAGACACTAGGCTGGACAAAAGCTGCATACTGACAAAATAGTTAAAGTTAAAGAGCGCAGAAAGGTCGGTCAGAGAGGCAAAGCAGGAACTTCGAAGTCCTTGTAGCTCCTGGTGCAGAGTAAAGCTGGAGAGATCTTGGTTTTTGAGAGCTTCAGGTGGCAGGGTCCTTATATACCTCTCGTTCCAGTCCCCTACTGACGCAGCGGTTGGAGGACGGAGGGGAGAGGGTGGGGGAGTGGGTGGCTTAGGAACTAACAAAAGCATTGAGTAGTTAACCCCCCAACAAACCAGACGTTGTGCCGGTGGGGAGGACTGCGCCACGGCGCTCACGTCATAGCTCTAAAAATGGTCTTGATTTCAGTTAAAACGGATGCGAGGAGAAAAAACACTGATGATGACGGAGCCACCGTTAAACTGAAAAGTTCTGTGGGCCGCTCATTGTTTATGCTAATTATGATTTACATTTCTGTGGAACGAAATGACATGCAGGGAGCGAATCATGTTTTAGGAAGCACGGCGGTCAGACGTGCGCTGTAATTACGCGCCATTCTCACTCAGAGCTGCATTGTGATATCAATACAAGGAAATCAAACTAACCCGTTTTGTTGTGTACAGTGGCAGTCTGCTCCCATTCCAACGTGTAATTGAGCACAACTCCTCCTCCTTCTCCTTCAGATTGCCATCGAACCGTCTGGCACCTGGAACAGCTGAGAAAACTGTCTTTAGGGAGAAAGATGCTTTTGATCCGTGTATGAAAAGAGGATGAATAACAAGAATCAAGTCTTTTATGGAAACCTAACTCCAAATTTTACCATGTAAGAATATCAAGTGAGACAAACATTAGCACAAAAAGCAAACGAGGTTATGCAGTCATACAGCTGTTGAGTACTACAGCAGCAAATGTAATGTAAAAAAAGATAGTGCTACATAAATACGAGTAAAATTAAAATGCTGTCATTAATTACTCACCCTTATGTTGTTCCAAACCCCTGAGACCTTTATCTTCGGAACAAAAATTAAGATATTTTTGAAGGAATCCAAGAGCTTTCTGACCCTGCATAGACAGCAACATAACTGACACATTCAAGGCCCAGAAAGGTAGTAAGGACATTAAAAAAAATAGCCTATGTGACATCAGTGGTTCAACCATAATTTTATGAAGAATACTTTCTGTGGGCAAAAAGGCAAAAATAACAACTGAGAAAACTCTCTTTAGGAAGTAAGAAGATCCTTTTGATCAGTGGATGAAAAGAGGATGAATAACAAGAATTAAATCTTATATGGAAACGTAATTGCAGATTTTACCATGTAAGAATATTAAGTGAGACAAACATAAGTGCAAAAAGCAAACAAGGTTATAGTCATACAGCTGTAGAGTACTACAGCAGCAAATCTAATGGAAAAAAAGGTAATGCAATATAAATACGAGTAAAATTAAAATTCTGTCATTAATTACTCACCCTCATGTCGTTCCAAACTCCTGAGACCTTCATCTTCAGAGCACAAATTAAGATATTTTTGATGGAATCCGAGTTTTCTGACCCTGCATAGACAGCAACGTAACTGACACATTCAAGGCCCAGAAAGGTGGTAAGGTTCAACCGTAATTTGAAAAGAGGCAAAAATAACAACTTTATTCAACAGTTTCTTCGGTTCCGTGTCCGTCTTCTACACGTATTCACGAGTACCATGGCACATGCATCCACTGACCCGGAAGCGAAGTCAAGTCGTTATTTTTATTTTCTTTGCTTACCAAAAGTATGCTTGTAGTTTCAGAAAATTAAGGTTGAACTACTGATGTCACATGGACTATTTTATCAATGTCCTTACTAGGAGTATGCGATATACATAGTCTGCGATAATATCGTAATTGTTGTTTTAACGATGTGCGATTTGACATTATCCAGCATATTGCGAAAAGCAAACAAAACACATCTACAGAGTGCGCACATACATTACCTAATAAAGTCTAGTACAACTGTTCAATAAACATTAAGTAATATTAAAGAGGCGTTTTAGACGGCATATTTCCTGTTTTTGCTCTATTTCGCCAACTAAAATCATTTTAAACACAGCCAGTTTTGCGTCTCTGAAGTGCCCTGAGAAATACGACGGTGTTACATTTCTGAATGAATCAACCGTTTAAATGATTCGGTTCAATCGCAATGACTCACTTAACCGTAATATGCTGCCACCTACTAGCGGTTTTAATTCCACATTTAAAGTATCTTTTTAAACAATTTAAAATATCAGTATTTGACGTTATCAGAACATTACTTACGTATTTGTAACTTAAGGTTAAAACATTCCATGTCCCTCTGAGCTGTATTAAACAGTGTAAATATGTCTAAATGCCACTTCTAATGGAGCTTCTGTGTTTCCTCTGCACAGCAAAGATTAATTTTGTTGATACTGATTTAATTTGGTTGGTAACAGCCCAAATGTAAGAATTTGACTCAAGATGATGCACACTTTTAGAAAAAAAAGGCATTATGAAGATAAAAATGCCTGTAAAAATCAGTTTTAACTAATTGGAAAAGATACATTTCTATCACTGCTGTGAACTGACCACACAGAATATGAAGAACATCAAAAAAATTCAGGAGTCAGCTGTCCACAGTAGTCCTTAAGATACCAGCACAATCACACACTCAGCAAAATATTGTCTAATTATCATTAATCAAATTCCTGAAAATATAGAGATATAATTTTCTGTCAATATCGCACACCGCTAGTCCTGTTCTGGGCCTTGAATGCGTCAGTTGCGTTGCTGTCTATGCAGGGTCAGAAAGCTCTTGGATTTCATCAAAAATATCCCAATTTGTGTTTCGAAGATGAACAAAATTCTTATGGGTTTGGAACAACATGAGGGTGACTAATTAATGACAGGATTTTCATTTTTGGGTGAACTATCCCTTTAAAGGAATATTCCAGGGTTATCTCAGTTGACAACATTTGAGAGATAATTTTAATTGATTTAATTTTACTTAATTGAATTAAATTTAATTGAATTAATTAAATTTTTTTTTTTTCTTTAAAAAAACAAAAATATTGGTTCAATCAGTTAGACACTTACAATAGGTGTGAATGAGGGCAATCCATAAATGTTAAAATACTCACTATTTCAACAATTTAGCCACAAGATGTAAACAATATCTCCATTAATATAATTTTAGAGTGATAAAATCACTTACTGGCTATAATTTGTGTGTGAAGTTATATCGAATTTGACAACATAATGACAACATAAAAAATTATATAAAAATTACTATAAAAATTATTTAAACAACTTCAGAGCTGAAATAATACATTAGTTAATAATAAAATGTTTTCACAGAGTTGAACTTGAATAGTTGAACTTGGTATATTCCTCTAACTAGAACCTTACAGAGCATAGGAGGCATAGTGTAAGTTATAATTTCATTATTAAAGTCAACATGAAACAAAAATTGTGATAATTTTTTCTCTGTTGTGACATAATGAAACGCTTCTCATACAAGACCGAAATGTAGGGTGGGACTTGATTTGTCCATCAGGAATAATGCATTTTCCTTTGCTAACTTCTGCGATCATATGTGAGTGACAGACGTCATCAGTGAAGAAATGTTGTCGCACAGGGAGGGGACATTAATGTTTATGATTAAAGATTACAAAAGGCACATGAATTTAAAAAGAAGTGACTCTTTTGTGCAAATAGCACTATCCACCTTTTTCTTTAACGCAGCAGTAAGCCTATGGGTGAGATATCCGGTTCATTAACCGCTATAGGGAAATAACAAGAAAAATAATAAATCCAGTAAACGATAAACCTGTTTGCACTACAAATCAGTGAGCTCATAATTAAGATAATAGTTTAAAGTCATATGGTAAGACACACCCATATGTAAAGCAAAACAAGCAAAACAAGCTGCTTTGCACAGGTGGACACAGATCAGACTGGAAGCCTGACCCATAAAATTTACAAATAGCCGTGACCGCCCTTTAAGAAAAAGGTGGATACTCAAAGTGCTTTGCAGTTTGCATAAACAGTCTACGTGTGTTCACACTGTTTGTTTAATTAAACCAGAATGAGACATGGTAGCCTTCCACACCAGTTGGGCAGTGAAAATAAAACATGTCTTGGTCATGGGCTCCTGTCATGTTCTCATTCCGGTCAGCTTTTCTGGCACCCACACACCTCTTTGGATATGCATACACACACCCTGACTGACTTCACGTAGCTAGAAGCCCTAATACTCGCGCTTTAGCGCATTTTTCACAGCAGACAGATACGCACAGACTTCAGGGCCCGGGGCTCTGTAGAGATTAACACAGCGTTGAGATGAGCTGCCCCCAGCCGAATCGTGATAAAGTGCGTTTGAAGAATTCATGCCAATTGACCAGTGCTGAACACATCTAACGTTCACTTCCCAACCAACTTCAAACATATCTGGCGTCAGAGCAAAATGCCAATCCACATTCTCCTGTTGTCTCAGCGGGAGTTTTGATGACTTCATATCAGGGTTACTATAGTTAAAGAGATTGTGCTACACACACACACACACGTATTTATTTACATACATATAGCTAGTTGCAACACTGATCATTTTAATTTTGTTTAACTTGATTACAATAAAACTGAAATAAAATCAACAAAAATGACATTAAGTCGACATTAAACAAATCTAATAATAAAATGACAAAATCACAACAAAATTACTACAGCTTTAACTAAAACCAAATAAAAACAAACGTTTTAGGAATAGTTCACCCAAAAATGAAAACTCTGTCATTAATTACTCACTCTCATGTAGTTCCAAACCCATAAGACCTTGGTTTATCTTTGGAACAACAACAAAAAAATCTGTTTTAATGAAATCCCAGAGCTTTCTGACCCTCCACAGACAGCAATGCAACTGGCACATTCAGGGCCCAGAAAGGTAGTAAGAGCATTGATAATAGTCCAAGTGACACCGGTGGTTCAATCATAATGTTAATAAGCTACAAGAATACTTTTTGCGCACAAAAATAACTACTTTATTCAACATTTTCTCTCTTTTTCGACACTTTCAGGGGAGTACCAGGATGCATGCGTGTGCATTCCTACGATTGAAAACAAGTCGCAGCGCATCCGGGTTCTACATCAGATACGGAAGAGGAGAAATTGTTAAATAAAAGTCGTTATGTCGTCGTTTGTGTTCTTTGTGCGCAAAAAGTATACTCCTAGCTTCATAACATTATGGTTGAACCGCTGATGTCACATGAACTATATTAACTATGTCCTTACTACTTTTCTGGGCTTTAAATGTGCAAGTTCCCCTGCTGTCTATGGAGGGTCAGAAAGCCCTCGGATTTCAACAAAAAATATCGTCATTTGTATTCCGAAGGTCTTACGAGTTTGGAACGACATGAGGGTGAGTAATTAATGACAGAATTTTCATTTTTTGGGTGAACCATCCCAGGCTAGTCCAAATAAATAATAAAATTATCTTCCAAAACATAACTGCAGCAATAGTCCTGTGTAATATTTAAAAAACACTGTAATTCAAAGTATGTAGACTATTCTAAAGTATTTATAGTCGACGTAACTATGCATTTTTATACTTATATTGACTAAAAGGTGTATATAAACGGCTCAAAAACAGCTCAAAACAATTGGAGCAACTATTCAGGTTTATAAACTGTTCATCTCTAACTGAATCAACAGCAAAAGAGACGATAAACACATAAAGAGCAAAGATAGACCCTGCTGACAGTACAAACATTTATCTGCAAAGTGACTCCTGATACTCTTCTTCACAAACATATCCCATAAAGTACTGCCAGCATGTTTGTAGGGCGAATTTAGTAACAATGGCGCCATCTAGGGGATAGAAAGGCAACCGTCAAATGTTTCATTGTAGCCAAAATTAAAGTTAATGGATGCTTCTCAGAGCAAAAACATAGATAAATAGTTTTAGGAACGTAATAGGAAATTAATACATTGTGGTTACTTCATTTTTATTTCAAAACAATTTATGAAATTCGCAAAATGAAATTTACATCATAAACATTGAATGGTAAAAGGACAGATCAACCCTCTTCCATACTGTTGAACTTGACAGAGTACAAAATAGTTTGTCCTATGTAGCTACCCTTAAAAGATCCCTAGCTATCCATCAAATACACTGTTATTTTGTCGTATAGTTCCATAATTATATTCAATATTAAGACAATGTCTCAATATTTGAGATTTCCAGTATTTCTAATGTTAAAAGACACCCCAGAATCGTTCCATCATGCAGAGTCCGTTGACCATAAGCATACGTGTGCAATACACTATAGCATATCACTCAAAAAGGCTTCATACCAAACACTATTTGCTAAAAATCACATCATATAATCAGACTTGTTCATGAGAGTCAGAGCACACAAGTCACCCACAGAGAGCCCATATGTCACCTTCACAGGCTAAGAAGAAAAACACAACCATTTATATGTTAGATAATATTAAACAGAGAAAATAGACTACAGTTTTGCTAGTTACAGTAAGTATCTTCTGTATAGACTTTAAAGTAATATTTTAGAAATTATAACAATACTAAATAGACTTTCCTTGACAGTGATGATAAACTGCCCCATAATATGAAACCTTAATACAGTATGTTAAGAAAATCTATAATTGTTATTGACCTGAAGTCTTCGAAAGGGTTTAGAGAGAATATATGCAGTTTATTTAAAATACCTGCATGCTTATTTAATGAAGTAACACCAAAAACGACAGTTGTAGTGGAAGGTTACACTCTTTTTTCATACTCAACACGAGTAAGAGAAAGACTGAGGAGTCTGTCACAGAACATGCATGATTGTCTGTTTGTACAGTTCAGAAAGTTTGACGTTGGAAGTGGAATTGTAAAAGGAAATGAAATGAACAACTCATAAGACTTGACAGAAGCACTGATGGAAGTGGACAGACACACAGATTTTCCCCACAGAAGGCATTTGCACTTGTCCATTAGTAGTCCGTTGACCAATCAAAAGCTGGAGAGGGATGCGGTGTGAGAGCTACTGCAGCTGTGGTGAAGGGTTATGTTCTGCTTTCACAGAAGGCAGCGTGTTGACAAGATGGCACCCATGAAGCCATTTATGCTTCGCTTAGTACCTGTGTAAACAATGGATCATTTATTTCTCCTTACAAATGCAAAGTAAAGAGCACAATTATTCAAAAACAGGCCGTGTCTCACCTTTCTGGCAAATTCTGGGAGGATGAATGCAGCACGGTGGATTTCAGGATTGTAATATTTGAGGTTCATGCTCTCGATCTCATCTCTTGGTAGTTCTCGTTCTGGCTCACGGAAGTTTGTTTTCTGCAATTATCAAATAAGTTAATTGACTTATGATATTATTATTTTATAAATGTGACCCTGCACCACATAACTAGTCATAAGTAGCACGGGTATATTTATAGCAATGGCCAAAAATACATTGTATGGGTCAAAATTATACATTTTTTCAAATGCCAAAAATCATTAGGATATTACATAAAGATCATGTTCCATAAAGATCTTTTGTAAATTTCCAACCATAAATATATCAAAACTTAATTTTTGCTAAGTAATATGCATTGCTAAGAAATTCATTTGGACAATTTTAAAGGCGATTTTCTCTATTTTAATTTTTTTGATTCCAGATTTTCAAATAGTTGTACATTTTCAGCAGCCATTACTCTAGTCTTCAGTGTCACATGATCCTTCAGAAATCATTCTAATATGCTGATTTGGTGCTCAAGAAACATTATCATCAATGTTGAAACCAGTTGTTCGGTTTAATATTTCTGTAGAAACTGTGACTTTTTAGGTTATATGATGAAAAGAACAGCATTTAATTGAAACTGAATTTTTGTCAATTGTCTTTACTTTGATCAATTTGGCATCCTTGCTGAATAAAATATACATTTTTCAGAAAACTGAACTGTATTGTTTAAACAACATGTATAAAAACACTAAAACGGTGTGGAAGCCCGTTTCCCTCACTGAATTCAAAAAAAAAAAAAAAAGTTAAAAGGTAATTGTGACTTTCTCCTCACAATTCTGACGTTTTTTTCTCAGAATTGTGAGACAAACTAGCAATTGCGTATTATAACGTCAGAATTGTGATATAATATTGCAATTCTGAGAAATAAAGTTAGAATTGCAAAATATAAACTTGCAATTCTAAAGTCACAACTGTGAGACAAACTCACAATTCTCAAAAAAAGTTGTAATTCTGAGAATAACGTCAGAATTGCAAGATATAAACTCACAATACTGACTTTTTCAGAATTGTGAGATATAAACTCACAATTACATGTTATAAAGCCAGAATTATGAGTAAAAAGTCAGCATTGCAAGATATAAACCCTCAATTCTGAGAAAAAGTCACAACTGCAAGACAAACTCACAATTCTCATAAATAGTCACAATTCTGAGAATACAGTCACAAACTCACAATTTGGACTTTTTTCTCATTTATAAAGTTATAAAGTCAGAATTGTAAATATTTAAATATAATATAATTGTAAAAATTTAAATATAAATTCATAATTGCAAGAAAAAAGTTAGAATTGCAAGATATAAACGTGCAATTCTGAGAAAAAGTTACAATTGTAAGAAACTCACAATAGTCGCATTTCTGACTTTTTTCTCAGAATTGTGAAAAAAGTATCAATTGCATGTTATTAAGTCAGAATTGTGAGATATGTACATGCAATTAAAAAATCGCCATTCTGATTTTATAACTCACAATTGCAAGTTTATATCACGCAACTCTGACTTTATAGAAAAGGCAGAATTTGCATCATGCAATTCTAAGAAAAAGACAGAATTGTGGCATAAATTCCAGTGAACTTGTTTGTTTTTTATTTAGTGGCTAAAATGGGCTTTCATAAAAAGCATTTCATTTTTAAATGCTAATAAGAAAAAACGTACCGGATTTTTACTGCAAAGCATGAAGCCAATTTGTCCACTTGGATATGTTGGAATGGTGCAGTAAGCATAGTCTACTACAGGAAAGAGGGTTTTACAGAAGGTCCGCATTTCCTTGATTAGCTCCAAATGCAGCCACTGACACTCTCCTGTAGAATTACAAGCAAAAATTGCAAACTTGTCAAACACGTCAATAATATTCAGAATTTTTTGCTTTTATTTGCAATTAAATCAACCTTGACAACAGAGAATTCCTCCTTCGCAAAGTGCCGTTTTCATCAGTTGATAGTACGACTCTTTAAACAAGCTTTCAGCCGGACCTGTGACAGGGTGAAATGAGATCAGCCTGAAATGAACACCATGTTTTGTCTGGGAGTCAATGGCTACATCATTATTTACCAATGCAAAGAAGAAACTTCAACGCCACACATTGGGCTGCATACCGACAGGGTCTGAGGAGTCTGTGATGATGACGTCAAAAGCATCCTGATTCTTTTTCATGAACTCAAAGCCGTCACCTACATGCAGAGTAAGTTTGGGGCTGAAGAAGCCTTTTGCCATTCCAGGGAGGTACTTCTTGGAGACATTTATTACATCCTGTGGGAAAATGTGAACCGTGAAATTAATAAGCATGTTAAAGCATGAAATAATTTAAAGAAAACATCAAAACCTTAAGATATGCAGCAAAATTTAAATTTCAGAGTGAGTTTCTTATACCGTCAGTGTGTCATACATGGTGATTAAATTCGACAAGATTAACCAGACTTGACACAGAGACAATTTAAAAAAAAAAATATATATATATATATATATATATATATATATTTTTTATTTATATATTTATATATATACAAAAAAAAAGATTTATTAACGATTTATTAGAAGTTTTATATGCTCACCAAGGCTACTTTTATTTGATAAAAAAAAAAAAAAAAAAACAGTAAATCTTGCAAAATATTTTTTGAATTAAAAGTAACTTTTATATTTTAATACATTTTAAAAATGTGATTAACAGATAAGTTTTTTTTGTAATTTTCAAAAATCATGTTTTTTATTATTAGCTTTATTTTGTTAGTTAGCTGTGTTTTTTAGTTATTTTTACTTTATTTCAAAATATTCCAACTGCTCTGATTGAGATTAATTGGAACGCCCAATGAAAAATCATGATTTTTGAAAATTGTTAAAAACTGAGTTGTTAACTCTTAATTTATTCCTGTGATGAAAAGCTGAATATTCAGCAGCCAACACTCCAATTTTCATTGTCACATGATCCTTTCATGAAGTCACATGACGTTTGGGGACAGTAAGATCTTATGCTCACCAAAGCTGCATTTATCAGATCAGAAAAAACAGTGAAAACAACATTGTAAAATATTATTACAATTTAAAATGACTGTTGCCTGTTTAATATTACATTATATTTAAAATATATTTAAATTATTATTTAAAAATATATTTTAAATGAAATATGAATTAGCCTTAAATATTTTTTTTTCTGTGATGGCAAAACTGAATTACTCCAATCTTCATTGTCACATGATCTATCATGACGATCTATCATGAATAATTTTTAATATGCTGTTTTGGTGCTCAAGAAACATTTCTTATTATCAAAGTTGAAAACAGTGGTGCTTTTTAAAATTTTTATGGAAACTGTGACACATTTTAAAACATTTTTACTGAATAGAAAGTTCAAAAATAACGCATTTAAAATAGAAATCTTTACTGTCTTGACTGTCATTTTTGAGCAATTTAATGCATCCTTGTTAAATTAAAGTATTAACTTTATTAATCTTAACAATCAAAATGTTTAACTGCAGGTTTAACTGCATACAAACCTCATCAATTTCACACTGAACAACAGACTCCACCAGCGGATGCTTGACAACCTCCCTCAGGACACCACCGTCTCCTCCACCAATGATGAGAACCTGACAAAAGGAATGAGGAAAAACACCTAAACCAAAGGCAAATGCGGTAACATACAGAAACTAAACACTCAAAAGATTAATTTTTTTTCCAAATCGCATTTACAAGGCACACAAAATGTAACCACATACCTTCTTTGGGCAAGGGTGGCAGCAGAGAGGTAGATTGGCAATCATTTCTTGATAAGAAAATTCATCTCGTTCCGTGCATTGGATGACCCCATCCAAAACCAGCACATTTCCATAAGTTTTACTGCAAGAAGAGAAGCAACCATGATCGTTTAAATACATTATACAAGAAAATGTACAACAAAAAGGTGGAAAGACGCACAACATATCCATTTAAAGCATTCTTAAGGATCGCAATCAAGCATGTGTGATTTGAGATGACAGCTGACAGCTCTGGACTCTCTATTGGGCAACACCCTGCATGTACAAATACTTCATTTCATTTATTTTTTTAGGGCAGAGAAAGAGTGAAAGAGTGTTTAAATAGCTGACAAAGACATTGACACTTTGTCAAATAAATGTTCTTTTCATTTTCTAATGCACCACACAGTTATAAGTGCAAACATTGGAGCAATTATTTATATTTTATAATGTCCTGACATAGCAGAATTAGTGCAGTGTAAGGTTTTACGCATAATACAAATGGCTAGATAGTTTGAAGTCTCAATGCCACGCCAGACCTACAGCAGGCGATGCAGTTAGCAGGCTAGCAGCAGCCACCCACACAGCAAGACATCCATAAGCCAACGTGCTTTCTGACTGGACACCTCCGAGAAAAGTGAGAAAATCACAGCACCATCTCCACCAGCTATGACCGACAGCTTCACTTACGCGCTGCCGGTTAGCAAACATGCTAATTTAAGCCACTTTGCATCAGGACTCACCTTTTAAAAACCATTACATCCTGGAACTTAGATTTTTTATGATACAACACCTCCTCCACTTGAAGACTCATCGCTTGACCAGGCCATAATGTGCATGTTTCGGTGAACCACCCGTCTTTAATGTTGTCCATTGCCGGGGGATTTAAATGTAAGCGGCGGTGGGTTGTAATAGTCTGATCAAACCAGTCCACTGCAAGGAGTTACTGGAGATCTTGAACGCCGATTGACACGTTGGGCGTTCTCTGCACCTCAACCGAACCCAAGAAATAACAAGCGACCAATCGGAGCTGGCTGACGTCATAAAATAGAGCGAAGACGGGGTATTTCTGCGCCTCCATGGTTGGTTTTGTACCGGTGAGGATGAGCCCACGTGAAAATAGAGGTCTAATGTTAGCTTTAAAGGTGTGAGTGAATGGGAACATAAGTTGTGCTCTGTTTTGTTTCGTTTATATATTACCACAAGTCAGATTTGTTTGTTTTTTGAATTTATTTGTTGTTCCATGTAACACTGAGAATGATAGTTGGTGGCACTTTCCATTAATAGGGTACAAAACAGGCCTGACACTGTTAAAAATAGAAGCTTCCAGCTGATTCACTTTTATTTTTCAATAAATGTATTTTCCCACGTAAAAAAAATATCATGTTAAGGTAAGTCATAATTTTGACATAAAAAAAACATTAGATTAAATGTCAAAATTATTACATACAAAGTCTTAATTACAAAATAAAGTTGATAAGTCCATTTTTTTTTGTCTTTTTTTCACTCCAAAGCATGATTTTTTTTTCTTTCGTGGAAGAAATAGGATTCTATCCACTTTTACTTTAAGTAAGAGTGGGCGAGGCCATTTGTAAATTTTATTGGTCTGGTTTCTGGTCTCATCTGCTTCCAGCTATTGTTAGCTGTACAAAACAGCTGGTTTCGCTGCCTGATATTGGTTCGTCTTACCATATTATTTTAATGTATTATCTTAATTATGAGCACACTGGTTTGTAGTGTAAATAGTTTTACAGTTTACTGCACGTTGTTATTAGGGGTTCGAACGCGTAGCGCTAAAACCTTATTAATTGTTAGAATGGTCATGGATCAACGATCTCCACATAAAACTGACCGTGCAGACCAAACTGTAGAGACTTGGAACTTGGAGGGATAGTAGTATTCCCACCGCCTTCAACGTGACCAAGGCTTGCACCAATCAGTCTGACAGGGGAGCTACAGCGAACAAAAGTACGAAATCGCTCATAACTGCTAAACCATCAGTAGCAAGCTCAAGTGTCTTATGTCATTGGAATCCTTGGCTCATGGCAGACAAAATGGGTATTTTTGGGTATTTCACATTTTTTTCGCCTGATCGGAACCAAACCAGTGCATTAGGATTCTCCGGAGAGTGACTATCGAAAAGTTGAACTTTCAACTCACCGTCGCAAAGGGCCGCCAACATGTTCGAAAGGGGCAGGGCCACTTTTAGTAAACTTCCTTTAACTCCTGAACAGAATGCGATATCTTCGCCAAACTCAGAACACTTATATCACACATACACGTAATATTAGTATCATACGATAGAACTCCTCATTCTGGACAACTTTGCCTCTATAACCACTGCTGTCAATCAAATCCTTTGTTAAATGATTGAGAAGATGTCAAAAACCTTTTGCGAACTAGTCTTTTTGCTCGTCAAAACTTTTGCGAACCAGTTCTAGGTTTTTTTTGCTCAGTCTGGAAAAAAAAACTGCAGCACAATTCTCTGGACTCTCTAGTTCAATAATTATCAAAAAAAAATGTAGAAATGTACCCTTTGGGAGGCCATACTGGGCCTGTTTAGAAAAGGGGCCTGTGCAAATTTACCCAAAATCCTATAAAGCCTAAAGGAAAACTCAAAACTTCACAAAACCTAGTGAGCACATGAGACAGGTGATTCTAAACAAGCACAATGCACAGTTTTAAGGACATTGGACCACATATAATATATATATATATATATATATATAGTTAAGGAGGACTCAAAAACACTGTATTTCTATGGTAAATGACCTGGATTTGCCAAAAATGCTTTTTTAATTGTTGATTTAGGTTGGTACAGTCTTGCAAAATAATATGTAATGTCTCTATCCTTATACACTTACATGCCTTAAGTGCTTAAACCCCAGTAATCGCTATATCTTGTTATTTCCCTGTAGTGGCTAATGAACCAGACATCTCACCCATAGGCTTACTTCCATGTCAATTCCGACTTATTAACCTCAGAAAACCAAACTACATTTTATTTTGAGATGGCTTATTTTTTACTTCTCTAGGGGGATTGCAAATTTTGAGAAATCCTGCACCAATGTCTTAGAACACCAAAGTATACCATATTTGTGGAAAGTGCCTTGAGCACATGACTCTTATTTTGAATACAGTTTACATTTTCAGAACACATTTTCCCATGAAGACTAAAATTAAAAACAAAGCATTAATACTGGATATTCCACACTGTACTGAATGAATGAATCATTCACAAGGCACACTTGACAATTAGGCAGCAAAAATGTTCTGTTGATACAGTGCAGACAAAACATTAGCCATATGTAAAATCACTGATCTACACTGTCCAGCTGACTGAACATGAAAAGCTGTTCATTTGTACGTGATAGTCACTGAACACATATTAATACACATATTAATACAATCATGCACACTATTTGTAATACAATACAGTAGACATATTAACAACATTATGAATTTAAATTAAAAAAAAAATGTAAACATCAATGATTTTAATCATGTTTTAAAAGATGCTACTAATCTTTCAGCTGTCTACCAATAAATTCAGATCAACACAAGCTAATCATTAGGATTGGGATTGGCATCGGGATACTGGGAAAGATCAAAAGTCAGCACCTTACTGATGACACAATCGCCTTGCTGTGAAATGAAAAATACAAAAAGAAAAGAAAATTCAAAACACTTTCATGGCATTCAAGTTGCCATCTCTAGAACACAATATATAATAGATATAATGATAGGTTGGGATGGGTTTTATTTGAATAGAACTCTTGCATGTGTCAACTACTTTTGTTACGTTAAGAATTACACAACTCATTGCTGGAAGACAAACCTCAGGGTAAACTCCTATGAGGGAGTCAGCTTTTGTGTAGAACTCCTCTTTGAGAGAGATAACAATTGCCTGGAAATTCTGGACTGACTGGTCTTTTATGTAGTTGGCCACCTGCGAAGTAAAAAGTCAGATGCATATTTTATATTCATGCCATTCTGTTCAATGTGTAAAAGGCCTTCCTATAAGCTCACACACACCTTGCCTATGTTGGTGTTATCCAAAGCAGCATCGATCTCGTCCAGGACAAAGAAAGGTGCAGGCTTGTAGCTATGAGCAAACATAGATGCAATTTTTAAATTAGAGGGCAAAACATACCAGTTTAAAAAATTTTGCAGATCTTTGTTGCACCTGTGAATGGCGAATAGAAGAGCTAAAGCCGCCACAGTTTTCTCTCCTCCAGACAGGTTGTCCATGGGTCTGAATCTCTTTCCTGGAGCCACACAGTTATAGTTAATTCCATCTAAATATGGTTCTTCTGGGTTCTCTGGCCCCAGGAATGCCTGAAATGATATAAAGTATCCTTAAATTAAGATTAAATTAAAATTCTACTTGTGTTATCTATTTTAAAAAAGAGTGAGTGAGATCAGAGTTCAGAGTGTTTTATTAACCTGTGCGCTGCTGTTACGTGACAGTGCTTTGTAGATCTCATCAATGTTGGTGGCGACAGATTCAAAACAAGCATTGAAACGGTCAAACCGCTCCTTCTTGATCTGCTCGAATGCCTGCTTGGCTTTCTTGGCTCTTTTGCGAGCAGCTTCAAACTCTGTAATTAAAGTATGTATTTGTTAGCAGAAACATATCAGCTGAATTTCATGGACACATAAGAAAAAGGTAGATATTGTTGCCTCAGCGTACTTCCAAGTGGGCCGCAAGATGGTTTAAAATGATTTGAAATTAAGAAAGAAAATAAGAAAGAATGTAAACCGACATCAAATTTCTTATTTGCTCCCTGTTATGAGTCTAGCCTCTATGGTTCCTCTCCTCACCGCCAGAAGGCTCCCTCACCTGCCAACGATAACGTTTTTCAATTCTAAGGGAAAAAAGCCACAAGTATGGGACATAAACAAATGATTCTGAGCCGAGGGGAAAAGAAAGAATGACAAGTTAATTTTCCTGATCAGAGTTATGATATATAATTTTGGAATTGTGAGAATAAGTCAAAATTTTAAAATATAGACTCAAATGAACCTTTTTTTATTTTTTTATTCCATGGCTTCCATAGACTGCTACTTGAAAAGTGTTGTTTTCTGCCACCAGAAACGTCATCACTGTTTGCAAACACCAAATTGGTGTACTGGTTCTACTGGTTTCCTCGCCTGTGTACGGCCCCGGACTGTTTCCCTTGTTTTGATCTTTTGCTGCCTGCCCTAACCCTCTATTTGTTTTTTGACTACAACGCTATTTTGCCTTGGCCACTGATATTGCTGGTGATCAACCCTTGTTCATATTACTGCTGTTGATTTTAATAAAGCCTGAAATGGATCTCAACTCTGCTGACTCTTTGTTACCCTTTCTAAAGGATTCCAACGGTCTTGGACAACATGCATCCGGAAAAATGGAATTGAATAAGATCTCATGGATCCCATGCTATGACATGAAATATATGGCATGTTGTCAACTTTTTAATCATTTTTAAATAAAAATGTTGTCATTAAAGCACCTTTGTTATAACAGAAGTATCAAAAATCTCTTTAAGGGATAGTTCACCCAAAAATAAAAATTCTGTCATTAAATAACTCACCCTCACGACGTTCATCTTCCGAACACAAATTAAGATATTTTTGATGAAATCTGAGCGCTTTCTATCCCTCCATATACAGCAACGCATTTACCACGTTCAAGACCCAAAAAGATAATAAGGACATTGTTACAATAGTCCATGTGACATGAGTGGTTCAACTTTAATTTTATGAAGCTACAAGAATACTTTTTGTGCGCAAAGAAAAAAAAATAATGACTATGTGTGGTGCTGTACATAAAACAGTCCTGGTCCTCCTTCATCAGAATGGCTGCTCCTGCATTAGCAGCACCACACACGCATTGCGATACTCTTGCGAACATGAATGGAGAAGAAATTGCTGAATAAAGTCGTAATTTAGTTTTCATTGCGCACAAAAAACTTTGTAACATAATGGTCGAACCACTGATGTCACATGGACTGTTTTAACAATGTCCTTACTACCTTTCTGGGCCTTGAATGTAGTTGTTACGTTGCTGTCTATGCAGGGTCAGAAAGCTCTCAGATATCTTAAAATATCTTAATCTGTGTTCCGAAGACGAACGAAGGTCTTACGGGTTTGGAACGACATGAGGATAAGTAATTAATGACAGAATTTTCATTTTTGGGTCAACTATCCGTTTAAGTGGAGAACCTCTGATTAATGTTTAGGTCAGTTGGGGGCCATGGAGTCAAAAGGGCTGAGAACCACTGATTTCAACTTAACATGTCCCCCAGACATTATTCTGAATGTTACAGGTAGACGACTCAGGTCGAGATTAGCCTGAACTTTTGGGCTCACCATCACTGGTCTCTTGGAACTTGTCTCGAACGCTCTCGAGTTTCTCCATGGCCTTCATGTTGGGAGCGCTGATTCTCTGCAGGATGCTCTGCTGCTCGTTCAGCCTCTGCTGTAGGGTGTTCATCTCTGCCTTGATCTCTTCTTCTGACAGAGCATCCTATAGAACAGTTTTCATGTTTGTTCCAGGCTTCTTGTTAAACAACAACTTCAAAATATTTTATCAAATAAAATTACCTTTAGGTCCTCATTCAAGTTGCTGTAGTCTATCTCTATGAGGGCTTCTTTGGCATGAACAGAGCTTGATGCCTTCGGGCTGCTGATCGAATCCTCAACTTGCGAGCTTCCCTATGTAGACAGATTAGTGTGTATGAGTGTGTAGGAATATATGTCCAGAAAATGTATTTGTCTGTACCTCTCCCTGGCTGATGTCATCCATTGTCCCAGATTTGAGGGGCAGTTTGATGTCCTGCATCTTGCAGGCTTGCAATAAGTTGTGTCTGTCACTGCGTTTCTGTTCCAGTTTGGTTTCGATGGCAGTTACTTCCTTCTGCAGCTGGGTCAGCTCTCTAATATTTCATACATTTAAGAATGTTTTTTATAAATGGCACAAACTAAATTATTTGCAAGCAAAATAATTTTGTAATTTCTTTCATTTTAATTGATTAATAACAACAAAAATCACTATTTTATAAAGAAATAAATATACAACACTGGATCTAAGATCTAAGGAATTGAGAGAATTAAATTAAATAATAATGTTCTCACTTGTTGGCAGATCCTAGTTTCTTGCGGATCTCCTCCATCTCTCGGTTCTTGTCATTCACCTCTCCTTTCTTAGTGAGATGCTGATTCTTCAGGTCTTGTAGCTGTGCCATTGTCTCATCAATGATCTTCATGTGTCTGTGTTCTTCCTGAGGTGGTGGGGAACACCATGAGCTATTGTTTAGTTTTTCATGCTTAAAGATTCTACTCATACATACTTTGCTGGTTAGGACTTTTTACTCCTCCTCTATTCTCTGTCACCTTTTTAAGTCTTTCGATCTCATTCTCATCCTTCTTTACAGTCTGCTCCCACATCATCACTTTCTCCTGGTCCTCCTTCAACTGGTTCTTCTCATAATCAAGCTGGATGGCCAGACGGGTCTTCTGTGTTTCAAATTCCAGCCTAGAATTGCAGTATATAACACAAGCTCGATCATCGCAGTTCACTTAGTAGTTGGTAACCTGTCTGTTGTGCTTAGAAGGTTTACCGTTTTTTGGCAATCTCATTTTGCCTCTTCACTTTTTCCTCCTCAAACTCTCGGATATTTCGCACACCAATCTCCTGGCAGAATTCTACAAAGACCTCATCCTCCACCTATGAATGACCAAAATAAATAATAATTATTAGAGCATCAAACTTTTTTGACAGCATTTGAAACGTCTTAACTTCCTCCAGAGCTCTTACCAGGTTCATGCGGTCTCTTAACTCTGTGATGTCCCTCTCTCGTGATTGGATGATTCGTTTGATGTCATTGATTCGTGGGCCGAAATTTGCCAGCTCACTCTCCAACTTTGATTTCTCCTACAGAGACATACATTGTAATACCAATGACTTCATTAGAAACCACCTTGTAAAAGTTTAAGACATGAATATGATTCTCTACATTTTGATGTCATGAGACGTTGTTTCTCAGGTGTACCTGCATGTTCAGTGAGAGGTGGCGGGTTTTGGTCTGTTCCAGATCACTCTGAGAGTATTTCAGTCGCATCTGCAGCCCGTGAGCCTGAGACTGGACCTGCCTGAGCTCTGCCTCCTTTCTCTTTGCCTTCATTTGTTCCTGAGGAGACACAAATTAGATGTAAAACCAGCTTGATTAAACAAGTCTGTCATGATTTTAGTTCCATACAATACGCTTAATTTAATTTCACAAATTAATGAATTATGGTAGGCCTGTCGCAACTGATACTTAGTCACCTGATCAAGATTATGCGATCTAATTGTGATTATCTGCAAGAACTGCAATTATTGTGCACATATTAAATTCCACACACAGACACATGTTTGAGACCACACTTGTTAATTTTTAATTTAAATTTAAATAATAATTATACAGTTTTTCCAGTTGTATATAAATAAGTATTATTATTATTGTATACTGGGTGGGTTTATATACAGTATATTTTATTATACACTGATATTATTATATATATTATAGCTGGGTTTGAAGAAAGCCATTATATATATACATATATAAATTGTATTTTGATATTTATAAAACTTTTATAACTTTTGTATATTTGTTATAATTTATTACAGTTTATTAAAAAAATATGATAATGAATGTTTTGTAAGTGAGTGTTTTCTTTTTATTCACTACATTTTTATTAATTAGTATTTTCATATTTATAAAACATTTTTTAAATATATATATATATATATTTAAACATCTTGAATTATGGAATTTAATATTTACATTTTTATTGCAATTTAAGTTATTAATATATTTATTTTTAAATGTATTATAATTATTGTAATATATTGTCAATTCAATCTGAATACATAAGCTTTCCATTGAAGTATGGTTTGTTAGGATAGGACTGTATTTGACCGTTATATAACTATTTAAAAATCTGGTATCTGAAGGTGCAAAAAAATTAAAATATTGAGAAAATTGCCTTTAAAATTGAAAAAAAAAGTTCTTAGCAATGCATACTGCTAAACAACAATTAAGTTTTATATATGTATGATAGGAAATTTACAAAATATCTTCATGGAACAAGATCTTTGCTTAATATCCTGATGATTTTTGGCATAAAAGAAAATTCGATAATTTTGACCCATACAATGTATTTTTGGCTATTGCTACAAATATACCTGTGCTGCTTAAGACTGGTTTTGTGGTCACATATTTGTTATAATTTATTTTAAAATGTTAGATTATTTTTTTTTATTTTCTGCTCATAGTGATTTGCAAGTTTTTCAGCTGTGTTCAAAGTTTCTGTTTAGTTCTTTTGTATGTCACCTTCAACTCCTCTGTAAGTTTCTCTTTTTTTTCCTTAAGTTTGTCCACAGCTTTCTCGTCCCAACGCCGAGCCTTTGCTTTCAGGTCGCTAGCCCCTCCTGAGATCACACCTGACTTTTGAAAGAGAGTTCCATCCAAAGCCACAGTCTGTAAAGGAGCAAGACAGAATAGAAGATGAATAGTTTGTTATTTTTTGATATGTGCTTTAGATTCAGCTCATGACATATTTAAACCTTATGACGGTATGGTCCTCCAAAGGCGATCCTGCGAGCATCCTCCACATTCTCACACACTAAAGCATTGCCGCAGGCATACTGAAGGGCTTTCTTTATGTGTGGCGGCTCATAGCGGATCACGTCGATCACTAGTTTTGCCCCCCTAAGCTCTCTCAGTTTTTCATCTGTGGGTTTCACCTTGAGAGAAAGGAGCACATGTCCAGTGAAACACATTTCAGACCTCAACTCATGAATTGTTTATTAAAATCGTTCTGTACCTCCAAGTAGTCAAGAGGCAGAAAGGTCTCTGGTTCTCCTCTTTGCTCTTTAATGTACTGGATGCAATCTCTGCCGGTTTTCTCCGAGTCCACAATGATGGCGTCCATGTTTTTTCCCAGGACTTTGGTCACTGCAATCTGGTATTTCTTCTGGGTGGGCTGGCATAAGTCGATGAGTCTGCCATACTGTTTGGATAAATATTTAAAAATGAAGGTTTAAATGGGATTCATGTTGAAATAAAGAAAAAACATCAGTGAAAGCTTTTGTGTATTGAAAATGTGTTTAAACACACAGCAACTCACCACTGAGCCGGGGTAAAGTCGTTTAATGCTCTCCATAATTTCAGCTTTGCGCTGTTGACGGCTGTTCTCCTGCCTGTCAATGCGAGCATCTCCGAGTTGCTCCATCACCTGTGACCATAGTGATCACAGCAATGAAAACAAAGTCTTGGTGAATTGATGAGTATGAATAAATGTTTTTGTTTTTGTACTTGGTTTAACTCCATGTTTATCTCATCAATCCTTCTTTTGGCCAGCTCCACTTCCTCAGTCAGTTCCTCTTCCATACGTCTCTGTTCATCCAGAGATTGCCTGGTGAGAGAAAAAACAGAGATGGGTCAAAATCTAATTTTCCATGCCATGAAACTGAAGGGTGAAGAAAAAGTAAAATAAAGCAATAAGTCACTGTGTATTATTAATAATATTTTAGTTTAAATGTAACTACCGTTCACACTGGGGTTAGTATTTATTTCATACAATATACTGTGAAATATTACAATTTACAATATTACAAATTATAAAAAAAATAAACATTTTCCTTGAAATAAAAAAAATGTGTGTGTGTGTATATATATATATATATATATATTTACAGTGATGTCCTAAAATAACTAAAACTGAAATAAAATGAAAATTAACAAACAACAACATTTTTAACAACTAAAAAAATGGAAGGAAATTATTTCAAAATATTAATAAAGACTATAATAGTGTCTGAATGATACTAAATAACACTGGTCCAATGTCTAAGGCCACAATGAAATTATTTTTCAAATAAATTAAAATATAATTATATAGTTATAAAATAAAATTATTTTACTTATTTTAAACAGAAAATAACTTTTCTATTTATATATATGTAAAATATTTAAAATGTAATTTATATATTTCTGTGATTGCAAAGCTTAATTTTCAGCAGCCATTACTCCACTCTTCAGTAACACATATATCACAAATATCACAGCATATATATTGTTATGATAAGCTTATGGTTAGCTTATCATAACAATAATATTACAAGTTTACAGAACAGTCTGAAGCCAGGTTATTATAGTTAACTAAAACAAAAACTAAAACCATAAAAAATAATAAATAAAAAATTATATTTATAATAATAATAATAATAATAATAATATATTTATATAATAAAAAATTATATTATTTCAGCAAGCAATTCTAATTTTCATTTACAGTGATGTCCTAAAATAACTAAAACTGAAAAAAAAAAACAACAACTGCGATATAAAACAACAACAACACCACTTTTAACAACTAAAAAAATAGGGGGAGAGGAATAGGGATATTTCAAAATATTAATATAACCTATAATAGTATCTCAATGATACTAATATAACAGCGGTCCACAAGGCCACATTGAATTATTTAAATTAATTTATAATTAGTTTATTTAAATGTAATTTAAATTCAAATATAATTATTTAGTTATAAAATAAAATAATTTTTACTTAAAAAAAAAAGAACTTTTCTATTTAGATATATTTAAAATATTTAAATTGATGGCAAAGAATAATTTTCAGCACCATTACTTCAGTCTTCAGTGTCACATGATCCTTCAAAAATCATTCTAATATGCTGATTTGGTGCTCTCATTATTAATGTTGATTTTCAGCAATCTGTAATTAACAGTAAGTTGAAAAGAACATATTTCATTTGAAATACAAATAATATATTTTTTCAAAAACAATTACGTATCGTTCTGTATACTGTATACGTTTTACACATATTGTATAAATATAGAGATAGGCGTATATCAACTATTTTTACAACAAGAAAATCTGGTAACACTTTACAAAGGTGTCATTTGTTAACATTAGTTAATGTATTAACTAACATGAATGAACAATGAACATTTATTACACTATTTATTCGTCTTTGTTAATGTTAGTTAATGTTGTTCATTGTTTGTTCATGTTAGTTCAAACATTTAGTGATTTAGTGATTTTAATAATGCATTAGTAAATGCTAAAATTAACATTAACTAAGATTAATAAATGCCGTAGAGGTATTGTTCATTCTTAGTTCATGTTAACTAATGTAATTAACTAATAAAACATACTGTAAAGTGTTACCAGAAATCTCTTGAAACTATTCTAGAAACTATGCTAGATTTGAAACTTCATTTTATGATGATCTTTGAAACACCTGCTGGTTGCAATATAGTCCTCCAGCTTTTCAATGCGCTTTTGGTTTTCCTCGATCTCTCGAATCTTCTGCTTTATTTTAGCCTGTAATCAAAAAAGAGTTATAAGAAATCAGTGTTTTACAAAAAACACAAAAAAGAGTTTAGTCATTTCTCAATCTACCTCCGTCTCAATTTTCTTTCTCTCCTCCAGATCCAGCCTGTCCTGGTCTGCCTTTTGGTCCCTGTTAAACTTCTCCAGCTCCTGCGCCAAAGTAGCTGCCCGCTTACTGGCCTCTTCCTTTAGCCTGTGATACTGCTTCACCTAAAATACAATATAAGTGTACAATGAAACACTGAAATTTATGGACATACTTGCATTTTATATTCATCATGCAGCTGAGATCGACTGACCTGGTTCTCTTCCAGTGTCAGATCCTGCCCTTGACTCTGTGCCTCCTCTTCCATGCGTTCCTCAAACTCCTGCCTCGACATCTCCACGGCACCCTGCTCACGATCCAGTTCCTCAATGTCCGCCTTACGCTTCTTGTACATCTTCTGGGCGTTCTGTAAGGATTTTCTGGCCACCTCCAGCTTCTTAATTTTATGGGCAGTGTTCTCCTTAGCCTTGATATACTGTGGACGTTTCTGATTCAGCTCAGCATCTTTCTCTCTAGACAAGGATAGATAAGTAGTTCTTTAGCAAACTGTGAATATTAGTTATAGTTAGCTAATCATAACTGTATTTTTAATTCAGGTTATTATAGTCAACTTAAACGAAAACTACACTACTAGTCAAAAGTTTTTGAACAGTAAGATTTGTAATGTTTTTTTTTAAAGAAGTCTCTTCTGCTCAGCAAGCCTGCATTTATTTGATCCAAAGTACAGAAAAAACAGTACAATTTTTAAATATTTTTACTATTTAAAATAAGTGTTTTCTATTCGATTATATTTTAAAATGTAATTTATTCCTGTGATCAAAGCTGAATTTTCAGCATCATTACTCTACTAGTAACACTAACACTAGACACTAGTCCTCGGTGTCACATGATCCTTCAGAAAATTCTAATATGTTAATTTGCTGTTCAAGAAACATTTATTATTATCACCAATATTTAAAACTGCGCTTTTTCAGGATTCTTCAATAGATTACAAAGATCCAAAGATCAACATTTATCGGAAATAAACATCTTTATTAACATTATACACTATACCATTCAAAAGCTTGGAGTCAGTATTATTATTATTTTTTATTTATTTATTTTATTTTAGAAATTAATACTTTTAATTAGCAAGGATGCTTTAAATTTATCAAAACTGACAAAGGTACAAAGCATTTCTATTTCAGATAAATGCTGTTCTTCTGAACTTTCTATTCATCAAAGAAACCTGAAAAAAATCTACTCAGCTGTTTTCAATATAATAATAATAAATGTTTTTTGAGCAGCAAATCAGAATATTAGAATGATTTCTGAAGGATCATGTGACTGGAGTAATGATGCTAAAAATTCAGCTTTGAAATCACAGGAATAAATTACATTTTAAAATATATTCAAATAGAAAAAGTTATTTTAAATAGTAAAAATATTTACAAATTGTACTGTTTTTGCAGTACTTTGGATCAAATAAATGCAGGCTTGGTGAGAAGAAGAGACTTCTTTAAAAACATTAAAAATCTTGACAGTAAAAAAACATAAAAAAAACTTACATTACTTGAAATAAATAAAAATGTTAAATAAAATAAAATACAAACAAATTAAAATTATATTATTTCAGCAAGCATTTCTAATTTTCATTTACAGTGATGTCCCAAAATAACCAAAACTGAAATTAAAAAACAAAAAAAAAACACTTTTGACAACTAAAAATGGGGGGGAAAGGCCACATTGAAATAGTTATTTTTAATTTAAAATAAAATACATTTATATAGTTATTTCCACTTGTAGAATAATATACTATAAATGTAGCACCCATCACTCACTTGATCTCTTTCTCCACATTCTGCTGATCCCTCATCATTCTTCCCAATTCTTTCTTCTTTTCCTTGAGCTCTTCCTCTACATGATCCATCTTCTTCCTGTCCTTCTCAATCTCACGGTTGCGTTGAGACAACTCACGGTTCAGCTTCTCGATCTCTGCCTCATTGTGGTAGAGTTTAAAGAGCTGTAGCTGAACGTGAGCCCTGACCACCTCATCCTTCAGTCTCTGGTACCTCTCAGCCTAAACAGAGAGCAAAAGTTCAACTGTGGGATTGTGGTAAAATGAGATGTAGCAAAATAGTTTACCTCCTCTTTTTCCTGTTTGGCTTCTTTGCGCTCTGCTGCGATGTTCTTCTTACGGTGATAGTTAAACTGCGTGTCCTCTTCCGCTTTCACCATCTCTTTCTTTCTGCGGTCATATTCCTGCGCCAGCTCACCAGAACGGGAGATCTCCTCGAATAACGTGGTCCTCTCTTTAGGGTTCTTCATAGCTATGGATTCCACTGCACCCTGCATAACAAAATCACAAAGACAGTGACAATCTATTACAAATATCTCATATAGGTTATCTTAAATTTTCTATAATCTGGAAAAAATCAGGTCATGTGCATTTATACCTGGAACACAAGAAAATTTCGGGCCTTTATAAGGATACCCAGTTTTTCCAGCTCCTCACTGTAATCGGAAAGCCCTACCACCTTATTGTTGATTCGGTACTCTGAGGAGGCACCTGAAACATAAAAATATTGAGTCTCACATGGTAAAAATCATTAATATAACTTCTACATAACACAGGGGTTACTTACTATTACTAAGTTGTAACAACTTTCAGAAATGCAAGTCATTTAGTAACTTTACTTTTAAACAATTACCAATGATGACCCGTGTGAAAGTGCATTCATCTCCATTGTCCTCGCAGTACACCATGCTCACGAAGGCACGGTTGGCTGCTGGTTTTCCCACTGGTGCACCGTGGATGAGATCCTTCAGGGTTTTAACACGCAGGTTACTGGTCTTCTCCGCTAATACAAAACTGATGGCATCCATCAGGTTCGACTTCCCTAGAAAGCAGTGATTTTGGCCAGAGTTATTGGTATGCATTATCATTTTTAGGTTTATTATTTGACATTTTAAACAGTAAGGCTAATTTCAGTTATGTATCCTAAATACAATTAAACAATATTGTTGTATTATGTTGTATACTTTTTTTTAATAATTTGACAAAACTAAGCTTGACTGGAAATGATGCACAATAAAATGTTCTGTTGAAATTTATATTTACCTTGATTTTGAAATTGAGGGACAACAAATTGATAATAATAATAATAACAATAACAATTTTTACATAATATGAAAGCATATTATGAATAACGAAATATTTGAAAAATAAAAAAACGTTTTAAATCTTATTTTAAATAAATAAAGACAAAAAAATGAAGCAAACAATATAAATATTGGTGGTAGAAACAAATGATAATGGCACTGTTTCTTTTTTTACACATACAAGTACTCAAAGCTTTAGAATTAATTAATTGAAAAACAACAGTATTTTTGAAAAACATGATTCATTTTTTAAGCATATACACTACCGGTCAAAAGTTTTTTGAACAGTAAGATTTTTAATGTTTTTAAAGAAGTCTTTTCTGCTCACCAAACCTGCATTTATTTGATCCCAAGCACAGCAAAAACAGTACAATTTTTAAAAAAATATTTTTACTGTTTAAAGTAACTGTTTTCTATTAAAATATATTTCAAAATGAAATGTATTCCTGGGATTTTAAAGCTGATTTTTTGCATCATTACTCCAGTCACATGATCCTTCAGAAATCATTCTAATATTCTGATTTGCTGCTCAAAAACATTTATTATTATTATTATCATGTTGAAAACAGCTGAGTTTTCAGGTTCCTTTGCTTTGATGAATAGAAAGTTCAGAAGAACAGCATTTATCTGAAATGGAAATCTTTTTTTTTTTTTTAATTTCTAAGATTTATTTCCCCACAAAAAAAAAAAAAAAAAAAAAAATCCGTTTCAGATAAATGCTGATATATATTAGAATGATCAGAAGAATAATTTACATTTACAATATATTTAAATGGAAAACAGTTATTTTAAATATTAAAAATATTTCAAAATTTTACTGTTTTTTCTGTACTTTGAATCAAATAAATGCAGGCTTGGTAAGCAGAAGAGACTTCTTTAAAAACAAAACATCTTCTGTTCAAAAGCTTTTGACTGGTAGTGTAAAATGAATGAATATTATGAATATTAACATTTGAAACTTAGTGGCAAAAGAAATTAATGCATGGTTTCCAAAAAAAAAAAAAAGTTTCTAACGCAGTTTTAATGTAAACTACGTAACAGAAAGAAAAAATCTGATAATCTAAAGGGAAAAATTCAGCCGAATTTAAAAATAAAAAATGTAGCCATAACGAGATCCATAATAATGCAGCAGCTGCATCCCTGCAGTCCACCGCGCTGCATCAACACCTGAGATAACACTTACCAGATCCATTTGGTCCAATAATTGCTGTGAATTTGTGAAACGGTCCGATTATTTGACGTCCTTTGTAAGATTTGAAATTTTCGATCTCGATCAGTTTTAAATATCCCATGCTGTCTGATTTATCTCAGGGGAAGAGTGTCAGATTGATGCTCTGTAGAGTCTTTGTGGCGATGCGTTTCCCCAGACGATGTTCGGCGGCGGCAAAGCGGATTTAAAAAGAATTGGCAATTAGATATGTTAGACTACATATCGTCTTTCAGAGGTTAAATCTCTGAAACCATAATAATCTGACAAAAGATAATCTCGTGTACACGCCCCCCGTCTAGAGAATGTAGGCAAAATAAAAGTCCTTGAGGTAAGAGAGTTTCGACTGAATTGAGGCCACTTTGGGTAGTTCATGTGAATTTGTGAAACACGTTTTTGTTCATTGAGATATAATTCCATCATCATGATATAATTCCAGTTTGTATAAATACAGGCTACGGATTATTAAAAAAATATGACATTACAAACTTATCTTCATCACCCCAATGATTAAATTCTCATAGCTGAAATAAAACGATTTAAAGGGAGCTGTTCATGGTACTGAAACAAAAAAAAAAACAAAAAAAAAAAACATTTTTTTTAAATATTTAATTATTTAAAATATTTTTGTAAATAAATAAAAAATTAATTGATTAATAAAAAAATGTTTTTACTTTTTAAAATAACTGCCTTTTATTTGAATATATTTTAAAATGTAATTTATTCCTGTGATCAAAGCAAATTTTTTAGCATCATTACTCCAGAAATTAATACTTTTATTTAGCAAGGATGCTTTAAATTGATCAAAAGTGATGATAAAAACGTTACAAAAGATTTCTATTTCAGATAAATGTTTTTCTGAACTTTCTATTCATCAAAGAAACCTGAAAAATTCAGCTGTTTTAAACATAATAATAATAATAATAAATGTTTTTGAGCAGCAATTCAGAATATTAGAATGATTTCTGAAGGATCATGTGACTGGAGTAATAAAAATTCATCTTTGAAATCACAGGAATAAATTACAATAAATTACAGTTATTTTAAATAGTAAAAATATTCAAATTGTCTTCGTCCCCTTTTCAATTTTAGTAACTTGTAAATGAATTTTAAAATGTATCTTTTTCTTTAATGATAGCTAGTTTAGCAAATTAAGGTAATGAAATAAGAAATGTTGCCTTTGCAGCTTGCTGAAATAAAATACGTTTTTTATGTTTGATTTCATTTCAGCTATTTTAGGTAAGGTTTTAGGTTTAGTTAACTATAATAACGCTAGTTTGGAAACTAAATAATTTGTATATCCACTTAATTTTGCATTAATAATATATATCTGTCAAACATATCCCAAAGTTAATGAAGCCGCGCCACAGACCGTGAACCGGTTACCATGGCAACCCCAAACAGCGCTTCAAACACAACAGAGGGAGAGCTGACACACTGCCGTTCGTCGAAACCTAACTCATACTCACCAGTAAGGTTTTGATATTTTATCTTAATTTGTACATAATTAAAAATACTAGCTATTTGTGTTTTAATAGCCACACACACACAAACGTTGTATTTTTTATTAGTTAATATGAAATTACCAGCTTCTCAGTGGCGGTGAGAGGGGGGAGCTGATATCTACAGGGAAGTTCGTTGATATAAACTGTGCTTTGACAGAACATGTACAAAGTTGATTTACCCGTGGATGAGTCTGCGCTGCAGGCGGTGGAGCGGCGTCGGGCCGCTGAGGCTGAGCGCAAGAGCCGAATCTTCAACACTAGAACCCGGGTGATCGGCGTTGACCTACGCGCCCTCCAAAAACAGCAGGAGGACAAACGAGAACGACTGGAGATGGAGAAGCAGCGAGACATGGCTCATGGTAATACACATCACTTCTGCAGCTTTCACTACTTCTGTATCCCAAAACAACCTGCGACACTGAAAGTTTATGTATCAAACAAATATTTTGTAAGTAGTAATACGCAGAAATTATGTGTTTTGTTGTTCAGATCTGTTGCGCTTATCCCTGGATGAAATGGCAATGCAACAGAACAAAGACGAAGAGGAGTTGAGAAGAGAGTTGGCTCAGGACATGGTACAATTTAGAGCGGTACATCAACGCGCTGAGGACAGTCGTGATGCAGATATCAATTATGACCGACAGAGTGCGCCAAATGCTAGTATTTCTGTCTCGGACTCTGCACTGGGACCAGCCAGTATGCAAGTGTTTTTGGTATGCATAGACACGAGCACACAGCAACATATAAAGGCTTTATCAAATGACATGGGCACGAACTGTTCCATCAATATTTTAAGTTCAAATTTAGGGTAAACTTTATTTTAAGGTGTCCTTGTTACAGCATAATCAAATATTTAAACAGATTGTTTACTAAAAAAAAACAAAAATTCTGTCATCAATAAAGGATTAGTTCACTTCCAGAATAAAAAAAAATCTTATAATTTACTCTCTCTCATGTCATCCAAGATGTTCATGTCTTTCTTTCTTCAATCGAAAAGAAATTAAGGCTTTTGAGGAAAACATTCCAGGATTTTTCTCTATATAGTTGATTTCAATAGGAGCCAACAGGTTAAAGGTCTAAATTGCAGTTTCAATGCAGATTCAAAGGGCTCTGTACAATCCCAGCTAAGGAATAATGGTCTTGTCTAGCAAAGTGAATGATGATTTTCTTACAAAATAAAAATGTATATATTTTTTAACCACAAATGGTCATCTTGCACTAGCTCTGCACATGTGCGTCTTCACGCATTACATAATCACGTTGGAAAAGCCATGTGCGGTTAGTCCTTTGTATGTGTACTTTGGTTCAAAAAGGTAAGGTAGGACAAAAAACTTCATCTCATTTTCTCCTCCAACTTCATCGTCCAACATCGTTTTACCTTTTTTTGTAAAGGGCGTTTGACTTTCTTTGCACATTCGCTTTGTAAACACACGATCGGTACTTCCGCCTATGCCACGTGTATGTGATTATGTAATGTGTGAGGTTGAGCTAGTCCAAGACGAGAATTTTTGGTTAAAAATCGTCAATCGTTTCGCTAGGATAAGAGTCGCCCCTTTGAAGCTGCAATGAAATTGAAATTTGGACCTTCAACCTTCTGATCCCCATTGAAGTCCACTATATGGAGAAAAATCCTGAAATGTTAATTTCTTTTCGACTGAAGAAAGAAAGACATGAACATCTTGGATGAAATGGGGGTGAGTAAATTATCAGGAAATTTTTATTTTGAAAGTGAACTAAACCTTGAACTCACCCTCAGGTTGGTCCAAACCTGTACAAGTTTCTATATTCTGCTGAACACAAAGAAGAGTTGAAGAGTGGGTAACCAAACAGTTGATGGTCCCCATTGACTCCCATAGTATGGACAACAAATTCTATGTAAGTCAATGGGGACCATGAACTGTTTGGTTACCTAACAACCTTCTTATGTGTTCAACAGAACAAAGAAACTCATACAGGTTTGGAACAACTTGAGGATGAGAAAATACTACTATGGGTTAAATTTAGGATAAGGGTTTGGTTTAGAGTTATTTGCATGTAATTATGCATAATTTACGGTTATTACAAGAACACTGTAAAATAAAGTATTACAAAAACTTGCATTTGAATTTGTAAAGACAATAAGTTTTCGGTAACTTTTCAGCATTTATTTTAGATCTTTCTTTTTTTTCTCTTTTTAATTCATTTAAATAGTGTGATGTACAAATAAGAAAGTACAAATATGTCGTTTTTTCATTAAAACGGCCTTAAAACTGCATATTAATATCCCTCTTAAATACAGCATGTCACACTGCAGGACACCACTGTTCATATTCTATGAATATGTTTATGCATACTCGTTCAGGGAGAAGGAATTAATGAAAATGAAAAGAAGAGAGCTCAGATGGAAATGAACGAGAGAAACCTGAGAGCTCAAAAGGAGGAGAGGGAGAAACAAGAAAGGGAACAGAAAAACAGAGGTAAACAGATTACATTATATCCAATATAGCCCTGTAATGTTAAAATAGAAGAAACAAAGTGTATTTCACTGTTTAGTAGCACAGGGGTTCTATTCTTGCATATTATATCTGTGTTTTTGTGTGCAGAGCTGCTAACCGGCAAGGAGTTGGTGGAAAAAGACCTAAGGGCAGTGCAACTGAACGCCCTGGAGGAGGAGTGCAAAAGATCAGCCCGCATTACACTGAGTCATTACAATCAAACTCAGGTATTATCTCACCACAAAATTAAATAAAGGCAAACATTTGTGTTTATTTTTAGTAGGCAATTAAATATTAAGTAAATACAGTACACCCAAAAATTAAAATAAGGTCATTTTCTCACCCTCAAGATGTTCAAAAAACTACTTTTAAGTTTCGGGGAGAATGTCCATACTGCTATTTTCCATACTATAAAAAGCATACTGCTATTTTTACCTAATATGAGGTTTAATATGCACCAAAATGGGTTTGAAATGACATGAGGATGAGTAAATCATGACAGAATTTTCATTTTGAAAACCCACAGAGGCACCATAGATCTTGGAGATGAAAGGTCAAGGTAACATCTGACCTCCCTTTGCAGGCAGAGAAGAGGATGGAGAGGGAGCAACAAGAGAGACTGAGGAGAGAGGGAGAGGAGCTGGCAGAGGTGCGGTACATGGTGACCTCTGACCTCCTGACAGAGCGACCAGAGGCTGCAAAGAGACAAACCGAATCCTCCGCGGAGGGTCCACGAGTGCTGACTGACCGCTGGAAGGGCATGACCCCACAGCAGATCGGTGATATCCACAGAACGAGAGAGAAACAGTGTTTGGAGAAAGAGGTTAGGATCCTGCAACTGACATGTGTCCCATTTGAGCATGTGTTTATAGTCATCATAAAAGTAATGCTCTTTTATCCCTTTCCAATTTCACCAGAGACTGAAAGAGATGGAGAGGCAGAGAGATGTGGCCTGGGATTACCATCTGACAGAGCAGGCCAGACAGCAGGAGAGAGAGGAGAAAAGAGACAAGGAGCTGCAGAGAGAGAGGAGAACTCAGCTCGACAAATACAATCAACAGCTGGCACGAGAGCAGCAAGCGCAGTAAGTGGCACATTCATATTTCACTATTGTTAAAAACACAGCAGGACACAGACAACTGGAAAATAAACATAATCAAGAGTTGTAAAGACCTTAAAAAAATATTTATACCATTCATCACTGAGCATTATTCTTTTTTTTCTTTATAATTAAAGGGAAAGTTCATCCAAAAATGAAAATTCTGTCATTAATTACTCACCCTCATGTCATTCCAAACCCACAAGACCTTCGTTCATCTTCGCAGCACAAATTAAGGTGTTTTTCATAAAATTTGAGAGCAAGTTAAGATTTTTTTGATGAAATGCGTTGGCAGCACCCAGTGCATGCGTCGCGGTACTCACGTGAACATGAGGCAGAGACTGAGACGGAAGAGAAGAAATTGTTGAATAAAGTCGTTATCTTTGTTCAGAAGCTGTCGGATTTCATCCAAAATATCTTAATTTGTGTTCTAAAGAAGGTCAAAGGTCTTACATGTTAGGAACAACTAATTAATGACAGACTTTTTACTTTTAGGTGAACTATCCCTTTAAATAACTTGCTGCTCTCCCACACCTTTCTTTTTTGGCTGATGTTAGCTAGAATAAAAATAAACTAATTTAAAATAACTAATTTTAGGCTACTGTGGTTGGTAATGCAAGCTTTTCCGTAGTTCATATAGTAATACCAAATATAGTAATAACACACGGTATGATTTCTGCTAATAATCTCACATATATTCAAATAAGTTCCGGTGGCCTGACAACTTCTCCCAGTGCTCCCAATCCAGGCCATTTGCATGGGCTATACTCTCAAAACATTATAACTTTAATTGCTACGATTTAATGCTTGTAATTTTGATTTTATTCTCAAAACATTGACTTTATTCTCAAAATATTTCAACTTTATTCTTGAAATTTCAATTTTATTCTCAAAAGATTTCATCTTTATTCTCTTAACTTCTATTTTATTCTCAAAACATTTTGACTTCGACTTTATTCTTAAAATATTTTGATTTATTCTCAAACTTTTTTGACTATATTCTTGTAATTTCAATTTTATTCTCGAAATATTTCAACTTTATTCTCGTAATTTCGACTTTACTCTTGAAATTTTGACTTTATTCTCAAAATATTGACTTTATTCTCAAAATTTTGATTTTATTCTCAAAACATTTCATCTCTATTCTCTTAACTTCAATTTTATTCTCAAAATATTTTGACTTTATTCTTTTTAATCTAAATTTAGATCCTTAGATTCTATTCTTGAAACATTTCAACTTTATTCTCAAAATATTTCAATTCTCAAAATATTTTGACTTTATTCTCATAATTTCACATTTCAACATTTTGAAATACTTAGACTTTATTCTCAAAATAATATGACTTTAATCTTGTAATCTTAGATTTTTTTTTTTTAACGTGGCACTTTAATGTCGTCGTAACCTTTTGCAGTTTGCAGTCAGTAATGTTTTTTTTTTTGGATCAATACTTTTATTAACTTAGCAAAAGTGATTGTAGATTGCAATAATGGCTGCTGAAATTTCAGCTTTGCCATCACAGGAATTAATTACATTTAAATGTAATTATTTAATATTTAAATGATTTAAATAATAATTATATTTTAATATAATCATTGAAATATATTTTAAATATAATATTAAACAAGAAAAAGTTATTTTAAATTGTAATAATGTTTCACAATATTATTTTTTTTACTGTATTGTATTGCCTTGATGAGAGTAAGAGACTTCACTCACACACATAAAAAAAATTACTATGATCAAAGTAATTCTTAGATGAATTCTTAGAACATTTTCTGTTTTTCAGCCAACACTACCTGGACAAGCAGCTGTATACAAACCGTCCTACAGTTCGGTACTTCACCCAGTTCAGCACAAGCTCTCGATAAAGCACCATCCCATTCCATCCTCTCATTTTCCTGCATGAGAAATAAAGTGGTACTGGATTTCAAAGCACTGTGTATGTTTGACATTCATAAATTGGACTTCTATAGGTATCGTGGCTAACAGTTCCCTTTATAAAATTGCATATAGTAATGAATTTTTTACATAAATGTTTGTTGCAGATGTATTTACTTAGACTGGCTGATCTGTGATAGAGTTTGTATCTAGTTAACATAACCCTGTCACCAATACAATACCAATACAGTCCCACAACCTCATTCATCTCGTCCTTCATTTATTTTCACATCATATGCAGTAACAAACAAAACATACAAGAGGAGTAAGAGACTATTATGTCAAGCTTATTTATGCATTAAGCCTAGAGTTTAAGATGCATTATGAGCTTGAATGCGTACATTTGACAACAACAGAAACGGCAACGTCGGTTCGCTAGTCAAGCTTTAAACGGTGCCCTCCCTCCCAGTTTAAGTCGCAGTAGCAGAGGGCAGTATAGTGGATATCCGAGAGTCGATTCACTTCCAAGCTCAATGCACAGTCAAGACACTGACAAAATACACAAGTCGTCTAGCAGCAGTTCAGTTGAATATTGAGTTGAATAGAATTTGCATCACTTCCCCCTCCTGTAAGAAAATAGATCTCTAAGAGACTTTTGTCCTGAGTGTGTCTGTACAGCTTTTGTGAGGGAGGCTAACACAGATCGGACAGTCCCAGAGGGCTGGGAATCACTGCAAAAGCCCGCCGCAAGACAGTGGTCTCAAAGATCTGAGTCAGCATGTTTCTATTGCTCCCTGGTAGCGTGTGTGTATGTATGTGTGCAGTGGTGCAAATAAGATGACTGCGTCCCTCCTTTCATGCTGCCTCTGCAGCAATAGTTTCTAATCAGATACGCACAATACTGCCATTTTTTTTAGCACTCGGGAAACTATAAGCGCAATCATGTTTTTTTTTTTTATTCCGTCTCTTTTATCCAATCAGCTTTTTTTTTCAGAACCTGCAACATTTATTTATCAAAGGACTTTTTCTTAGTTATTTAAAACTATGCACTACTTGTCTACCACACTGAAATCACAACTAGTTACTTTAAAGTTAAAAAAGGTTACAAAACTCAAATTTAAAAACCTAAAACAATCAACAAGACACAGTTTTCAACGTCATAACAAACAATCTGGGCTATATTTACATTCATCTGGAAATTAAGAGATTTTTTTTCCCCTGTGCCCCTCTCTTGAGAAATACCAGATGTGCCATAGATTCTCTCAGTGCTATATTCTGCTATATTTGTTTTACAAACGAACCAAAAAGCGAAAAAGGGAACGAATGCTATTTGGTATACTGGTAAGGAACGATTCCCACCCAAACAAAGCATACATTCTGTGTAATAAGACACAAGCCGATACATGATTGCATTTTACGTAACCCAACTAAACTGTATGTGTGTGACGTACTCTCTCACAGCCCTATCTAACTCAATACGACCTCAAATCTACGCACCTTAAGTGTGTATTCTTATGGCTTTGCACCAACAGGACTGCAAGAGAGAACCAGTCAGTACAGTTTAATACAATGCAGAAAACAAGAGAACACAGACACATACAGAAGGAGGAGAAGGAGAAATAAACATGAAAGATGGTGGTGAGTATGTAGTCGAAGGCAGGCACAGGAACCGATGGAGATGAAAGAGATTATAATACTGTATTTGGCTAAATTGATAGATGCTTATATGTACAGCTTGCTATAAACGGTCTTATGTCGTAGAGCCATTGCATCTCATGTATTTACACTACGGAAATATGTCATCTTAACTGAGGGGATGCCGATATGTATCTTCTATTGAGTCACGACGATATTAAGAAATCAACGTACAGATGACTTAAAGGTACTGTAAGTGAATTTTATAAAATGGAACTTAACAAAAACGAAAAAAAGTAGAGTGGAGACTTAGTTTTGTCCATCTGTTGTGGGAGATCTGAATGTGACATTGCAGTTTCACTGGAAGAATGTTACACACTTTTTGATAAAAATTTAGAGTTAAAAATTAGGGCTGGGCGGTATATATACCGTTTATATCAGTATAGAAGATTTGTACTTACGTCACGATTTAGTCAGTTACCTACAGTGTTGCCAAGAATTCTATTTTCCCACGGAATTGGGGAATTTTAACACTGTTGACGCGGGTTAAGGCGACCCCAAAAACCTGACCCCAAGAATACGATTTTTCCCAGGGGACGCCCCTGCGAACCGCGACTGGGATAGTTTTGAGTAGCAATTGGGCGGGTTTTGTCATGAAAACCTGGCAACCCTGGTGATACTCAGATGTAAACAACAGTATGGATTGTGCAGTTAATGTACTACTGAATAAGTTTTCTGTTAATTTATGCTGTCTAAACCAAGGAAAAACCATGTAGAAGCTGCTTAATCGTATTGAGAAGGACTTAGTAAGCAGGAAAGGATGCAATATTTTGACAAACCTAAGTTAATAGGTGGTAAAGATACCTACGAGCAGTATTAATTAAAATATTTGTCTAATATTTCACCTACCTGACCGGAAATGATAAGAACAAACACAAATGTTGTCAAGATTCTTGCTCTGGAAATCCAGGTTCAGTTTGGCCAACCACAAATGCCTTTTGTCCTTAGGCAGTTTTTTTTGCCCTCTTCTCCTTGATTTGTTGTAACTTTTGCGAGCCTACAGTACTCCAAATGTTTTGTCCGATTAGTACAACCCAAAACATGACAATAATTGACCATTTTCAGCAGCAAAAATCAGCAAATTTCATTCGGCTCAGTGGCATTGTTTACGTTCCGCGCCGCTAATATGGCCTATCAATGACGCGTCGTGAAAACACTCCATAAAGTTATTGATACGAGCGCGTCTGAAAAATAGCGGAGGACACAAAGTGAGCTACTGCAGACATAAATCATAATGCCCTAAATGTGAGACATAATTCAACTGTTGAGATATAGTTAACACGTATAAAGCGGCATGCCCCATCAGATTCTCAGACACGAATGTGCTGCTGACAGAGACACTAACTTACTTGCGCTCTTTAGTGCGTTTGAAAGTGTAATGTGCTCTTTAATGTGTTTTCCTCAGTGTATAACTCACATATCACATCTATTTTCCATCTCTAAGCGTTTGAAAGTCATGAAAATATTTCCATTTTGCTGTCAGGGGCTTTCTGCGTGCTGTTCTCCGCTTATCTTCACAGACTTCAGTGAACGTAAACAAGCGCCACTGTGGTCGCCGCCAAACAGACTGAGTACAAGTTTTAAAAAGTTTTAAAATTTAAAGTAAGTGTATTTTATGATATTAGATGGCAGTAATGGGGTAATCAAAATATAATGCACTTAATCTGTGCTCTTGTGTTTATTTAATTTTTATGTCTTAGAGCCATTGCGTCTTCCTTTACTTCCTTTCTACGGAAATCTGCAATCATAACAGAGGGGACTAAGATACCGTATATTGCATTTCAGCCAAAAAATACAAGGATATGATTTTTTTTGACCGTATCGCCCAGCCCTAATGTACACAATACGCATTTAGAAAATAGATGAATTTTCATTTCTGAAAAGAATTGGCCACTGTTCAAACATATACTGTAATATATAACCAAATTAAGCAAGTTGTTGGCTAAAAAAATCTTTTGTCAGAACACACTGCGAATTTCCTCAGAGAAAGATGATTGTACCAGTCACTTACAGCACCTTTAAAACAAGACACAAAACTGATTCTTGTGTTAAAAAAATAAATTAATAATACAAAATTAATTCTAAAAATGGTTCAGGCAAATCGTCAAAGAATAAAAAAAGAAACAAATGGCAGAGACGCACAAAACACAAGAAGTTGATTAAATTTTGCAACCAGTATAACCAGCTCATGCTGCCTATATGTTTGCACAACGCACTTAGTCATGATTTTAAGGCCCTCAGCTTCTCTCTTCTCCTTTACGCCCTTCTTCCGCAACGCTTTTTATTGACTAACACGTGAATCCGACTCCGATTTGATTTGGCGTTTGCCGTGGTAGCTCGACGTCTACTTTATTTGTTATTGGATTATCAAAGAAGTCTCTTCTGGAGATGTTCTTGTCACATTACTATAACTGTAAACGGCTATAGCCTATCTGATATCATAAAATGAGAGATAATATCTGTAAACAACGAGCATGGCAGTCTATTTGTTACAGTATATGTCAGTCGAATGTTTTCTTCTGGCTTAAAAGCATTGTGTTGGTCCAATTACGTCTGAAGTAGGTTGCAGCAGTGCATCTGGATGGTTTTCTTGGCATCTGTTGTGTGTGTAGGTCTCATTGTTGTGATTTTTCAATTATTTGGTCAGTCATGAGCGGTTGCAACAGGTGGGCACATGTGTGAATCCACGTTTGGTCTCGGTCTCGCCCCGGCTAGTCAAGGAGGGCGGCGGAGTTGGGCAGGCCGTGGTGGGAGATGGCTGTGGCAGGATTTAGAGGGGAACTTTCCTGAGTCCCGGGGTCAGGAACATCTCGGATTCCGCTGCTCTGACTGGCCAGCGACTCGTCCATGATAACCTCGGTCTGTACGCTGTTGCTGTTGGCGTAGTCATCTAGAGCGTCGTCGGTACATAGCTTACTATCCTCGCACAGAGATGGCTGACTGGCCGTCCGCTTCTCCTCGTTGTCACTGCGTGAGAAAAGGAAGGTGGAAAGAAAAATACAAATAAATCTATAAATGCACACTAAGTCCAAAATTCCACTCGGTGCATGCAATGGAAAGTGTTGAGAAATCCAGGCATGCAATAGAACAAGGCGCCACTGCAAATCATACCTCTCCAGCGATCTGCAAATCATTAGGAAGAGCATTTAGGAGAGAAAGGATGAGCGTGAGAAACAGGGAAAGGAAATTTATGCAGTAATCTATCTAACAAACTTCACCACACCTGTACTCTCCAAAAGCCTCATTATTCATTGGCCGCGCTTCAGAATCTATCTGGCCTTCTTCTTTTTCTTTGACTGTAAGAAGAATAAAATTGAGGGATATTTGTGCATTTGTTAGTCGTGTCAAAGGACTGAATGGATTAGAATGATGTGTGTGCTTCTTTTACCTGAGTATTTTCCACCTTTGCTTCGTTTTATGAAACACAGAATGAGCAGTACCAGCAGCAACAGCACAAGGGCACTGATGAGTCCGATGAACCAGCTCTCGGTCACAAACCCTTGACGCACCTCCATGACTTCTGAAGTGAGGAGGGAAATTATGTATGAATTACACAACACTTTGTATGACATTGAAGTGGGAAGATTTCTTTTGTGGTCTGCATCGTACACTACCAGTCAAAAGTAAGTTTTTTTTTTTTTTTTTAAAGAATTCTCTTCTGCTCACCTGCATTTATTTGATCCAAAATACAGCAAAAGCAGTAATATTGTTAAATATTTCGCTATTTAAAATAACTGCTTTCTATTTGAATATATTTTAAAATGTAACCTATTCCTGCAATCAAAGCTAAATTTTCAGCATCATTACTCCAGTCTTCAGTGTCACATGATCCTTCAGAAATCATTCTACTATGCTGATTTGCTGTTCAAGAAACATTTTTATTATTATCAATATTTAAAATAGTTGAGTATATTTTTCAGGATTCTTTGATGAATAGAAAGATCCAAAGCTTTTATCTGAAATAAAAAATGTAATATGCTCCATTTTCATATCGTCCTATTGTCAGCCTGTAAGATCACCGCTACATGATATCGTGCTAATTTATTTAATTATTTACTTAATTAGTTTCATTGCCGGCAAATGAAACAACACCAGCATAAGGCTAAAAGCAGCCTAATGTTTTCAATATGACTTAATTTGTTTAACATGATAACAATTTAATAGAAACATTGTAAGGTACTAATGCTTCAATTTCCTTAGTTATTCAAAAACCAGCTACAGAAAACAAGCAAAGAACATTCACGTTATCAAAGAACATCATCCCTGACTAGCCTAGCCTAGTCTAGCGTGAGTTTATGCACTTTAAAAAAAACACTCCCTTTACCATAAGTAAATACAATAGGTACGATGAATAAATTTCTTACCCCTTACTTACACTGCACATGTCTGCGGGGCGAAGGTGGGCCGTTTCCCCCCTAAAACGAGTTACCATGCCCCCCTTTTCCATTCTCTCCCCTCCTTTCTGAACAGGATTGAATTCGAAAGTGAAAGTAAAACCGGAAAAACAGCGTACATAAGTAAGCACGCTTTTGCGAGTGTCAGCAACTGCACGCAATTACAGATCGCATGCTTCCCACCCGAAACACCCCTTCCGCTCATCGTGATTTGTGCCTTTGTGTTTATACCAGCCACCTAGCGGCAAGTTTCTGAAGCGCCCCAGAAGCGGTTCTCTGCACTGCATCGCCAAAGTTAGGCGCCTAGTCTATTTTTAACGGATAATAATAATAATTGTCTTGCTATTGTCAAAGGCATCAGCAACAGGCGATATCTCTGACTATCATCGATACACACTACTATCGTCTATTGGCACAACCCTAACTGGTAGTGTACATTAGTGCAATTTCTTATGAAAAGCATTAAGAGAGCCATTTTGTAATTACTTGCTCCTGATGTCTGGATCTCGTCCTCCCATAAAGTTTTATTTTTAAAATCAATCTTCAGACGGTACTCTGATCCAGACTGGAGCCCCTGCAGTGTGTAAAAAGACTGAGAGCTGTTCACTCTTTCAGAACGCTTCCATGTGCCTTTACCTGGACAGATAAACAGAATACAACACAAATTAAAACACTCATTTTTATTCTCTCTCAGTTACTAGCATGAGACATAATAAAGCTGCTACTTCCTATTTTGCTATTCAACAAAGAAGCTTGTGTTTAATCATCCTCAATCACTTCCTGTCCATATGGCACGTACCATCCTTTTTCAGGTAATGAATAAAGAATCCCACGTTCCTCTGTCTTTCTTTCGATACCCATGTCAGGTTGACGGATGTCTCTCCGGTCGATAAACTAATGTTGGAGGGTGGAACTGTTCACAAACACACATACAAAGAAACCAAGTGAGACTTAGACACCCTTAAATCTGGATGACTGTTTGTTACACAAACTCATTTGTGCAAATACATTTTAAATTGACTGCAATTATGCCACATTTCCTCTTATTTTCAGTGTAGACACACTGAAACTTGTCGTTAGAAGTATGTCGCATCATGTCTGGTTAGTATATAGTGTTTGAAATATGCGTGAAAACATTTCATATATCATTTAACCACCCCAACACATGTCTAGGTATAGATCAGTAAATTGCTGGACCTCCATCCAGTGTTGTAGCTCCCTCCCTGATGATTGGCAGTCCTTCTCCCTTAGCAGCGTAGCCTCGTAGGTAGAAGCGGTAACGGCTGTGAGGGTCCAGCTTTAAGGTGAAATGAGACACGAGATGGTCACTGATCTTTACCACTTGCATGGGACTGTCCTCCTTATCAACTACAGAGAAATGAGGGGAAAAAGAGACAAAAGACACGTCAAAAATATTTAAAAAATAGTTTAGTGGTGCTTGTTTTCCAGTTGCTTGTAGTGTTTTGAATGGTTTTCTGATGCTTAAAGGGACAGTTCGCCCAAAAAATCCTATCATTCCAAACCCATAAGACCTTTGGTCATCTTCGGAACACAAATTAAGATATTTTTGATGTAATTTGAGAGCTTTCTGACCCTGTGTTAATTTGTCAACGACATTTTTTCACAGACGAAAATAAAAGGATACCGAAACAAAAACTAGTTTTGAATGACAAGAACTATGAAGAAAATTTATTGACATTTTCGTTAGTGAATAAAAACGAGACAAAAATGTTAAGGAGGGACGATTTGGGAAGAGATTCATTCAGAACGAATCAGGTGCAAGGTTAAGAGGATTTCTGTGCGCACACCGAAGCAGCGCCTCTTACACAGCACACAAGTACTCTTTCGTGTCTCATGAACGGAGAAATAAACACGAAATTATGTCAAATTGTGTGTTTTGACGAGTACTCTCGTAAACACACTCGGTTACGTCTAACATAAACAGTTGGGAGAATATTGGACGTGTATCAGTACACTGGATCCATGTGTCCGATTTTAAAGGGACAGCAGCCTATTGCCTGTGGCATTAATATTAATCAAGCAACAAAAGAAAGGCAGAAAATCACTCACTGCTCTTGACTGAATCACTTTAGTAGCCCTTAGAAAGATTAATCTAAATTTATTTATATAAATAAATATGTCTGCTTGAAAGAATGAAGAAGGTGGTAAACAATTTCATTGAAAAGAAGTTCTTAAAGATGTTCTTAAAAGTGGTTTTATTTAAAGGAGAACTCCACTTCCAGAACAACAATTTACAAATAATTTCCTCCCCTTCCTTGTCATCCAAGATGTTCATGTCTTTCTGTCTTCAGTCGTAAAGAAATGATGGTTTTTAAGGAAAGCATTTCAGTATTGTTCTCCATATAATGGACTTCAGTGGTGCCCCCGACTTGAACTTCCAAAATACAGTTTAAATGCAGCTTCAAAGGGCTTCAGTCGAGGAAGAAGGGTCTTATCTAGCAAAACGATGGTCAGTTTTTTCGAAAAATTTAAATTTCTATACTTTTTAAGCACAAAATTACTGAAATGCTTTCCTTAAAAACCATCATTTCTTTACGACTGAAGACAGAAAGACAAACAACTTGGATGACAAGGGGATGAGTAAATTATTTGTTTTATAATAATTAAAATAAATTGTTGTTCTGGAAGTGGTGTTCTCCTTTAATTTTAATAAAAAGCATACAAAAAGCATTCTCATAGCTTCATAACATTACAGGTAAACCACTGGTGTCACATGGACTATTTTAATGATGTCCTTAGTACTTTTCAGGGCCTTGAACGTTGTAGTTGCATTGCTGTCTATGCAAGGTCGGAAAGCTGTGAGATTTCATCAAAAATATCTTAATTTGTGTTCCTGAGTTGTTTTATGGGTTTAGAAAGACATAAGAGTGAGTAATTAATGACAGAATTTTCATTTTTGCACGAACTATCCCTTTAATATTCACTCCTTCTAATATTCCTGATGAGAATGAATCAGATTGTTAGTCAACACACCTTGTTGATACTGTAATATGTATCCTTTCAGGACACCGTTCGGCTGGATGGGTGGAGTCCAATGCAGTATCATTTCTGTCTCTGATGGGCTATCCAGCAGTAAAGATGATGGAGGACCAGGTACTGTAAAAAATGGATGACAGGATGTGAATCCCTCTCCTTTCTTCATCTATTTTTTTTGTCTCTCAGTCTTTCATTCTTACCTCCTTCTGGAGTGTGGAAAGTGAGGGGGTCAGACTGGGGACCTTCTCCTTTATTGTTGAAGACACTCACAGACAGTGCGTAATGGGAGTAGGGCTGCAGATCTCCCAGAACCTTCTTCTCCTCATTACTGTCTGTCATCACAAACGAGATGTTGCTTGGCTTCCCCTCCCTAACACGCTCCCGTCTGAGGTGTCTGCTTTCCGGGCCGTAGTGCATTAGATAAATCTATAGGATATAATAATACATAATATGTCAAGATATTTTACATTTCACATTTTTTCTTAGTACACCACTGCACTTTACCTTGTAACCCTGCAAACGACCTCTCACAGTTTCTCTGTCTATGGGCGCCCACACCACTTTAATGGCAGTGCTGTTGATCAGATCCACTGCCACATTCAAAGGGGCCTCAAGCGGGTCTGACAGAGAAAAAAAGTACGTTCTGATACCCTTTAAAACGTCTGTTTCAGGATTAACGTTAAATTAAAATCATTGTTTAATTGGGGTGAATTGAGATGCATAACCTTACAGGAAGAGGCTTACAAGAGCAGCAAAAATATCAAACATGACAAACTCACAGTCTTCTCCAGAGTATCCTATGGTGGATTTGGGCTCTGGACCTTCTCCCATCTCATTAATAGCTTGCACTTTAATGTCAAAGGCAGAAAAGTTGCCCACATCTTTGACGTAGAAGGGTGGAGAGGCGACAGATTGGGTGTGCCAGGACGGACCGCTGCCTAAAACTTTTCTCCACATCACTTTATAGAGAAAACCTGGGCCGTTGAAACTACGTCTGTCCATTTCCTGCAAGAACACAGGTTCAGTTTTAAGCCAAACTCTACTTTTTTGTGAACAATGAGAACATTAAACATTGAGAATAGTGAAATACATATGCTTTTTAGTCAGTTTATTAAAACTGTTTACTAAAACAAATCAGACATTCCATCACTACATATGAGTGAGATGACTTTTTTAACGCTACATATGAAAGAGAGAGGACAGTTTATGACGAATTGATTCATTAGAATGAATCTGACCTTCTAACATTATAAATTAAAGAAAGAACCATTAAAAAAACATTTTAAAACATGTTAAAAACATTTGGCCATGCTACACAACTACTCATCTTACCAAAGATATAGCTAGTAGCGTCACTACTTTTTTAGTTAGGTATACTTTCTTTCTTGGAATATGATGTTTAAGTCATATGCACTCTTTTTGGAACTTTTGTCTATTTTGGAACCATCTCATGTTCACAATTTCTTTTGTGCTCCATAGAAAAAACATTACAGGTTTGGAACGACATGAGGATGAATACATAATGACAGAATCATTTCTGGTCTCTTTAAACGCTGAATTGTGCAACGCACCTTCCATGTGATGACAAGGATGCCTGGGTTGATGGAATCACTGCGCACTCCTTCAGGGTTACTGTCTGGAGCTGTAGAGGAGGAATCGTAATTTAGTGCCAAGATGCAATAAAACTGTCACTTCACATCAGCCACATGCTGAGAGAAGATACAAACACAAATCCAAAGTGTCATACAGCGATTTAAGGGACAAAACAAATGCATCACGATGTAGCGATACAAGTCATTTCTGTTTTAGGGCTATGTAAACACGCACATACACACACATGTGGTGTTACTTACCAGCAGCTGGTGTGGAAAAGACGTCCGTGTACATGCTCGGGTCGCTCTTGCCGATGTCATTGATGGCGATGACTCGGAAACGGTAGGAAAGGAAGGGCTTTAGGGAAAGGGTAGTTCGCTGATTGTTGCCTGAGACACGGGTTAGCTCCTCCCATTCTTTTCTTTCATATTCAGTCTCCTCAAACTCAATCAAATACTCTAGATACATAAACATACACATAGAACAGGAGGAAATGTCACTGATTTTATAAAAGACTGGTCTTAGGTGTCCAAAAAAGGTCCAATATTACACTTCGTCCAACCATTAATTTATACAACATTTGACATTTAAAGGGGACAAAAAAATCAATAAGTAGTACAAATGACTAAAATGCATCAAATACTGTCTGCATACACTTGAAACTGTTCTCTAAACAGGAAAAACATATACTATACCTAGCACAGGGCTGTTGTGATCATTTCCAGGTGTCCAGCTGAGAGTGACACTGCGGTCTTTAGGTTCGGTCATCTGTATTTGGGTTGGAGGATCTGGTCGGTCTGGTGAATGAGGGTTGACAAAGAGGTCAAGGGGTAAAATGCTAGTAAAAACAAGGCATCTATGCTTTTCACAAAGGTTATTCCTTTAATCCCCCTACAGCAAAACATGTCCTTTTGTCCTTTCTGTAGGTCACATTATCATACAACATGCAATACACATACAGCAATACAGATCCAGACACGTAAAAGGGTTTAGAAATTGCCATATTATAAAGTTACCTACCGACAATAGTGATGGAGCCACTCGCTTCAGCTATATCCAGAGTGGTAATGACTTCACAGGTGTAAATCCCTTCATCCTCTTCCTCGACATCAGGTATAATGAGAGTGGATTCATCTATCATGTACCTAAGACATTTATGGTTAATAATGTTCATGAGATCATGTTATACAGCATTCTGAGGGAAACGAGGGTATAAAAACATACTTGTCTGAATCAGAAGACTCGCTGAGCTTCTGTTGGTTCTTCCTCCACTGGACTTGAGGGGCGTCCTGCCTGGAGTCCACCTGGTACTCGCAGGTGAGGGTAGCAGGCTTCCCCCGTTGGATTCTCAGAGCCAAAGGAGGTTTGACAATGACTGTCTTATCTGGGAGACAAAATTTTTATTTTTAAAAAAGATCGTAATTTTAAGTGAAAAAAACTAAAGTTTTCTCTGTATTTTTTGGACTTCTGTTTCAGTAAAAAAAAAATAAAATAAAATAAAAATGCTGTTCAACAGTATACACTGCTGTTCAAAAGTTTGGGATCAGTGAGATTTTTATAGTTTTTTTTTTTTTTTTTAAAAGAAGTCTCAACAAAGTTCCATTTATTTGATCAGAAGTACAGAAAAAGCTAATATTATGAAATATTGCAATTTAAAATAACGGTTTTCTGTTTCAATATGCTTTAAAATATCATTTATTTCATTTTAGTCTTTAGTGTCATGCGATCCTTCAGAAATCATTCTAAAATGCTGATTTATTATCAACGTTGCAAACTGTTGTGCTGTTTAATATTTTTTCGGAACCTGTGATACTTTTTTTCAGGATTATTTGATAAATAAAAAGTTAAAACTGATTTTATTCAAATTATAAATCTTTCCTAACAGTATAAGTCTTTACTATCACTTTTTATCACTTCAACACATCCTTGCTGAATAAGAGTATTACTTTTTTTTTCAAAGAAAGAAAGAAAAAATATACTGGCCCCAAACTTTTAAACAGTAGTGTATATTGTTAGAAAAGATTTCAATTTTAAATAAAAGCTGTTAATGTTTGAATCATCAAAGAATCCTGAAAAAATCAGGTTCCAACAAAATATTAAGCAGCACAACTGTTTCCAACACTGATAATAAATCAGCATATTAGTATGATTTCTAAAGGGTCAAGTGACACTGAAGCCTGGGGTAAAGGCTAATGAAAGTTCAGCTTTGCGTCACAGAAATAAATTATATTTTAAAGTATATTAAAATAGAAAACCACTAAATCGCAATAATATTTCACAATATTACCGTTTTCTTCTGTATTTTAATCAAATAAATGCAGCCTTGATGAGCAGAAGATAATACAAGGCTTTCAGAGAATATATCCTAAATTAGTTTTATATTTTTAACCTATTTGCATTCCTGTAACAAAAGCCTTAATACACATAATATTAATATTTAATAATATTTTCCCTTCGTTTGTCCCTTCTATGAGGATATTAGAACACACAACACATTAACCAAAGTGAACATTAACAAAAGAAATGAAACCTGAAATGAAACCCATGAAATGAAATCAAGAATGCATGAAGGCATTAATATTCAAGCATGTGGAACTCACTGAGTACGTCCAGCTCAGCAGTGATGGTGATTTTGCTGTTGCTGACAGTGCAGGTGTACTGGCCGCTGTCATTAAGGGAGGCGTTACTGATCTGTAAAGAGCCATCGAGTAACTGACTCATCCTTGGGTTGGCTACAAGAGCACCCCAGGTCTCACCCTCCCTGTAAACACACAAAATATTCAATTTAGCCTGTTCAAGAATGCAAAATGTTGAGTACACAGATATTTTTTTCCGAAATGCTGAATACTGAGTGTGTGATTTTGCTAATTTCCCCTAACTGACTCCCCACAAAGCAGCTTCCCCCCAACAATAATCAGGACAGCTGGCTGGACCAGTTCTGGCATTTGAGGAAGGGACACCCCACAGGATCGAGTCTGTCTCACCATGTGACATTGGGCCGTGGAGAGCCAAAGGTCTCACAAGCCAGCTCAATCGTCTGTCCCTCTGCCACAGAATACATCAGACCATCTTCTGTCAGAATCTGGGGAGACAGTTCTAGAAAAACCAAAGAGAAACATTAGAAATGTATTTAGTTTCTAGAATTCTCAGAAAAAATAGCTATGACAGCCTATGCAGGTGCTACAGTGTTCTGAGTGGTTTTGAGTGGTTACTAGGGTAATTTACCCATACATCTACAATATTCTGGACCTGTATGTTGTCTTAGCAAGCACCACAACAAAAATAGCTTGTTTTAGTGCCTTTTTTTAAAAAATTCCCTTACCTATGACATAGACGTAGGCATTGATGAGGATAGATCCATGCTTATTGACTGCTTTGCACTGATACACCGCAGTGTCACTGAGGTCCACATTCTTCAGAGTGAGAACGCCATGTTTCACACTGCGTCTGGGGTCTGGGTCAATATCTACGCAAAAAGACACCTCAGTATGTCAATACAAGACCATATACCAATCTCTCAAACCTGCTATAGGGAAATAACCAGAAGAATAACAACGTGCTGTAAACGGTAAAACATGTTTGCACTACAAACCAGTGTGTTCATAATTAAAGGAGAACTCCACTTCCAGAACAACAGTTTACAAATAATTTACTCACCCCCTTGTCATCCAAGATGTTCATGTCTTTCTGTCTTCAGTCGTAAAGAAATGATGGTTTTTAAGGAAAGCATTTCAGTATTTTTCTCCATATAATGGACTTCAATGGTGCCCCCGATTTTGATCCCATCCGCGGAAGAAGGGTTTTATCCATGACACTACGTACTGTGGAACATGTCGAAAGGTCACGCGTGACGTAGGCGGAACTACAGACCCAGTGTTTACAAAGCAAACATGCAAAGACTAAGGAAGTGGAAGTGAAAAGTCAAACGCTGTTTACAAACAAAAAGGTACAACGATGTCGGACGATTCTGAAGTTGTAGGCGAAAATGAGATGTTTTTCGCCATATCCTACCTTTTTAAGCTGGAGTACACAGACGATGAACTTAGATGCGATTCCATAGTACGTAACGTTAGCGTCGTGGACGTGCATCCCAGAGCTAGTGATACACAAGCTTTTGTGCTTAAAAAGTATACAAATTTTTATTTTTCTAAAAAAAATGACAGATTGTTTTGCTAGATCCACGGATGGGTTCGTTTAGAGTCATTTGAAGCTGCATTTAAACTACATTTTGCAAGTTCATAATCAGGGCACCACTGAAGTCCATTATATGGAAAAAAAATTCTGAAATGCTTTCTTTAAAAACCATCATTTTTTTACGACTGAAGAAAGACATGAACATCTTGGATGACACGAGGGTGAGTAAATTATTTGTAAATTGTTGTTCTGGAAGTGGACTTCTCCTTTAAGATGATACATTAAAATAATATGCTAAGACAATTTGCAATATCAAGCAGCAAAACAAGTTATGTACAGCCAAAAACAGCTGGTGTGAATGAGACCAGAAGCCAGAACCATAAAACGTACAAATGGCCGTGCCAAGTTTTATGGGAAAAATAAAGTGGACACAAGCAAAATATACATTAAAGGGACAGTTCATACAAAAGTTAAAATTTTGTCTTCATTTATTCACTTTCATGTTGTTCCACATGCATATCTTTCTTCTGTTGAACACGGAAGAAGATATTTTAAAGAGTGTTGGTAACCAAACAGTTGCTAAGCCATTGACTTTCATAGTATTTTTTTGTCAGTGGCCACCAGCAAATGTTTGGTTACCCATTTTCTTCAAAATATCTTCTTTTGTGTTCAACAACATGAGGGTGACTAAATTATGAAATTATGAAAAAACATTTTTGGTGAACTATTCCTTTAAGTCATTTTTTCTCAGCCCTTTGAACTAAAATATTTATTTTAAGTATCTCCTGAGATTTTAAGGTAATATTCAATAATTCAGCAACACATTCACATGCTCGCAGTTCTCTGATTTCGGTTAAAGTTCACATGACATTCAGGAAAACAATTATTTTTTAGTAATTTTTAGCAAAAAGATACCTCAGTATGTCAATATAAGACCATACACCAATATCTCAAACAAAGATTATTCTACACATACAAGCAAAATATACATTAAAGGGATAGTTCACACAAAAATGAAAAATTTGTCACCATTTACTCACATATGCATTTTTTCTTCTGTTTATCACGGAAGAAGGTGTTTTGAAGAATGCTGGTAACCAAACAGCTGCCGGTAGCAACTGACTTTCATAGTGTTTTTTCCCCTACTATGGAAGTCAGTGGCTACCAGCCAAAGTTTGGTTACCCATTTTCTTCATAATATCTTCTTTTATATTTAACACAAGAAAGAAATGTATAGTTTGAAACAACAACTAAATGATGACACAAGAAACATTTTTTAGTGAACTATTCCTTTAAGCCAGTGATTCCGAATTTGTTCTCATCTGAAGCCATTTAAACCGAAATATTTATTTTAGGTATCTCCTGAGATTTGAAGTTAATATTTCAGTAATTTAGCAAAACATTCACACGGTCACAGTTCTCTGATCTCGGTTAATGTTTACATGACATGCAGGAAAGCAATTACTTTTTGCAAATTTTTTATTTATTTATTTTATTATTTTAATTTTACAGTTTTATGATTTTTTAAATTAGCTTTTCAACAAACAACAAACCCCTTGCAGTTCCTTCACAAACCCCAGAGACATGCACCGAAACAGGTCGCTGTGAACAGAGCTGTTTTTGACTACGTAAAAAGGGTTTCGTTTTACACAACCACTGAGGAATTTTAACCAAGGTTGCAGACGTTTCATGAAGACCCTAAGACCCTAAAGAATCATATCAAATTGTGGAAAATCGGCATCCGATGTCCTCATTGAAATAATTAATGTGTTTTGACTGAATCAATTACCAGTAAGAAGATTGCCATTGATGCTCCAGGTGACCTCAGGGCTGGGAATGCCGTCAGCTTTACATTCCAGTTTGACTGTCTCTCCTGGGGCGTACAGCTGGCTCTTTGGTTCTTTAGTCCAATATGGGGCAGCTATACCAGCACAAAACACAAAGAATTAATCATGAAAGCTCTCAGCCAACAGTCACATGCAACCTTCTGAAAGGAAAGTAGCCAATAAGTTTTTATCAAGCAACACTACACCAGTAAGCTGACACTGTAACTCTTGCCTGAGACTGTTGCTTTTCAGCAAAGTTTTTTTTATTTTTTTTTATTTGTAAAGTCATCCTCCCATCGATGTTCTCAAGTTCACACCCCACATCTAAATCTAAATCTGTAGAGGATGTGATATGGCAGTGTGAAGCATGCAGTACCTTCCACAGTGATGCTGTAGGTGTGAGTGATTATGCCTTGCACATTTGTGGCGGTACATTGGTACTCGCCGCTGTCAGACTCTGAGATATTCTTAAAGCGCAGAACTCGATCATAACTTTCTTTGGATGTGCGGGACTCAGACAGGACTCCATCTTTCCGTATCCACTGGATATTGGGAGAGGGCCTGGTGAGTGAGAGAATATGATGTAAACACACTGGACACATTTTAAGGAAGTGACTCTCAAAAACAAACAGCCAGAGCAGGTTTGACTTACAGGCCCTGAACTATGCACTCCAGCTCCAGGTTTTGGCTGCTGAGCACCAGATAGGAGCTGCGGGAGCCAGTGGGTCGCATCATTTGTGGCCTTCTGTTACGCACCACTGAATTAGCTGCAGATACAGACAGAGACAGAATTATTGAGAGAAATGAGAGAAAGCGTGGTGAACAATTACAGCTGCAGTAAGTGGGTGTTCTCACAGGACTAAGACTGGGCAAAACAGCATAATATATCAATATTTTCAGCCTTTTTATGACATTAGATGAACCGACAGAATGAAAAACAAAAGAATAATGGATGGATGGATGGATGAAAGGACAGAACGAACAAAAAATGTGTGGATGGATGGACAGAACAAATGAAATGATGGGTGGATGGACAGATCAAACAAAATGGATGGATGGATGGATGGATGAACAGAACAAAAGAAAAGCTTGATTGATGGATGGATGGATGGAACAAAAGAAGTGATAGATTGGATGACAAGATCAAACAAAATATGTGGATGGATGGAACCAGAACAAAATGAAGGCAATTAGATTGGATGGACAGATCAAACAAAATGGATGGATGGATGGGATGAATGATGGATGGGCGAAAAGAAATGATGGATGGATGGATGGATGGATGGATAGACAGAACAAAAAGAAATGATGGGTGGATGGACAGATCCAAACAAATATATATATGGATGGATGATGGATGGATGAGAGAACAAAAAACTATGGATGGATCCAAACAAAATGTATATGCATTATAGATGAATGATAGATGGATGGACAGAAAACAATGGATGGATGGGCCAGGACTGAAAAAGAAAGCTTGATGGATGGATGGATAAATGGATGGAACAAACAAAATATGTATAGATGGAAGGATGGACAGAACAAAAGAAAGCGGATGGATGGATGGATGGATGGGTGGATGGATAGACAGAACAAAAGAAATGATGGGTGGATGGACAGATCAAACTAAATGTATGTATGGATGGATGATGGATGAACAGAACAAAAAAACGATGTATGGATGAATGGATGGATCAAACAAACAAAATGTATGCATGGAAATGGGATGAATGAATGGATGGAAAAGAAACGGATGGATGGATACAATGATGGATGATGGATTGGTGGATGGATGGACAGAACAAAAAAGAAATGATGGGTGGATGGACAGATGAATAGAAAATGAATGTATGGATGGATGATGGAGACAGAACAAAAAGCGATGATGGACAAAACAGAAATGGATGAATGGATGGATCTGAAACAAAGAAAACAGGAATGATAGATGGATGGATGGATGGATGGAGCAAAAGAATAATGGATGGATGGATGGACAGAAAACTGATGGATGGAAACAAACAAAATATATATAGAATGATCGGATGGAAGTAGATGGGATGGATGAAGAAAAGATGGATGGATGGATGGACAGAAAGATGAATGGATAAATGTATGTATGATGGATGATGGATGATGGAGCAACAGAATGGATGGAGAAAAAAAACTGAATGATGGATAAATCAAACAAAACAAAATTTATGATGGATGGAGATGACAAAAAAGAAACAATGGATGGATGGATGGATGATGGATGGAAGAATGGATGGATGGATGGACAGAAAAAAAACGATGGATGGATGGATGGACAGAACAAAGAATGATGGATGGACAGTAGATGATGGAAACAAGAGATGATGGATGGATGGACAGAAAATGGACGGATGGATGGAACAAAACAATGATATAGATGGATGGATAGATGGAAGGATGGACAGAACAAAAGAAATGATGGGTGGATGGACAAGATCAAAACTAAATGACATGTATGGATGGATGATGGATAAGAACAAGAACAAAAAAGCGATGGATGGATAGATCAAACAAACAAAATTTATGATGGATGGACTGATGACAGAAAAGGAAACAATGGATGGATGGATGGATGGATGGATAGATGGAAAGAATGGATGGATGGATGGACAGAACAAAGAAACGATGGATGGATGGATGGATGGACAGAACAAAGAAACGATGGATGATGGACAGATGGACGGATTAAGCTCTAAAAGTGTATGGATAGATGGACAGAACAAAGAAAGCAGGATGGATGGAACAAAACAAAATATATAGATGGATATGGATAGATTGGAAAAGGATGGACAGAACAAAAAGAAAACGATGGATGGATGAATGAATGGAAGAATGGAACAAACAAAATGTATCTATGCATGGATGATAGATGGACAGAAAAAGAAACAATGGATGGATGGATGATGGATGGACAGATCAAACAAAATATACAGGGATGGATGGGATGGTTGAATTTTGGATAGATGGACTGAACAAAAAAGCTTGATGGATGGATGGATGGATGGATGGGCAGAATAAAGAAATGATGGATGGATGGATGGATGGATGGATGAATGGATGAACAGAACAAAAGAAAGGATGTGTGGATGGATGAACAGATGGATGATTGGATGGATGGACAGAACAAAAAGAAACAAATGGATGGACAGGTAGAACTTTATACTTTCATACAGTTGTGAATAGATTACTAAAACAGATGGATTTAAGGAAATAAGTAAGACTCTTTGTGATATTTTATGATATTTTGAATATGGCAAATTGAAAGTGAATAAAATGTTCTATATCACCAAAGCGAAAATTCATTGCCAATATCCCACATTTTGCTCATCCCTACCTGGGACCCTTTGCACTAGCACAATCTGTTCTGTTAGTCTATGTATATATATGCCAGACAAACATCTTTTAGTTGCCTGACTCAGTGTTTTGCACCAAGTACTGGCATTGCATCTTAAGACACTGTTATTTTAAAAAACAACTCAATGCCTTGCTCTCTCATAATTCCGGAGCCAAAGTTTTATATGGAGAAAAGCAAAAGGTTAGTCAAGGACTCAATGCTTGTGTTGAGTAGCACAGGGGACAACAGTGAGATTGATGAGCTCTTTGAGGGGCTGATGATCACTGGGGAACTGAGTGTTGCAGGTGTGATGCAGTCCCGACTGTCTCTGCCAGTCATAGAGAGGAGTACAAGGATTTCCATCACAGCGGCCCTGAATGCACACTTCGTTTGCTGGAATGTGCACACATAGCTCCTAAGAGAAAAAAGATGTAGACATAGGTGCATATATATAGATACTGCTGAGACACGGTTCTTGTTTGAAGGATAAGCTAGGTTAAAACAGACTAACTCTTGTCCATCCAGTGGATGGCTGGAACCACAGTGCTGTTAGGGAGGATTACAAGGCAGCACCACACTCTAGCCTTCCTCCACCTTCTTAGATTTACCTTCCTCTCCTTCTGGCAAATTGGGAGTAATATCTGCAAAAGAACAGAAATTAATTAAAAATTACACCACCATTTTAAAAGGTTTGGGATTATTATTAAATGTAATGCTCACCAGGGCTGCATTTATTTAATGAAATATGCAGTGAGTAGAGGGGTTCAAGCAGTAATAGTAAAACCCTATTGTAGTATTGTTAGAGATGGGATCAGCAATCTCCCACATAAAACTGATGAGAGGGCAGGGCCAAGCTGCCAGTCCACAGAGACTTGAAACTTGGAGGGATGGTAAGACTCACACTGTGCAAAATGCTAGGAGGCTCACACCAATCGCCCTGACAGCAATCAAAGTATGTAAAATCTCTATGAACATTTATGTAAGAGCTCAATCTGAGGTCACATTAAAATTACTGAGCTTGGCCACTTGGTGGCTCTATGAGAAGAGAAAAGAAATGGAGTACAACCTAAACCAATTGTCCAATCAACATGGTGGTACATTCTTTCCTCAATCCCAAAAGTGCCACAAGTGTGTCTATAAGGACATTTGCGTATCTCAAAAAACATGGCCACCACTGGCCAATGAATTTTGAGCAACTATTAGACAAGGTTAACGGAGGTTGATTGGAATGAAACTCAGTGGGCCTGTTTAACTGTTTGACCCTTAAGGTCTGTGAGGAATTTGAAATAAATCAGGCACTGGGGGGCAATATCACATTTATTGCATTTTTGTATATCAAATGTGCCATAAATCGTAGAGACTTGAAACTTGGAGGGATGGTAGTACTCACACTGTCTACAGCATCACCAAGGCTTGTCCCAGTCACCCTGATGGGGGCGCTACAGCAGTCAAAAGTATGAATTCACTCAGAACTCCTAAATCGTTAGTCACAGACTCAAGTGTCTTACATCGTTGAAATCCCTGGCTCACGACAGACAAAATGCAAATTGCCTATATTGGCTGAAAATAGTCTTGTCCAGCTAAACTAATTCAAATTCCAAAAATGCGCAATGAAATTACTAATAAAAATACAATTTCAAAATACGAATAAAATCTATAATAGTAACTAAATGATGCTAAAATAACACTGCAACACTGATTTAAAACAGAAATCTTTTTTATGTCTTTATTTTCACTTCTGATCAATTTAATGTATCCTGACTAGAAGTATTAATTTCTTTAAAAACTGAAAATGAACTTTTTACTGACCTTAAACTTTCATCCTCAGCTGTGTATGAGGAAGATTTAAAGTCATGGTTTATGATACAATTTCAGATACATTTTATCCTTGTGAGAAACTGGAGTGTGCTAATTAGCTAGCAAGTAATTATCCACAGCACAGCTGACAAAACAAACGAACACCAGAATGCAATTAAAATCTACATAACTAGCCCAACATTATTCAGAAGATGCCTTGGCTTGTCATGATGTGAAATAGGTGCGTGATGACGCACATATTAATGTAGCCAGCCCAGCTGCGTATGGAGTTCATAATATGTGGGCTATTGTTAGACCCGCTCATGCTGAGTCCTCTCACTTCCTGCACATATTAATCCCACGAGTGGTCGTCCCCGCTGACACACTTACACGACTCACACTGGTTTCTGAGGTAACGGTTGTCAGGGAAACTGGCAGAGAGGTCGGGATAGAGTAAAGGACACAGGTAGATTGCTAGATAGCTAGTCAAAACAATAGTTTTGTTGTGGGTTTTTTACGTACAAAGTGCCGCTCACTGTTGTGTTTGATAGCTAATTGGTAGGCAATTGGGGATTTTTATTCGTTCTGGAATTCTTTGAACTGCTAGCGTGACTGGCACGCACAATGAGCTGTAATTTTCCTCTAAATGTCATTTTGTGCGTATGACACAACAGGGGGCAGGGGGCTTGATTTTGGGCTGTTATCTGCTGTGCGCCAGATTCTCTCTACAGAAAACTCACTGCATGTGGTAACGTCAGGGATATCAAACAGGCAATCGTAAGCGTGTCACTTTATAATGTTGCAGTGATGAGAGCGACTTACTCTCGGTGATGATGCGAGCCTCTTTAGACACCGCCGTGCCGAGATCGTTAGATGCGTAGCAGTTATATCTGCCCTGGTACTGGTGGATGGGTCCATCTTTGGCTGTCAACGAAAACGTCCCAGAATCTCTGGACACGGAGAGTTCAGGGTCCTTAGAGGGGTCAAACTCCACACCATCTTTCACCCAACGGAACCTAGCAATGGTGGAGATGAGAAATAAATTACATTCAGTTTTAACATAACACAGAAAAATAACATCCTTAAAGGGATAGCTCACCCAAAAAAGAAAATTCTGTCATTACTTACTCACCCTCATGTCGTTCCAAACCTGTAAGACCTTCGTTAATCTTCGGAACACAAATTAAGATATTATTTTTTGATAAAATCCAAGAGCTTTCTCCCTCAGAATTTTCATTTTTGGGTGAACTATCCCTTTTAATTAAATTGCTATAGTGATTTTTTTTCAACCAATCCCATTTAAGATTAATAATAAATGGTTCAACAAAAAGAAATTTATACTACTATTAAGGAAGGATGCATTAAATTGGTCTGGTGTGACAGTAAATACATGAATAATGCTACAAAATATTTCTGTTTCAAATGAACTTTCTGTTCATCAAAGATATTAAGCAGCACAACAGTTTTCAGCTGTGCTAATAATAAGAAATGTTTCCTAAGCATTATAATCATATTAAAATGATTTCATGTGACACTGAAGACTGGAGTAATGGCTGCTGAAAATACACTTTTGCTAACAGGAATAAATTAAAATTTAAAATACTTAAAATTGTAATAATATTTCACCAACAGTTTTTACTGTATTTTTGACCAAATAAATGCATATTTTGAACAGTAGAATATAAAATGCACTAAAATACACCTTAAAAGAACTATTTAAAAAAAAAATAATAATAAAATAACTGTAACCACATTTACAATACATTACAATACTCATATATGGAAAAAAAAATAGAAAAAAAGCTAAATTTACAGAACAAACATATTTAAAACTAATACTAACTAATGCATCAATTATTTTCAATTATTTAATTTTTTTTTATGTAATACATTGACTATTAATCTCTTCATTTTATTTTTAAATGGCACTCCTACTCTTCCATAGCATACAAAGCTAATAGATATGGACTATAAGCCATAAAAGACCAATTTTGATTTGATGGAATCTTAAAAATACATGATATAGTATTATAATGCACGATAGGTATACATGTGTGTCTAGGAATTGGATGGTATAATAGTGTATTGTAACTATGATTACAATTATTTATGAAAGATGCAATGTAAAATAAAAAAACAATAATGTAAAGCATTATACACCGTAACAACCTTAATCTTCAATGCAGAAGTAAGCATATGGGCGAGACTTTCGGTTCATTAGCCACTATAGGGAAATAATGAAAAGAATAACAATGTGCAGTAAACTGTAAAACTGTTTGCACTACAAACCAGTGTGTTCATAATTAAGATAATAATACGGTAAGTCACACCAATCTGCAATGTCAAACAGCATAAGAGTTGCATTGTACAGGTACTGGACGCGGATGAGACCTGAAGCCACACCCATAAAGTGTATTAATGGCTGCCCCAACCTTATGGGAAAAATATAGTGGATAGGTTTCAAGTGAACTGTTACCAAATTATGTAACGGTGTTGCTATGGATACTAACGTGGGTGGGGGATTCCCAGTCGCCTCACAGGTGAGTGTGATGTCATCTGTTGAAAAGGTGGTGACAGACTCCGGCTGGGCGGTAATCACTGGGGGGCTTTTCACTGTGGAGAGAGTTCACAATCATACACCAAACATTCAATTATCCAGTTACATTTCTGTGAGCTGTGAAGTTAGCAGCGCGACACCCTAAAAATAGAACCAGACATCTATTTTCACAGAGCTATAATAACTTCAGCTCATTTGTTAGTCGCTTCAGATGTGGATAGGGAAGGCACATTAGTCACAGTAGTTAAGCAGCCATTCCGCTGACCTGCTGTAATCATGACACCAATATTCAAAACAACTTAATGATCCACTGCGTCACTGACTTCAGAAAAGTTTCCCTCTAAACCTCAGCAATGTTCTGAAGCAAGTGCCCCTGAATTTCACCAAAGCACACACTCAATTAGTTCCAATCGGCATATGCGGGAACCCGAATATCGTGCATGTCATTAGAAACTCCCAAGTGAAAAGAGGGAAATGAAGAGCGTGCAGAGGTAATACATAGAGATTAGGTGAGTCTGAGATGTTCTCTAAGTGTCGGTTGTTTTACGGATGAGTGGCCTGTGAAAGCATTGGAGAGCAGGAAGAAACTGAGACTAGAAGAATGGATAAGAGAGTCAGACAGCGAGAGCATTAAACATTAGTGATGTAATCTATGGACAGAATCACTCAGGCTATAAAAAGGTGCTTACACTAGACACATAACAACACTGATGTCTGGGAATGGGTAGAGTGATCCTCACTATGCAGTTTAGACCTAGATTTTCACATGCATGACTAGCAGGACTGGCTGTTCAATTAGCTTTATGAATGGGATCTTCTTTTTTCTATCTATCTGTCTATCTACCTATCTATCTCTCTCCATCCATCATCCATCCAACCATCCATCCATCCATCTGTCTGTCTGTTGGTCATCCATCCATCTATCCATCTGTCTGTCTGTCTGTCATTTATCTATCTATCTCTGTCATCCATCCATCTATCTGTCCATCCATCATCCATCCATCCAGCCATCTGTCTGTCCATCCATCCATCATCCATACATTCATCCATCTGTCCATCTGTCATCCATCCATCCATCCATCCATCCATTCTGTCTCTCCAATCTGTCATCATCCATTCATCCATCTATCCTGTCCATCCGCCATCCATCCATCCATCAATCCATCTTTCTGTCTGTCATCATCTATCCATCTATTGCTCTGTCGTTCATTCATCCATCTGTCTGTCCATCCGTCCATCTATCCATCTGTTCGTCCTGTCTTGTCATCCATCCATCCATCCATCCATCTGTCTGTCCATCCGTCATCCATCATCATCCATTCATCCATCCATCCATCATCTATCTATCTATCATCTATCTATCTATCTATCTATTCTGTCTGTCATCCATCCATCCATCTGTCCATTGGTCATCCATCATCCATCTCTGTCTGTCTGTCATCCATCCATCCATCCATCTGTCTGTCCATCCGCTATCCATCATTCCATCTTTGTCTGTCCGGTCATCCATCCATCCATCCATCTGTTTGGTCCATCCGTCATCCATATCCATTCATCCATCCATCATCTATCTATCTATCTATCTATCTATCTATCTATCTCTGTCTGTCATCCATCCATCCGTGTCCATTGGTCATCCATCCATCTCTCTGTTCTGTCTGTCATCCATCCATCCATCTGTCTGTTCGTTGATCATCCATCCATCTATCCATCCATCCATCCATCCGCCTGTCCATCTGTCATCCATCCATCCGCCATCCATCCATCCATCTTTCCATCCGTCATCCATCCGCCTGTCTGTCATTCATCCATCCGTCTATTCATCCGTCATGCATCCTTCCATCCGTCCATCTGTCATCCATCCATCCATCATCCATCCATCTATGCATCCATCTATCCATCCATCTATGGATAGATGGATGCATAGATGGATGGATGTCTGTCTGTCTGTCTGTCATCCATCCATCCATCCATCCATCTATCTATCTATCTATCTATCTATCCAAATTCATTTTTTATGGCAAGAACAGGTGGACAAGAAAGATTCATGCAATCCCTGGCAATGGACCAACTTATGGACCATTAACCATTGGGAGGCACTGGGACGTGCTTTTACCAAAAATATCATTCATTTTAAAAGACTCATGCCTTAATGCACCTTTGAATTTTGCATAATCATTCCCACACCTCTAAATATAACAAACAAATTTCTCAGCTGATCAGTTTTGGCTGTTGCTGCAGGCTGTTCTCCGTTATTGGAAAGAGTCCGGGAAATTTTAGTGGAGTAGAGTTAGTGCATGCAAAAACAATTATACATGCTATAAATACTCACAGTCTCTTATTTTGTCTGTCCATTGAACCAGCAGGGGAAAAAAAAGAAATCTTTTTAGATTACAGTAATGTACACGACAACATACACTCGTACGCAAGTTTTACACGCTTGAACACGTATAAGCATGCACACACATATACATAGACTGTACCTATCTATATATTATTCCTAAATTATATTCCTTTTATCTAACCCAAACCTCTACAGACACCTTTGGTATTTTTTTAGATTTTAATTAAGACACTAATTTTCCTATTTATAAGCCTTTTTTCTAATGAGGATTAGAAGTTTAACTGTACTTGCAAGGACATTTCCAGAAATTTGTACTCGCACACAAACAGACGCTTGTTCTTCTGTGTGAACTTTCCATTGACTTTAATTGTTTTCTATTTGAATATATATATTTTTATTTATATTTTCTATCCTCTAACCCTCCCAGAAACCTTTCAGCTTTTTAGGTTTTCATTAAGACATAATTAAATGCTTATTAGGCTGTTTTCCTCATGAGTTGGTTCAGGTATTACTATTCTCATGAGGACATTCATCTCCCACAGTGAAGACAAAACCTGACACTCACACACACAGATTGCATTAAGCCTTTTTTAAAGGAAACAAATGTTTGTGATGGTATGATTACAATGTTTGGAGGCGAAACAAAGAAAACACACGATGCCAGCTTAGACACCTGGACTATAGATCAGCTGGCCAACAAGAGGCACACTAGAGATAACAAGATGCTGGCAAAGCAGAGCTAAAATAAACTTCCTATCTAGCTATTTTCCTTCCTTTGACTTCAAACATCCTTTTGCAAGACTGCTTGGCCCTGCAGTCCCAACAACTTAATGAGAAAACAAACGTGCTGAATGCCTGAAAACTGCAACACAGGTCGAGAGACAGGAACAGAGCATTAGCACAGAGCATATGGGGCGGACCCAGTCAGGCTGTTTGCTGGCTGAACATTTTAATGTGGGTGTGTTATTGATCTCATTGGTCACATCCATGTCCACATTTCCATCTAAAGGTCACTAATTGAAAGTCAAGAGAAACCGTGACCTTTAATATAGGTGTAACTCTCCTCTGACATCTTATTCTGGTGCATTTCTGTTTTGCTGTTTTCATCATCTAGTCTTTCCCCCCTTGTTTTGTGTGTGTTTTTGTGTGTGTGTTTGGAACGGCAGGAAAGAGAGATGCTCTGATACACTGATACATAGCTGCAATCTTAAATTGCAGATGTACAATAATAGCAACAAACCCAGTGCTGTTTATAGCTTTAGGAAGCTTGTAGCAGCTGCTGTTTTTACATTTCCTGCTCAGGTGGGTTTCAATCAGTGCATGCTTGAATGTCCTTTCTAATCAGGCTGTACTAGGCACTTAAATCAATAGTATAAATCAATTTTATAGCAGTTAAACTCTGTTAAAACAGCTCATTCTGCACTTTTTAACTCACATGGATTTCTCTAACCATAACAATATACCATAGCAAACATTATAATACTGCAAAAATCAATGCAATTTAAAAAAAGAACACTCGCCATGCACATGCAAATTGAATGCAATGTAAAATTCTGTACTTACATTTGGATGGGATGTTGATGGTGGCATTCCCGGGCCTGGGAGCCACGGACAGCAGGAGGAGAGGGAGCAGGAGAGCAGCGCATCGCCCCCTGCTGCCCACCTGCTGTTGTGACGTGGCAGGCATTGCACCTGCTGACAGGCACAAACACAACGGGCAGGAAAATCTGCGATTATCCCAGTCAGAGAAGAGCAGTCTTCACTGTTTCTTCTTCCTGTATGGTTCTCTCAGGTCCACACCCTCCTGATGCACTCTCACTGCAAGAGAGGAGAGGGAGAAACAGTGAGGAAGGGAGGGGCAGGAGGGGGAGACCCACGTGTGTAGAGAAAAAGCATTCAGACCTCCACATGGCCCAGGACAGAGGGAGCCAAAAAGATGAGAGACAAAGGACAGAGTGAGAGGACGAGGCAGAGAGAGGGGTGGAGTTGGGGGCACAGTAAAAAAAAAATAGAGGTGCATGATGTGTTGTGACTATACAGTAGAGCAAACCATAGAGCATGGAGTTCAAAAATACCAAGGTCATGGGTTCAAATCCCTGGGAATGCATGTACTGATAAAAATGTAAACTGTACCTTGTGTACCTTAAAGTCTTAAGCATGTTATTAACCATGATATATACATATATATATATATATATATATATATATATATGCATAGAGCAAAAATTTTGGTGGCAAAAACTGCATTCGCATTTTGGCACCACGCTGCTGTTGAGTTAAATGAAAAAGTCTTACAGAATTATTTTAAATTACTTAATAAAATAATAAATAATTTTTAAAAAGCATTTTTGGTTACAGTTTTCAGATTTTTTTTTTTTTTTTTTTTTTTTTTTTTTGGTGTGGCCCTTATTTATTTATTTATTTACAATAATAAGATATATAATATATGTTTATATATATATTTAGAATACTACAGTGTTACAACTACTATTAATAATTATTAGTATTAGTTTATTCTTACATTAATATTAATTTTGTGTAATATATATATATATATATATATATATATAAATAGTAGTAGAAGCAGCAGCATACTATAATAATGACATTTAAATGATCATTTATTTGTTTATAATAATAATAATAATAATAACAACAACAACTATTAGTATTATTGTATCTCATATTTGTAGAGTAATATCAGAGATTTTCTTTTTCTCTCAATTTTTTATTCTACATACTCTATAAACTTTATTTAACATCATTAAAATCATACAAAAAAGTCTTACAAAATTATTTAATATTATTTAATAAAATTATAAATAATTATTAAAAAGCTTTTTTGAGTTTGGTTTTTGGTGAAGTGTATTCAGAATTTTCGGTTTTGGCCCAGAATTTTCATTTTGTTGTATCCCTTATTTATTTATTTACTAACTGTTAATATCTGTATTTAATATTTGGAAATATGAATTATCATAATATGTGCAATATATATTTATACTACTACTACTGCTAATAATGATAATTATAAAGATTATTATTATTCACTACTATCAGTATTTAATATTTATTCTTACATTAATACTGATGTTTTATATATATATATATATATATATATATATAAGTTAACATTTATTTATTTGTTTATTATTATTATTATTATTTAATCACTTTTTAATGCAAGGCTATTTTCATGACGATCTCTGAATAAATTACACAAAGTATACAATTGACAGAAAGTTATAAAATACATTTTAGATCTACACTAGACATTTAGTTGTTTATAATAATAATAATAATAATAATAATAATAACAACAACTATTAGTATTACTGTATCTGATATTGGTAATTTCAGAGCTTATCTTTTTTTATTCTATATACTCTATAAAATGTTTATGTTTAAAAGTTAGAGCTTCGTCATAACATTACAATAAATCTTCTATATCAAGGCACTTCAGTATTTAAAGTGGCTGGTCTAGCCACTTATTCTTAAAAGACTCAGTATAGATATAATACATTCAAGATATAATACATTCAATTGATATCAATACCAGACATAATTTTTATAGATAAAGTGACCACAAGTGCAAGCACATGGCAAAATGTCCTTATCACAATCACAGATCCGCAGTCATCTCATAAAGCAATTTACTCAATGCATTTCCTCAGCAAGATCTCAGCAGACCTTAACGGTCAGGGTCATTAATACATAATAATGAATGGAGGCCGGTTTATGATGAATCTAAAAAAATGTCTGGGTCTTTTTGAGGAGCCTCTTTAAAAGAGAATATAAGCATCTATTAGAGCAGCTATCGCTCACGCCACAGGCTTATGAGATACTCTGCAGGAGGAGTTCTCCATCTGTACTCAGGCCTGCCAAATGACACCACAAAGACCTGCGTGTGTGGCTCCATTTATCAGCACTATCACTGGATCAAACAACAAAGTCTTTTTTCATTCACAAGCCTTGATCACGCTACTGTACAAAAAGGAGCTCCCTTAGGACATGTAATAAAAACTTCAGAGAGAAAATGAGGATGAAATGAAATAAGGAGGGAGAGGTGGATATTTTTGTTGGCCTGGGTGCAGCGTGTCTGACAGCAGCTGGCAGCTATGCATATCTTTAGCTGGGCACCACTGTACCCTCCTGGTGCCAAACCCTGGAGCTGAGTGACCTTGGAGTGGAAGAAAAGGTTGAAGGAGGAGTAAGGCACAATCTTTCACTCTCCCACACCCTTAGACACACACAAAGATAACCCTGCTGAAAAGACTGACTCAGACTAGCATGAATTTTCAAGCTGTTTCATGAACGACTGTGGTGGTTTGGTCTAGCTGGTGGACAAGCATCATAGTCCCAAAAGGCCCCTGGAAACAGGTCTTAACCATTTTCCCTGCCACCTCTGCTGCCCCTAGTCTACATAAAACATAAAATATATACCATTTTGTCAAAACAAATTAAAAATGGATATGATTTCTGTCTGAATTCTGTCTAAAGGTGTGTTCACAAAAAGCTCTGCAAAATTTTGTCCCTTGTGGATGCTTGTCCATTATCAACAGCGTAGTGATGTATAAAACACAGAAGTCACCTTCAAACTAAAACTACTGTATTTTCCTGAAATAAATTAACACCGGGTCAACATGTAATTGTTGAGAGAAGATGATTTAACTGATATAAAAAATATGACTTGCATTCTGACAAAAATGGTAAGGTAAGTCCTCGTGACAAGTTTGAACCTGTTTTGCGAAATTTGTGTGAGAAATCATTTATATCGTTAGATTACACCCTCGAAAATTCACTATACATAGCTAAATGTTACCTTAATGTTTTTTAAGCTCTGAGTAATAACTGATAAACGGTCGCAAACTTTCACTGTGCAATGTGAATGGATTCATACTGAGCAATACGAATAGACGCAAATTCGCACTAGGAGACACGAATAGACGTGAATTTACACTGAGCAATGCGAACAGACGCAAATTCACACTGGGTGATGCGAATAGACATGAATTCACATTGGGAGATGTGATTAGACACAAATTCGCAATGGGCGATGTGAATAGACGCGAATTCACACTGAGCGATGCGAATAGATGCAAATTGGCACTGGGAGATGTGAACAGATGTGAATTTGCACCGGGCAATGCGAATAGACAAGAATTAGAACTGAGAGATACAAGTAGTTGCGAATTTGCACTGGGCGATGCGAACAGATGCAAATTCATACTGAAAGATGGGAATAGATGCAAAATAGCACTGGGAGATGGGAATAGACAAATTCGCGCTAGGAAATGGGAATAGACACAAATTCGCACTGGGCTATGCTAATAGATGCAAATTCACACTGTAAGATGCAAATGATGTGAATTGGCACAGGGCGATGCGATAGACGCAAATTCATACTGAGCGATGCGAATAGACAAATGCGCACTAGGAGATGTGTGTAGATGCGAATTTACACTGAGCGATGTGAACAGATGCAAATTCACACTGGGTGATGCGAATATACACAAATTCACATTGGGAGATGTGAACAGACATAAATGTACTGTGGGCAATGTGAATAGACGCAAATTCACACTAGGAGATACGAGTAGACGTAAATTTACAATGAGCAATGTGAACAGACACAAATTCACACTGGGCGATGCGAATAGACGCAAATTGGCACTGGGAGATGTGAATAGATGCAAATTTGCACTGGGCGATGCGAACAGATGCAAATTCTTACTGAGAGATGGGTATTCACACAAATTTGCGCTGGGCTATGCGAATAGATGCTTGAATTGGGTGACGCAAATTGAGTGACGCAATTGCTGCCTTAACTGCATCTTCCGCACAAGTTCAAAAATTTCAACTCAAACAGAAAATCTGCATGATTTGTTTTGTGCAAGCCAGCAAAAAGCTTATTGACACGTCCGGTTGAATCAGAAAATGTTGTTTATATGTTATTATTTGCACAAGTCATGTGAAAAACATTCCGCGAGTTAACTAGAGCAAGTAACGCAATGCAAATATTTGTTTCACGTTTGGTGAGCACACACCATAAGATTTTCCAAATGAAACATGATTCTCTCTCGAAGCGATTCTGAGCTTAGTTTTTAAGAAACAGCTTTAGAAACAGCCGTAATCTGCTTGCTTCCAGTTTCTTACACACTTGAACAAAAAAATAATCATTCATAAAGTTTGAAAAGGTTAAAGTGAATTACAAGGGCTGTGTTTATATTAATCTTGCATCATTTAATCATGGCTCAGTCTAAATGCATTAAAAATAAAACACTAAAAACTAAAATCTGAACTGAGGCATTATACTGTACAGTATGAAAAATTGATATACATTTTGAGATTTGCTAAACATTAAATTTACATTTACTAGTGTTTTTAAAGATTATCTTTAAGTGAGCCTAGATGATGGCAAAGTTCATCTAAATTTAAAAATAGTAAAAAAATAAACATGCACACTTAAATATCCAAAAATGAGCCCACATACATCTTATATCAACCAAAAGCGGTAAATAAAAAACCTAATATGGAAGCAAAATCATGCATCCCTTATTATGGTCTTGCTGTTGACAATTCCTTGAGCCAAGAAAATCTTGCTGGTTAAACTATTCAAGAAGCCTGACACCAACATACCAGCATCCCAAATATAGCATGCTGGTCTTTTCAACCATGGAAAACAATTGTAGGAGGACAAGCGATATTGGATGGAAATTTTTATAGCTATTGGAACATTTGAGTCAGCATTTGAGCCCACATAATGTTACTTACAGGTCACATATGCAAGATCATACACATAATGTTGGTGTAGCACCTCGATCCCGGATTACGTGGCTCATTAAGCACAGTCACCTAGAATCGGCAGTGTGCCTGCAAATCGCACCGCGAAGGAAAGAATTAGAGGAGAGAAGAAAAGGAGAAGGAGCAGAAGGGGTGATAGAAGATGACAGCCGAGACAGTAATCCCTTCCTCCATTAAATCACACAGCTGCCCAATCAATCAGTCACCTCTCCTCTCTTTCCGTCCTCTAGACTCGACGATATTAGTATGAACTGATCAGAGGGGGAGGGGAATTGTCAGCAGCCAATTAGATGCCAGGTTAGCCTCTGTTGGCCTTTAACAAATGCCATCAAATCAAGTCGGGCATTTACCGAACGGCTGAAGAGTTCATTGGCACTGAGAGTTGCTGAGCGTAGTCCGATTAGCTCTGTCACACAGCCGCTCCGGAGGGAGCCAGCCAGTTGCCAATCAAACCGGTGCACAGTAATGTATGATCAAGCAGCAGCGCTAACTAGGTGACCAAGTCAACCATGACTGTCTTGCAGGGAACAGAGGAAGAAAGGAGGGTGTGGAACTGAAGGGGAGTGTCACATATCCATAAAATGAGCTCTAGGCACTACTTGAACCCCAAAAAGCCGATAAGAGCCTTGTCTATCACGGCTTACATGGCCTCTATTGCTGATGTGAGGGAGATTGACAACGGTCAGGGTCTCTCAGCGACGCTGTGCAGCTGTTGGTGATAGTATCTAATCCTGTCACCTGCTTCATTACTGAAGGTCATAGACTTAACGTAACTGATGCCCCGCAGCGGAAGAGAACCAAAGGCAATTATGTACTTTCTGTAAAACAGATGTGCATGCATAAAAAAAAACAAAACAATGATAAACATATAATGCTTTCAGCACCATGGTGAATTGATGCATCATTCCACATAAACAAACTCTGTAATGTCAACCCTGAAGCTAGTGAAAACAACCAATTATCTTTGCGAAATGGAGCATGTCGTTTTACTCGCAGCATATACTGCTTGAATTTCAGTGGAAATCTGAAATCATATCATCACAGAAAGTTGATGCTGATGTAATCACAGCAAAAGCTGTGTGGATCACAGATCTTATTTCTAAACAAAATGACTGGGATCCATTTTGGAGCTATATGGCTATATGAGGTGTTATGTAATCCTTAGGAGACCAACTTGCTGAATACTGTATTTTAGGAGCTGAGAGCCGTAAGAGCTCTTCATCTGGTATCCCAATTGCTGTCATGTCAGTCAGATTACGGTAGAATGTTTATAAATGTTCATCCTGCCCTCATTTGATCCTGAGGTTATCCGATCATACTGTAAAAGGGTCTTTATATAATGCTACTGTCATATTAGCCCCTTTCACACATACAGTCTTTACTGGTAAATTACCGTTACAAGATCATGTGTGAATAGGACCTTTTCAAAAATACAGGTAAATTCATTCCAGCAATTTACCAGTAAGGGTAGGTGTAACATTACCAGTAAATTGCCAGAATACTGCTGTGTGTGAACGTGAAATGAAGATTAAAAATAGACGAATAAAATCTGTTTTGGTCCAAATTGGCCAATCATAACATTCTTATGGAGCTTTACTGCTCGTTTAAATTCATTCTTTACTCAAGAGTTTGTTCAGGCATTGTTCAGGTTGAAATAAAATAAATTCAAATAAATAGAATTTATTTATTTACATTTTTAAATTTTATTTATTTTATTATATTTTTGTTCAGGTCAAATTAAATAAGAATAAATGGTATTTATTTATATTTTTACACTTTATTTATTTTATTTTACATACACTACCAGTCAAAAGTTTTTGAACAGTAAGATTTTTAATGTTTTTTAAGAAGTGTCTACAGCTCACATAGACATCATTTATTTGACCCAAACAGCAAAAACAGTAAAAGTTTGAAATATTTTTAATATTTAAAATTTTCTATTTGAATATATTTTTAAATGTAATTTATTCCTGTGATTTCAACTCTGAATTTTTAGCATCACTGCTCCAGTCACATGGTCCTTCAGAAATCAATCTAATATTCTGATTTGCTGCTCAAAAACAGTTATTATTATTATTATTATGTTGAAAACAGCTGAGTAGAATTTCTTCAGGTTTCTTTGATGAATTGAAAGTTCAGAAGAACAGCATTTATATGAAATAGAAATCTTTTGTAACATTATAAATGTCTTTATCATCAATTTTGATCAGTTTACAGCATCCTTGGTAAATAAAATTAGTATAAAAAAAAATTCATACTGACTCCAAGCTTTTGAATGGTGTAGTGTATAATGTTACGAAAGGTTTTTATTGCAGATAAAAGCTGATCGTTGGATCTTTCTATTAATTAAAGAATCCTGAAAAATGTACTCAGCTGTTTTAAATATAATAATAAAAACGCTTCTTGAACAGCATATTAGAATGATTTCTGAAGGATCATGTGACAATGAAGACTGGAGTAATGATGCTGAAAATGTAGCTTTGATCACAGGAATAAATGACATTTTAAAAGATATTTGAATGGAAAGCAGTTATTTTAAATAGTAAAAATATTTCAAAATATTACTGCTTTTGCTGTATTTTGGATCAAATAAATGCAGGCTTGGTGAGCAGAAGAAACTTCTTTAACAAACATAAAACATCTTACTGTTCAAAAACGTTTGACTTTTGACTGGTAGTGTATATATGTGACCCTGAACCACAAAACCAGTCTTAAGTTGCTGGGGTATATTTGTAGCAATAGCCAAAAATACATTGTATGGGTCAAAATTATTGATTTTTCTTTTATGGCAAAAATCATTAGGAAATTAAGCAAAGATCATGTTCCATGAAGATATTTTGTAAAATTCCTACTGTAAATATATAAAAATAACTAATTTTTATAATTTAACAATGTAATAACTTTATCTGGACAACTTTAAAGGCGATTTTCTCAATTTTTTGATTTTTTTGCACCCTCAGATTCCAGATTTTCAAATAGTTGCATCTCTACCAAATATTGTCCTATTGTCCTTTGAAAAATTGACCCTTATGACTGGTTTTGTGATTCAGGGTCACATATTGTCTTGTCTAATTTTCTTTAGTTATTTTCAAAAATATCTAGTAGTCCCAACATATTTGGACAGTTAATACACATTAAAAAATGTTTGAAGAAGAGACTTCTCTTTCTAACTGTGGTCATGTCAATTCCAAAGAAGTGTCTCAGTGATATATTTCAGGCTGTACAGCCTGCAAGAAAAACCAGCAGGAGACCACGTAGACTTCTCGATCTTAAGATCTAATATCTTTTATCTGTTCTTACATCATCATGTGCTTGCATAATTATTTTCCCTGCACCCTCAAGCAACTTGCACGAATATGTATTCTAGCACACTCGTTTAAAATCAGAAACAAAACACTGCAAATATTAATCCACACGCAGACGATTTCTTCAAACAATACCCTGCGCTCTACCATTATGTAGAACCGCAGCAGAACCAAGAGTGTTTATCCAGTGAAAGTCATCTGTACCGTATGTGTTTATGAGGGCTGGGCTCTGTCATGCCTCCTCTTTAAATATTTACCACCTCCAACTGTGAAGATGCGTGTCAAAGACTGAAGGAGAGAAAGATGGAGGAGGGAAATAAATGAATACATGCTTGCCCTCCACCCTCAAGACCTCCCCGAGGGTCTGTCTGTCTGGAAAGCCGAGCGACGGACAGCAAGAGAAACACAGATCTGAAGGCGAAGAAAGAGGGACAGGAAAAAAAAAAAAAGAGGGGGAGGAGATAGGTGACTGAAGGTAATGGGAAAAAAGAGGAGTGGCAGAAGACAAGGAGACATAGAGGGGGGCCTGTAATTTGCAGAGACCCCCTGCAGGGTAAATTATTTATAGACTGGCCTTCCCTGCCGGTACAATTTGCCCTGAATTCACCTAAATTCATAATTCATATCAGTTTGTTCACCATACATTTGGTCCGGGACTAGACTGTCCCTCTCCGTGCATTCAGCTGTCACTGTGTCTCGGTCTTCTTGAAGACTAGCATCTAATTTGCTTGAACCTGTTGCAGGTAACTCAACGGTTAAGTTCATAAAGTGAGGCATAAAGCCCTTATCCAAGGTGACAACCTCCACACAATAGTGTGCATGGAACGCTAGATTATAGATTACATTGATCTCATTACACCTAGACGATAGCGGCGAAAGAAGCAATTATTGCTCGCTAATAAAAAGTCAATATTCTGTTGAGTCTTTTAAACATATGCACCAGGGTTTCCTGCACCATAGTGAATCTATGCTTAATCTTTATCAACAGAGCAAAATACATCATATTTGTTTGCAGAGTTGTTTGTAGACTCTATTGAATGTGATGGAGTAAAACAAGCATGAATGGTGATATAATATCAAGAACTAGCTTACAGTTCAGTTCAAAAACAACAAACACTGTGACCACTGTAGTACAAATCACAAACAAATGACTCTTTTTAAGGAATCTAAGGCATATAGTGGATCTACTGATTCCCAAAAGAATTAATTTAATTAAAGTTTAATTTGTATAGCGCCTTCCCCAAGCTCAAGGACACTTCACAATAGCAAAGCAATATAATCAATACATACACAGATTAACAGTAGACATTTGCGAAGTCCAAAACATGTGATTGCAGTTGCAAACCATAGTAATAATACAAACAATCAAATACAACACAGTCAAATACAACATTAAACCATAACAGTTTAAGAAGAAACAGATAATGACCGATAATATTGGTTAAACAGATTTTGAGTTTAGACTTAAACTCGTGCAGTGTGGTTATTGATCGAAGACACAAGGGCAATGAGTTCCAAAGTTTAGGAGCCATAACAGAGAAAGATCCCCCTCCCATAGATGAAAGGCGAGATCTAGGAACACAAAGAAGATCGAAGTAGACGAGAAGGAATATATGGAGAAAATAGGTCAGAGAGATAAGTAGGTGCAAAACCGTGGAGTGAATTAAAGGTAAGCAGAAGAATTTTGTAAGTGATACGAGAAGACACAGGAAGCCAGTGGTGGTTAAAAAGAATAGGAGTGATATGAGCAGACCGTTTGGTATACGTTAACATTCTTGCTGCAGAATTTTGCAAACGGGAGATAGAGCATGTTGGTAATCCAGAAAAAAGAGCGTTACGGTAGTCAAGGCGAGATGTGATAAATGCATGTACTAGTGATTCAGCATCCTTTGGACTCATGAAGGAACGTAGTTTGGCAATACGCCGTAATTGACAAAATGCAGCTTTGGAGTTTGCTAATATAAGCGTCTAGATTTATTGAAGAGTCAAGGATGATACCTACATTTTTGACAATGGCAGTTGGAAGAATTGATGTAGCTTCGAGGTCAATTCTAAGGGGATTAGTTGTGTTTTTTGTTACAGTTGGGGGACCGACAATTAAAATTTCTGGTTTTGTCAAATTCAAGCTTTTAAAGATCAAATTCAAAAATTAAAGGATTAGTTCACAACTGGATTGAAATTTCCTGATAATTTACTCACCGTCATGTCACCCAAGACGTTCATGTCTTTCTTTCTTCAGTTGAAAAGAAATTAAGGTTTTTGAGGAAAACATTCCAGGGCCCTACACGATCCCAGCTGAAGAATAAGGGTCATGCCTAGCGAAACAATCGGTCTTGTAATTAATAAAAAATGTGATTAATAAACTTTTTAACTTTTTCACAAATGCTCGTCTTTCACTAGCTTGACTTCAGGCGTTACGTAATCACTCTGGAAAGGTCATGTGTGAAATAGGTGAAAGCACCAACCCCGTGTTTCCCCCACCTCATCCTACACAACAATTAGAATTTCCATGGGAAGGATTTAATTTAATGAAATTCGAATGAACCGCACTGTGACATCATTGCATGCGGAAAACAAATATTGTAGTCCAAAGGAGCTGTTCGTTGTAGTTCTTCAAAACAAAATATCCCCCTTTGGAGTGGACTTTGAGATTTGTAATTTTGTAGATCTTTTTTTATGCCCAAAGATACACACCACACACTGACTAAAGTTGAAAAAGTGAAAAAGCATAATAGGACCCCTTTAAGGTGCTGTGTCAAGTTAACAGAATCTAAACTTTTACACACACCGCCGCTCAGTTCCAAAACAGTGAACCAATCACAAAACCATGAAGGCGGGGCAAGCGTTGCAAGGCTTTATTTAGAGTAGCATGTTAGCATGGTTTTATATTTGACTGCAACAGAAATATTCATTCACTAACCAGAATCGAGGCAAAGCATTCAGTTAATCAAGATTTCAATCAATACTGTCTACACAACAAAGTTTTTCTGTATATGTAGTGAAGTGAACTGGGACTACTGCAAAACCAAAATTTTGTAGAAAACCAACAGAGAATCTATAAGCTATAAAGGACAGGACAACATTTCTCTGTCCTTTTTATAAGAGCATGAATGGATCTTTTTGACTCTTCATCCCCTGATGTTACACTTTAAGTTGAGCTTTTCTTCACACAGCGACATAAGCACACACTCCTCTTTGCCTCGTTGCGGAAAGTTCTAAAGTGCACCCAGATCACCGCACTGCTGACTTGAGGCGATATTTCTCTGCTTTATTGACTTGACATCCTATGCGGTTTACCCAGGGGTCCTCCTTGCATGGATGTGGCCTCTCATCTTCATAAAGGCCTCTGATGTGCGCCGACAGCACCGGAGCGCACAGGAGAGCAGAGAGCCGCCCTAACCACCTGACAACTGACCTGTATCTTAGATCCCTACTGATGCAATGTTTGCGGAACACCAACTCGAAGCTTTTTTTCCCATAATTATTCAGTTTCTTGCTTCCTACAAATCCTCGTTCATGCTTTCCTCTCACAGTTTCTCTGGGTTAAGGGTTAATATCAGAGACACGGAAAGCTGCGGAAAATAAAGGTTGTCAGAGGGGCTACCGCCCACTCGCTCCATCCACGTTACTATGGCAACGGGGTCTCCACAGCATCTCCTCCATACATGGACAAACAAATTCAGTTATTCATACGCACACATATGCTCACAACACACTACAAACACAAATCTGATGTTTTTAGTTTGCAAGATAATATGCTCTAACCACGCTCAGTGTCAACACGATGACAAGCATCCAGGAAAAATATTCACTTGCGCTGTCTTTTTCCATGTTCTGTGAGGCACTAGCCATCAGGTTTATTTATTTATTGATGCTTTTTTCCCTTCAGACACAATAAAAACAGAGGGAATAAAAGACGTGGTGAATAATTCAAGTAAAGAAGTGTGTTCATTAAGACAAGAAAGGTGGGAAAGGGGGTATAGACATTTCTAACACTGCTCGAGGGGGGAAGGGAGAAAGGGAGGGACCGAGACGCCTCAAGATCAAAGGAGACTCTGATTGAATAATGATATTAAAAATTAATCTGATGGTTATACAAAGAGAGCAAGAGAAATGTGGGAACATGGTGTCTAGAAAATGATGAAAACATTTAGAGAAAATTAACTAGGGGAAATTAACCTACTAGAGAGCTTCAGTTTTATCTAGCTGACAGCAACATATGGCATAGCTGTTGAGTCAATTGGTTCGTTAATGAATGTGTATAAAGGTCAATATAGCTATTTATCATTATTGTTAGTTACATTTATATAGCACTTTTTTATTGACTATATATATGTATGTGTAACCTCTAATTATCTAATTATCTAGATAATATCACAGACTAGATAAATAATACTTCAACAGTATTATTTCTTTAAAATGCAACATATATATAGCTGTTGAAAATTATTTTGTTTTGTTTAAAAAACAATATAACTGTCAAAATAGCTTTTTGAAATAAAAAATTGAGTACTGTAATAGGGGAGATATAAATATCAGTCATCTTAAAATGGTATAATTTTCAGCAGATTTTAACAGATGACAAGAGTTTATCTTGTTGTAAAAGTTTGTCTTGAAATTGTCCAAGTCATGGGGAAACATATTAAATAAAATAAAAAAATATTTTAAATAAAAGTATAATTGAAAAAATGATTGCAGTTCGGTTATACATATATTTATATATATGCGTCTCTTCAACTTTCAGATCTAAACTATATAATATCAGAAAAACAGACAAATAAAATTGACAGACTAGATAAATAATATTTTAATAGTGTTATTTTATTAAATATGCAGCTATGTAGTTCCATATTAAATAAAATAATTTATTTATTTATTTATTTTAAATACAACAAAGTATAATTATGAAAAATGACTGCAGTTCGGATATATATATATATATATATATATAATAATAATGTTTTGATTATTTTATCTAAATAATCACTAAATATAATTGACTGTGAAAATACCCACAAAAGATTATTAAAAGCTACTTTTGTGTTAAATGAGAAAGTATTAAGTAGACATTACAAATTGTAGCTTTAGAGAGAAATATTTTATTTGATTCAACATAGAATTTATTACACATAAGGGCAAATCTGTTATGGATGTGACATTTTGCGTTATGGATGCAACATATAAATGCTTAGAGAATGTATGTGTTACCAATATACCGAACCACCTGTTTCTATTTTAATAAACCCTTGTTGAGTCTAAACATCAGAAGAATATCAGTCTATGCACAAGTTTTCTATGTTAAAAAAGGGAAATAATCATGTGTTATGGATGTGACAAAAAAGGACACCATTTTTGAGAGACTACATACTAAATAGAGTAGCGATGGCTCTTCACAGAACAAATAACTTTAATACTTTATATTAATTTTGACGTATCTATTTATGAGGAATATGTACTGTTATCATGAACTAAAAATAAAAAAAAATGCTTTAAAAACTTTAAGAGAGACCTCACATGGGTATTTGATCCACTAAATGTTGATATATGTGCTATTAGTATAGTTAAAACCTTTGGTAAAAACTTTTTTCATGGTAAGGTTGATATTTGCATGGAATTACCCATAAACATTTAGGCTGCAACAGCCTAACATAAACTATGGAACATAAAAGAAGATAATTTGAGAAACATCTCAGTATTTTTTTGTTCATATGATGAAAGTCACTGGTAACCAAAACAGCTATGTTACATTTTGGAAAGGGCTTGAACCCAGCTTTCATATGGTATCAAAACCTAAAAAAGGTAAAATTTTACCATGTGCTGGGTTTTCCTAGATTGCATCATAATAAATAATATTTAAAAATTATTCACCCAGTCAATCCATTTCTATTTTGTGTGTTGCCCCCATTAATTGTACAGCCTTGGATGAAGCCATGGATTAAAAATCAAGCATATTTCATGTAATTTTACGAAAAAGTAAACTGATGTCAAAGTCTAAAAATGAAGGCGCTTCATTGGTTTGGAACCACTGCCTACAGATTGACTGGCACAGATTCTTAGTCTCTCCATCTCAACCCTAAATGGGCCACATTCACTTTGTTAGTGTCAGCCGCAATGACATACTAAGCTTGTGGAACACCAGCGTTCATTAAAGAAACACCTCTGGTGCTTTGGGATGACGCATGACATGCACACTTGGCCGGTCACCCAATTACAAATTTCACCCTATTCCGACAAGCCAAGTCAACAACGACGGCTAATCTCTGCAGACATGAAGATATTCTCCACTAAAGAGGTAATTAATATGACAAATGTTGCTTAAAGAGCTTGTGGAGTGACATGCTAGCACGGGACAGATGCATGTAGGGGGGCCTAAACTCATAAAAGGCTGTAGTGAGTCAATATTAGCTCTGGTAAATGTAGCAATCATAGCATTATGAAATTAAGCGGAAAACCCATTACCACTGACCTTCTTTCTCCCTCCCCCCCTCGGTCCGCTTTTGTCAGGCACGGCCACTTTCTTGCCCTGGAGTATCTAGCAACTCGCTCAATTGTCTAAATTCAGCCACGACTTTGACCTTCACTTTTGATTTTTCTCTTTTGAAACACAACCCGATGCTTTCCACCTGACTTGGGTCTCAATGCTGGATTGCTGTTCTCGGGGGCTGTCAAAGGGGTCGGGATTGAACTGATGAGACAGGTGAGGGCGTTTAGAGGAGCTGTCTCAAGATCTCAACTCCAGACAGATAGGATAGACATATCCTGTTCTACACTGACAGACCTGCAATGGGGCATTTGACCCATTCAAAGAGCCAAAAACAGACAGCTTTATTTAAGGGATATTAACAGTGCTCGGGCACATGGTAAAAATAAATATTTTTAAAAATATACTTTATTAAAAAAATAAATAAATAAATAAAGATAAATGATTGACAATTTAAAAATAACACACCCTATTATTATAATAATACACCCTATATATATATATATTATTTGAATTGTAAAAAAAGATTATTTAAAACCCATGAAACCTTTTTGTAAATTAAAATGTATTAATAACTATTTTAATGTATTATTTCAATTACACTAATAACTATTTAAAAAGATATATAACAATATATATAAACTATAAACTATAATTTGTATATAAAATATACAATATACAGTATGTCTATATATATATATATTAAATTATAGTTTATAGCATATATATAAAATATTTACAACATTAAAAAAACGATTATTTAAAACCATGAAACCTTTTGGTAATTAAAAATGTATGTGTATATTTACATATATATATATATATATATATATATATATATATATATAAATTTTAAACTATATATTTTATTAATATATATGTAATTATATAGCATATACGTATATTTTAAAATGATACAATAATCAATCACAAATAATTATTTATAGCATATATATGTACACATATATACATACATACATACATATTATATATATATATATATATATACACACACACACATATGTACGTATGTACATAAAATTATATTAAAAAAATGTATAATATTTTGAAATTACATAAATTATACAATTTCACATTTTATATTTTATATACAAATAATTTATAGCATATATAAAAAAATATTTAAAACTTATTGGAACTGTAAAAAAATGATTATTTTCAACTATGAAAACTTTTTGTAATTAAAAAAAAATATTTGAAATTTTATATATTTTATTTACAAACATGAACCTTTTTTTTTTTTTTTATAACAACCAAAAACATTTCCTAAAATAAACGTCTTCCCTATATATTCATCAAAATGTTTAGGCTAATATCAAGAAAAATGCCCTTGTACCCCAAACTACTCGAATATAGTGATACATACAGAAAAAAAAACAGAACAGCAAAATAAACTGATGTTTTATAACAATGAGAGCTTCATAAACAACTAGTAAAGTCTACAACCTTGTTAAGCCCAGAAAAGCATAATTATGTATACAACAATAACATTTTGACCAAGCCAAAACAGCATGTCACAGCAACACAACACAGAGAATAATTAAAGCCAGCGCATCTCAAAGCACGGCAGCTCAATTAGGCCTTAATAAGGCCTGGACCACACAATTGCATGGAAGCATATCATTAGCATGCCGCATGCTGTAGCTGGCTCCCATCTGAGGGCTCCTGTGTGATGGAGACGGGGTGCAGGCTGTCAGTAAGTGTGCATGAGTGTGTGTGGAGGTGTTACAGGTCCCGTGGGCCCAGTGATAAGTGGAGAGCACTGGGGGGAGCGCAGCTGTCGAGGGGTTGTGTGACACGCGGGGCATGTCAGCCGCTCCCGAGGGGAGCACGTACACGCCCCACACCCTCATCACACCCAGACTGATGGACAGCCCGTCCACAGCATCAGCTCTGACATTACACCGCAAAACACGCTTTACAATGACAGATCACACCCACGACAACCCCCCATCAAAGAAGATCAACAGGGTGCTAGCAACACCAAATTTAAGGGTTTGATTATATATATATATATATACACACACACACACACACACACAAACACATATATATATATATTTTTTTTTTTACTAAAACTAGAATTATAAAAAATATTTAATATGTATTTAACTAAAAGTACAAACTAAATATGAACTATATCACCTATATTCAACTAGTGTGATCTCAGTGTGATATTAAAAATTAATTAAAAATTATTAAATAAAATTTAAATACAATTATTTTTTTAAGTAAAAAAATTTGAAAAGTGCTATAAAAGTGCTACTAAATCTATAATAGTATACTATAATTTATTTTTAAAATAATAAACCTCTAAAAATAAAAAAATATTTGATTTTTGTAATTATATTGTACATTTTATATATTTTATATACTAATAATTAAGCTTTTTATTTTGGTTATATATAAAATAAGTATTAAGTATTAAAATAATTAAAGCTAAAAAATACATATTAATAAATAATATATAAGCATATTGAAAAATAACTGAAACAACAAAATTACTACAATTTTAACAAAATATAAAATAAAATTATATATCAACCATATCAATTACTGTGATCTTAGTGTGATATTAATGACAAAATTAATAAAATTATTTAAGTAAAAAAAAGGAAAGGTGCTGCAAAAGAGCTATAAAATCTATAATAGTATGTTATAATTGATATATATATCAATATATAATTAATATAAAATGAATTATATATCATATATATTCAATATTTTAAAATCATAATTTTAAACTTTACATACTTTATTTACAAACAATTATTTTTTATAGCATACATAATTATTAATAAATAATGAATAATATTAATAAAAAATATAGGCTTATAAAAAAACGAATAAAAATGATTGAAACACTAAAATTACTAAAATTGTCACTTAAAATAAAATATGGAATATTGAATATTTAAAAATACATTTAAAATACTTTTAAAGATACAAACAATATTCAAAAATTTCCTGATAAACTTACCTCTCATGAAATAATTCTCATAAAAATGTTCTCAATAAAATAATTAATTTTTCACTGCAGGACTATTTATATGAACTACAAAGGGTGATTAAAACTCATGAAACACCTGAAATGATGTAAATGCAGTTATAGCACCTAGTTAAACTGCAAAAACAATGACTGTTTTCTATCAAGTTTCCCCAAATACTCTCAATGACCACTGGTCAGGTAAACAAATAGCCACGCCCCAAACTCACCCCACTGGCTGAGCCACTATGTCAATCTGCTTAAACAAGCAACGTTTTGACAGTGCCACAGAGTAAGTGTTTACACTTTTGAGAGACTTTTAAGCCTACAAATAGCTACTTACAGTCGCCATAATTAGCTTTGATAGTAGAAAGTATTTTACCATTGTAAAAAAATACACCACCTCTAAAGTGTCCGCCAAATAAATGAACATAAATGCAATTACAAAGTACTTTCCCAGAAGCCGTATACAGGAAAACACTCCACTCAAACAGGTCCATTAGCCTATTCAGCAATCTTTAAAGCTATCAGGCATCTCAGCTTTGGATTATTCATGATGCTCCATGACTTGTTGTCTCATTACCTAAAAAGCCTGATCTCTTTGCAGTGAATGGGAAAATTGGTAAGCGAATTCAAGGCTCCACCTAATCTGTGCTAGTGCTCTCATCTCATATGGAAATGAGAAGTATTGACAGGTCAAGGTCAGCCCTGCTTTAGTATTCCACAGGATTTGCATTCAGTCAGCCGCAGCGGCCCAGCCTCGTCATTGAAGTGGCATGGACACGTACGACGAAAGTAAAACAACACAGTCAAAAGATAAATCATTTGGTGAAAGGATGTGGTCTGTATTATGAGATGTTCATTCTGCTGTGCCTTTCCAGATCATGATGCCTCGGTTAACCAGAGCAGAGGAACCTTTCTTCACCACCAGCCCCATTAACTTTGTTAAAACTTGCAAAAGCAGCACTCGCCTCTAAGTGCTCCTGATATAATCGAAAAGAGCACCTCTTGGGAACCGTGAGAAGAAATAAGTGAGACGTTGCCTCTAGGCTGTGGATGCGGGCTGTGTAGGTCGACAGTGTGTGTGTTATGTAAAAAAAAATCGAGTTGAGATTCTCATCTTCCTTCGTTCTATATATTTATCTCATCTTCACCGCTTCAGCGTTTAGATCAAATCTCTGTTTCCAGCAGTTATCACATGCACACAAGCCATTAGTGGCTCATGCAGCATGAACAAGCGAAATCGGTTTGAAGCGATTTGACTGTCATTCAAATGTCTTTGTCTGAAAAGCGAGAAAATGGGGTCATGTTGGCTGTGAGAGAGTACTGTGAAATGCATACTGTCTGCTGTGCTCCACACCGTGCACGAGTGCTGGCGAAGTCTGCCCGGAGTCAGTGCGTTTGCAGAGGAAGCTAAACCTGAGGCCGGATGGACGGGTGTAAAAACACAGTGATTCATTCAGTCATGCTCGAATGGAGAACGGACTGCGGTGCTGTCCAATAGTGTGACACTAGCAAGGTGTCAATACTAGTCTGCCTGCTTCTTTTTTGCACCAATCACCATGACAACCCGCTGACTCTAGCGGCACGCAGCCATACACCTCCCTTCCCCCATTCCTCCATCCCCCCATCTCTCTCTCTCTCTCCTCATCTGTCGCTACTTTCTTCCTGGCACAACTTCTGCATGTCCCTTATGTTTTCTCCAGCACAAGGATGGCTGATGTGACGTTACACTGTTGAGAAGTCTTAATATGTGCCACATTCCATGAACAGGATGCAAAATGGGTCCAAAACACATTTAAAAAGTTTTTCTATACTTCAACAAATGGTCTTAGGTGCATAACCTACAGGATGTCAAAATCTTCCTATTATATGGGTTGTTTTATATTCTAGTCATTTTATAGTGTGTGAGATTTGCAATTTTTTAAACATTAAATAAACAATAATTAATGTAATTAAATAATTAATGACAAATTGAATATGTTGTTGTTGCTGTTACTTATTTATTTATTTATTTTGGTATGCAAAATAAAGTGAAAATTGCTGTAGAAAATGACAATTTTTAATTTTAAGGGATATATTTATATAAAATTTTCTTTTATGGATGAAATGTAAAAAAAAATATTTATTACATGAGTTGTTTTATATTCTACTCATTTTATAGCACATGAGATTTGTAATTGTGTAAACATTAAATCAACATTTTTTTCTTTCTTTTTTTAATGGATGAAATGTGAAAATATTAATATTATATGGGGATTAGTTATTTATGTATTTATTGCTATATACATATATATATCTTTGAGCTGAACTCAAAGATCTGACACTTTTTCTATATACACAAATGGTCTATTTCTCTCAAATATTGTTCACAAATCTGTCTAAATCTGTGTTAGTGAGCACTTCTCCTTTGCCGAAATAATCCATCCACCTCACAGGTGTGGCATATCAAGATGCTGATTAGACAGCATAATTATTGCACAGGTGTGCCTTAGGCTGGCCACAATAAAAGGCCACTCTAAAATGTGCAGTTTTATCACACAGCACAATGCCACAGATGTCGCAAATTTTGAGGGAGCGTGCAATTGGCATGCTGACTACAGAAATGTCCACCAGAGCTGTTGCCCATGAATTGAATGTTCATTTCTCTACCATAAGCCGTCTTCAAAGCCGTTTCAGAGAATTTGGCCTCACAACTGAAGACCACATGTAACCACACCAGCCCAGGACCTCCACATCCAGCATCTTCACCTCTAAGATCATCTTAGACCAGCCACCTGGACAGCTGTTGCAACAAGTGGTCTGCATAACCAAATAATTTCTGCACAAATTTTAGAAACCGTCTCAGGGAAGCTCATCTGCATGCTCGTCGTCCTCATCGGGGTCTCGACCTGACTGCAGTTCGTCGTTGTAACCAACTTGAGTGGGCAAATGCTCACATTCAATGGCATCTGGCACTTTGGACAGGTGTTCTCTTCACAGATGAATCCCAGTTTTCACTGTACAGGGCAGATGGCAGACAGAGTGTATGGCATCGTGTGGGTGAGCGGTTTGTTGATGTCAAAGTTGTGGATCGAGTGGCCCATGGTGGCGGTGGGGTTATGGCATGGGCAGGCATATGTTATAGACAACGAACACAGGTGCATTTTATTGATGGCATTTTGAATGCACAGAGATACCGTGACGAGATCCTGAGGCCCATTGTTGTGCCATTCATCAACGACCATCATCTCATGTTGCAGCATGATAATGCACGGCCCCATGTTGCAAGGATCTGTACACAATTCCTGGAAGCTGAAAACATCCCAGTTCTTGAATGGCCAGCATATACTCACCGGACATGTCACCCATTGAGCATGTTTGGGATGCTCAGGATCTGCGTATACGACAGCGTGTTTCAGTTCCTGCCAATATCCAGCCATTCGCACAGCCATTGAAGAGGAGTGGACCAACATTCCACAGGCCACAATCAACAACCTGATCAACTATGCGAAGGAGATGTGTTGCACTGCGTGAGGCAAATGGTGGTCACACTAGATTCTGACTGTTTTTCGGATATATATATATATTTTTAATATTAATATTTATTATTAATATTAATATTATATGGACTGTTTTATATTCTACTCATTTTATAGTGTATGAGATTAGTATTTTTTTAAACATTAAATAAACATTATTTATTTATGTATTTATTTTGGCATATAAAAACTGCTGTAGAAAATACCACAACTTTAAGGATTAGAGAGAGAGAGAGAGAGAGAGAGAGAGATTTTTTAATGGATGAAATGTAGGACATTGCTAAATATTACATGTTTAGTAATTAAACTGAATTAATAATTAAAAATAGATGTTTACTACAAGAAATTGAAAAACATTTCAGCAGTAAATACATATTTTAGGCTTAAAACTAGTTATTTTCTATGTTAGGCTAATTTGATGTTAGATAATATCTAACATATCTCTCACAGTAGAAAAAAACTGGGATTTTTGTCTAATGCTTAAAAAACTGAAAATGAGACAGCAAAGGGCACCATATCCGTGCTCATTTGTTCTCATTATTCATATGCATTTGCTGAGTATTTTGGAATTTTAATCGGTGCTCATTTATATCTATCCAGACCAGAATAGAGATGAACATCAAAATATGTCATAATGTTTCAAGATGTCATGTCCTCTTCTCACTCAGTAAAAAAAAAAAAAATTAAAAAAAAACCATACCAAAAAAAAAAAAAACTGTACTATAAATTCTGCATGTCATGCATAATTCAAGGTTTAGCAGTTCTGAAAGATTTTATAAGAGAATGACATATGATATGCGCTATTAACTTTTTCAGACCTTGAGTCATTAAGTGCAACAGGAAAATGAAAAACTCTTACATTTTTGGTCATTACAAGCATTAAAAGCTGTATAGTCATTTGATATGCTATGAAGATGCTAACCCTGCCAAAGACTAGACCAGATCCTATCAGAAGACATCCGCTTTGTCTGGTTTCCAAAACCCTTAAACACAGAGTTACAGGCCTTCAAGCAATTAACTGAAATGTTTGAACATTATCATCGAGTTTATGTCAACAAACAGAACAACAGGAACTTCAGACAGAACATCACCTTCAACCTCAAGATGAACAGACGGAAAACAGATATCGTCATGTTCTGAGACACACTAGATCTAAAATTCCCGGCACATCAGCTAACACTTTCACTATATTGTTAAATTTAAATTTCATTAAATTCTCTTACCAACTTCTCAGCAAACCCTTTGCCATTCTCAATCTTTTTTCGTTCAGCAAGAGATAGATTAATGATGTTATATGTTATTGCAGAGGGAACAGGAAAGCAAAAGGAATGAATTACTACCCTCAGGGAAAGATAAAGTAAAGTGATCAAAAAACAGATTTTTATTAATGCTGTCAATTGATTAAAAAAAACTAATTAACTGCCCTTTTTTTTTTTTAATTAATTGTGTTAATCCTACCTAACAATAACGTTTTTAAACAAACTTTTAAATTGCAATAATTTCACATTCAATCTTCAAATTAATATAACAACATAAAGACAGTATTTTTTTTTTTTTATATTTGTTTAATGGCATCTTTTTTATGACTGAAGGCAAGTATCACTAATACCAATATTACTAATGTCTCTGAGAAATTGTTTTTTTCACCCTAATATTTAACCACTGACTACAGCCATTCAACATTACAGTATAACTGAGAGCTATCAATTTTAACATATATCAGACTTTGAAAAAAAAAAATAACAACTTCCAATTTAATTGAACTTAAAGTGCCCCCATTATGGATTTTTCATGCAGTGTGTACCACAAGTGAATGAAAACATCCTGCAAAGTTTTAAGTCTGAAAGTGCACCGTGTATAAAGTTATTGTTTCTCAAAAGAAACAGTCAACTTTGAATCATTTAAACGAGTCATTTCTATAACGAATCCCAAGCTGTTTCATGTTGACGTCAACATGAAACATTAGCATATTGCCCGCCCACTTGTTGCGCGTGCAGACCTGGGAAATTCCTGTAGATGACATCATGTCGAGAAGATGTTAGGGTACAGTTAGGGTATGTCGAAAAACTCCCATCTCATTTTCTCCTTCAAACTTCAAAATCATCCTAAACAGTTGCAGAAGTACCGACCCAGTGTTTACAAAGTGAACGTGCAAGGAAGGTCAAACACCCTTTACAAAAAAGGTAAAACGGTGACGTAGGACGATTTTGAAGTTGGAGGAGAAAATGAGATGGGAGTTTTTCAACATAACCTAACTGTCCTGAAACAGAGTGCACCGAGTACACATGCACATTGCAGAGCTAGATAAGATGAGCATTGGTGGTTAAAAAGTGTATAAATATAACTTTTTAAAAAAACTACTGATCGTTTTGCTAGATAAGATCCTTATTCCTTGGCTGGGATCGTTAGGGGCCCTTTGATGCTGCATTTTTAACCTGCATTTTTTTGAAGGTCTCTGGCTGACCGGCTGACAGCAATATTTGTTCGCTCACAATTGTCTAGAAATGTGTCGATGAATAGTGAATGTTTGTTATTACTTGGAGTTATGATAAAGAATAGAGCAAAACATTGGTGAACAAACTGCAGTGGTTTATCAATATGTTTCTGCATTGGGCTAACACATATACCATGGCTGCTTGGGTGTTTAATGTTACGGTGATGGGCGTTCCGTTTCTGACATGCGCTGCACACAGTAGACCAATCAAAACAGACTGGGTCATCGGACCAATCACAGCAGATTAGCATCACGCAAAGGAGGAAATTGTTGAGCGAACCGTTTGGTAGTCATTGAGCAAATAAGGTAAAAATAAATGCCTAAGACAATAAAAGTGTTTTTTGACCTGTCAACCTGTTGTTGGGGACTCCCAAAACCAAAATATGAAAATATGAAAGAAATTTCGTTTTTTCCGTTTTCACTTTTTCTGGATTCCGTTTTTTTCCATTTTAATTTTTCAGGACTGCTTAGTTCAATTAAACTGTATTAATCAAAAGACATGTCTAATTAATTAAAATCATGAAACATATACAATTTAACATCAATTTATTAAAAGTTTATCAAAAATTGCACGTTTAGAGCTCAATGAAATGTTTTTATTTTTTCTCACCTTATGTTTTATTGTTATTGTTTTAGCATGTCTAATTCCTTGAATGCATAAAAACAACTTTTATTTTTTCTTAAAATTGCCTTATGAAATGTTTTTTCCCCCCTCAGAAACTCTCTGAATTTAAATTGTTTTTAAATTTTTCTGGTTATCAAATGTAGGCATAAAACATTGATATAATTTATATTTTAATTAATGAAAATTAAGCACAATTTATTTTTTGGAAAATAAATGGGATTTACTTTTAAAATTTAAACATGAAAGAAATATTGTGTGATTATTTCTTTAAAAAATATATATATTTTTAACACTAGTAGTAGTATCACGTACATTCTATTAAATAATAGTAATATATGCCTATTTCTGGCACAATGTCTACAAGTTAAACCAAACTTTTATTTTGACGGGCTGTCGTGAATTCCTTTAGATTTCTGTGTGTATATGATATGACGCTAGTTTCACTCAAATAAAACGTGTTTAGATTTAAGTGTAATGACCTACGTATGTGCTCCCCTGGTTATTAGCTTATTTGGCTGCTATTACTTTAAGAGCTGCCACCGCTGAATGTGACATGGACCTGACACGCATGCTCGTAGTTTCATTCACACTTTAATATAAAATGATATAGGCTACAGGGCGTACCGCTGCAATTGTTCGTGTAACTGAAGACCATGCGTGCTACGAGCACAGTATAACGGCTGACAGGACAGGAAAATTCATTTTTACTGACATACGTCCTGACAACATCTCATCTGACCGCAGTTCACTGTCCAATGAAGCCCCCTCGTCACCTGTACCTTTTCCACACACGTTTGACTAACGCCTGAGGTGAAGTGAAGTGCGCATCTGAAAAGTCTCCCATTTGATGTGGTCGTAAAGATGTTCTGCATCTAAATAAATGCAATTTTCGCAAAGACAAAAAAGAAGCAGCAGTTGTGAGTGGAATGGCCAACCCCAGCCCCGCAACTGCATTAACTGCGTTAAATATTCTTAATACGTTAAACTGGAAATATTACACATTTTTACATAAGAAAGACAAACATAAAGTACATTTACAGCTGTTTTCTGTGCAATATGACGTACATGTCTTGTTTGTTGGAAATGTTTTATTCGAACTTTCTTAAATGTCAGTCGCCCACACATATCCGTTGTAATCCAATGAAGAGTGGGAAGATTTGTTCTTGTTAACTAGCTGTCTCCATCGATATCTCCGGTTAATCTCTCTTCCTCCAATTTCCCATTCTCCTTTGCTTTCAGATGCCTGCTCCTCTTCACATCAGTCTACACTCTCATGCAAACACACTTCCTCCATCAGAAACAGACTGTGCTCGCTGTCCCATTAACAAAACTCAAGAGACCATAACGTCACAAAGACATTAACAAACCAACCATATTTCCCTAAACTGTTCATGCAAAACTCCTTCAAGCAGTTTTGTTGTTAAAGTTAATAGATATTAATTATCCATTCCTCTACATGCTAGTTGAAATCAATCAATCAATGTCAATTTTCTCCACAGGTACTGTACCCATAAGTCACAGGGAGGGGTGCGGGCCACGCCGTGTGACTTTTACCACCTCTTCCAGGCAAATATGTGTCCCTGTGACGGGATTTTTCCCTGGTGGCAAATCTAATTATGCCCAACAGAACTCGATTTCAGACTCAGCAGTCGTATCCTTTCAGCACATACTGATTCGGGCCCTTCAAAGGCAACACGTTATCTCCCGCAACCAGCTCTGCCTCCGAGTTGTTAAAGTCGGGGTGTGGTATGACACTTCACTTGTTTGGGATCAAACGCAAGCAATTCGGTCATGATATTACTCTCTGGCCCGTCTTGTTGTAATGTGACACAGCACAGCGTATTGCATTTGTCCTTATTCTATATAAAGCAATCCATCACAACGCTGCCCCAGTAAGCAGCTACACACACACACTGAGAAAGCGTATGCCGCATTCTTCTAATCTCTTTCGTTTTTCGCCCCCGATCGCATCTGTAATCTGGGGCCAGTCTGTCCTTTTCTCCTTTTTTTCCTTGTGTCTGGTTATGTACTCTAGAAGGGGACTCAGCTGTAACCGGGGCTCTCTCGCTCGTCTCTCTTTCTCTCCCTCTCTCCAGGCTGATAAGAGATGACAGCGGTAGTTGGCCCTGATTCCTGGCTGAGTCTCAGCAGAGCACACAAGGGGAAATGGAGAGAAAAAGGGAGAGAGAGAAAGACAGCACATGGGGATCCGCACTGCCCTTTCCCGGCAGTTGCAGAAGCGGTGAAAAGCCATAGAAAGAGTGTTTGACTACAGAGCTGATGCCAGATGAATACACTAGTGGTTCTCTAGTGGGCTTGTTTCAGGGTCTGCAACAAAAGATACTGCAGTTTTGCTTTTGAAAGCTGACAAGCCAATAAATTTGATTTAATTAAATGAATACATTTATTTTGCTATCAGAGTTATGCACAAGTTTGCGTGTAGTTAATTAGTAGGACTGTCTGATGATTTATAATATAATATAATATAATATAATATAATAATGTTTTAAAGTCCTGAAATAATGATTTATTTGATTTATTACAATTAATAAATAGCATTTTGCTATCAATATAAAAATATTATAATTATAATAATACACAGTATGGGGACTTTTATGTATTATTGAACATATAATTACAGACATTAATATATGCAAATATAATATAATATAATATAATATATACAATATAATATAATATAATATAATATAATAATGCTTAAAAGTCCTGAAATAATGATTTATTTGATTTATTACAATTAATAAATAGCATTTTGCTATCAATATAAAAATATTATAATTCTAATAATACACAGTATGGGGACTTTTTATGTATTATTTAACATGTCATTACATACATAGATATATGCAAATATAATATAATATAATATAATATAATATAATATGGGGCTTTTAAAAAAATAATATGATGTCTGAAACCCTATTAGAAAACACCAGTTTAGGTCATGACCCACTGGTTGGGAATCAGTGTCACATATATTACACTAAAATCACAAGCCATGACCACCACTAGGTTATCTCACAAAAACACACACGCGTTAGGTTTCTGTGAAATGTATGGACTTTCCACAGACTTCTATTGTTTTTATACTGACCAAATGATATTGTCTATCCCCTAACCCGACCCAAACAAGAACGCACACAGACACATACACATAGTTAATAGAACAGATGGAGCAAAGACAGAGCAAGAGAACACCAGCACCACCTTCTCCCAAATGCAATTAGGATTCAGTGATGGTCTCCCTAATCCATTCTGTCCAAGGTGGACGACTCAGGACTGGTCAGCGTATCGGACCCAGTGTCAACCTCAATTTCTCAAAATGAGTTTACCAACCTTCCATATCCATGTCATTATCAGAGACATTATCAGCCACGTTAGAGCAGATTGAGTTACTAGCATCCTGGTGTATATTACAGGCGATCAGAGAAATCTTCTCTGGCTCGAGCGGCGGAGACGATAGTGGGAAGCGTTCCACAGCACTTAACAGAGCGTGCGAGCCACAGCCGTAGCAATGGCAGCTTACATGTCACAGAAATTTACACTTCATTGTAGCTTCTTTTACACAAGAGAGCCGACGGAACGCATGTCTAATCCTTATAAAAATAAACCAGACAGGTGGCCTGACAGTGGCTTCACTGCGGGAGAAGAAAAACCGACAGAGTGTAAGACGAAATACTGGAAAGGATGACTGAATGAGAAGAGCGAATGTTTGGGAAACAGACGCAGCACTCTCCATACTCCGTTAGCCTTGAGAGGAGGGAAATGAACCTGCGCGATATAAATATTTAGTTACCAGTAATACCAGTAAAAGGACGTTTGCTAATTAGTGTCAGAGGCTGCTGAGATAAGCAGGGCGTTATTATCTTCTAGTTGTGCTTGTGGCATCCTGCGAGTGTGTGTGTGCAGTGCAGGCTTTTGATTTCATATGTGTGAGTGTATCTGTATGCACTTTGTCACAGTTTATCACTGTCAGCTGTGACATTTTAATGGCTCCAGGCATCATATTGCTCTCGCTCTGCTCTCTTTTATATATATATATATATATATATATATATATATATATATATATATATATATATATATATATATATGCACAGTCTGCCAGAGTTCTCCTCTTTTCACACTTTTAGTGATGCTTGGTGAGAGAAGCATCACTGTTATTATTGCTCATACTTATGGTTAGAGATTTGAACAAACCATTACCCCTAAAGTATTTAAATTGCCGCATAACGTGTCCCATACTGTTTGTGCTACAGATATGAATGACACCTCAAATTGAGGGGCTTATTGAGGAGAAGGTGTGCTATTACTTTGTGACAGATGATAAATGGGCAGAAAATTGCACAAATGGTAATTAGATGAAAAAATAGGTGTCAAAAAACCCAGTAACACTCAAGGAGGAAACTGAAGTATAGCAACCAGAATATAATAAAAATCCAAAGCAACCACAATGAAGATTCTAGCAACATCCTAGGAACCACGTAGTGAGTCAGAAATTATTAGCATATGTGGTTGCAAATCATTTCTAGGTTGCCAACACCTAAAATGTCCTAGCAATCACTTATAAGACACTATCAATTGCATATCAGTGGCAAAGCAACCTAGAATCGCCTATTCACCTTTTTCTTTAACGCAGAAGTAAGCCTATGGGTGAGACTTCTGGTTCATTAGCCGCTATAGGGAAATAACATGAACAATGACGCTGGTTTTCACGAGACTCACAGGCGCAACGCTGATGTCCTACGTCATCCGCCCGGGGGTGCTTCCATGTACGACCAGTTGGTGCAAGTTAAAGTGATTATTACATTTTAAATAGGGATATTTTTCTTGCAAAAACGCACTGATTTGCTACAGGAGGCCTTTATTCACCCCCGTGTGCCGTGTGAGGCACTTTTTTTTAGAGGTCGACCGATGTATCGGTTTTGCCGATTAATCGGCACCGACAGGTGATTGGCGGAACTATGGGCAAAAATCCAGCAAAAAAGTCAGTGGCTGGAGCGGCTGAGAAGGTCGTCATTATACAGCAAAGTCCCTATAGTCTTTGTTATACAGGCGGAAATCACTGACAGCACGTGCTGTTTTTTAGACACGTGACACTGTGCGCTGCACAGAGCGGGACACTTCAAAGGCACATTTAAAACATCCACAACGAAACGGTGTGTACAGTATACTGTAGTAGATATTTTCATGTCACTACTAAGCGATGAATTTGTTGACTAGATGCTGCATTAGTGGAGAAAAGACAGCAGTATACTTTTGCCCGTTTGGTGATCAAATAAAGTATTGTAAACCGCCGCTTGAATTGAACGCGACGCGTCCAGTGTGTGTGAAACCGGATAGCTGCAGTTCTTCTAGACGCGGCGCTGCACTTTTGCCCGTTGTGTGACTAACATATTTTTGTATTTTGATTAGATAACCACAAATGTTCTAGAATAGAAGCAGTTAAATTGTGAAAGTACACAATATCCATATGTATGCAATTTCAATACTGTGACCTTTGTGTAGATATTTAAAGATGGCCATCTTCAGCTTGATTGTTGATGTAATGGTAACACTTTACAATACAAGTCCATTTGTAACATTAAGATTGATAACAGCTGTAAAATAGAAGCATTGTTCCTTGTTAGAGTGTGTTAATTTCAGCATTTACTGATATATTTAAAAAATTTGAGTTGCTTTTGCTAACATTAACGAACAATGAACTAACTGTAATGATCAATGTATGTATGTATGCATGTAAACATTTCCTAAAACAGTTAGTTCCCCTTAGGGATACATTAATATAAACCCTGTTTCAATATGTAGGATAATATTTCCAATATGTTGCGCATTGTGAACCATGATCTTGCTCTACCTGCTACAGTATTTTTTCCTCTTTGCACTCGTCTTCAGCGTCTCTGGCCTCTGTTAATGGATGGAGTTCATAATATTTCCACACACATGAGATTTTGAAAAATGCTTGCACGCAGCTTATGTGCAAGCCCAGAACAGAGATCGGTTGAAATGGGTCCGGTTGATTGGTGCATCTGTATACTTTTATAGGCTATCTGACCATCAGAGACACGTCTCTCTGTGATCGCTTGAAATTTTAAATGAACAAAGCTTAAAAACACTTGAAAATGATAAACTTTCAAGACGACGCAGCAGTGGCCCGATCGAACAGCGACAGATTCGTCACCTGTCCTGTGCGTCTTTCACGCTGGCCCCGGGTCATTGGGAACTCCTTATTGTCGAACCCTGCAAAGTATGGTTCAGTAGGCTACTTTCTCTTCTTTTTTTAAAAAGTAGAGCACTATTTATTTTCTGTTCAGTATCCATTTTAAAAACTATCGGTCGATTATTCGGTATCAGCCAGTGTGGTCCAACCTAGTTATCAGTATCGGTAAAAATCCAATATCAGTCAACCTGTAATTCTCACCATGTTATTGCCCTAGTAATGTTTTTTGTGTCACTTTCGGAAATAAAATCAAGGCTTTCCTCCATTTTCTGATACAACCAGACGTGTCAAACTGAACATGTCAATAACTTCTTCACTGATTGGTTTGCGCGACAACGTGCAAATTTTCCACTCAAGTTGTAATTTTTTTTTTAACTTGCGCAAAAGATACAATATAAAGATACATCACCCAATTTGCATCACCTGACACGAATTTGTGTCTTAGCATTTACTTTGTATGTAATCTACTCACTCATATACTTAACATTGTTGCTTGGGCACATTGTGTATCATCAGCATAAAACTGTAAAGCAACTGAAAGTTAATGTCACAGCAACCACCCATAATATTCAAGCGACCATATAGTAATGTCACAGCAACCTAAAATTGTGTAGCAATGGCATATTAATGGTTTGGCAACAACCAGTGACACCCAAGCATTCATACTGCAATGCCCTAGAAACCACATACTGTAGCAACATAAAACTGCACTAGACCTAGCAACCATATAGCAACAACCTAGCACCTTTTGAAAATGCAAGCATTACTCTCATGTTAAAATATGGCTTTTTAATGTTAAAATCATGTTAAAATCTGCTGCCAGTGTTAGGTAAGTTACTTCATAAAATTAAGGTTGAACCACTAATGTCACATGGACTATTTTAATGATGTCCTTACTACCTTTCTTGAATGTGGTAGTTGCTTTGCAGGATCAAAAAGCTTTTAGATTTTATCAAAAATATCTTAATTTGAGTTCTGAAGATGAACAAACATTCGAAACGACATGAGGGTGAGTAATTAATCACAGGATTTTCATTTTTGGGGTGAACTATCCCTTTAATGCAATTAAATTACAGTAATTAATTACTTAATAATGCATTACACCCAACACTGCTTGCAAAATCCAAACATTCACCCCCCACCATCTCTCCACCTATTCTCTCATTCCTTATGAACCTCATCCCAGCCCTGTTCCCCTGGCTCTCTTCAAAGATCATTTCCTGTCCCCTCACAACATCTCTCATTCTTGATGCACATCTTCATCCCAGAGCCCCACCCAGCCCCTCTCCCCTCAGGTCATCCCATTGTCCAACTGCATAATTACCTCATTAAGCTTGTTAGCATTGCTTATGACCCTGTATCTTTTCCTCCGTAAGATCTCTCCATCTCTTTTTTTTTTCTTTGTCCCCTCAGCTCTCTCATTTTTCAGCGTACCCCCAATTTGCCAGTGTTAGCACTTCGGTTAAACGCATCTCTATCCCCTTCCTTTCCTCTCCACTTTTGCATGCCCTTTCATCTTGCTTTGCTCGCTCCAAATGTGTGCATGCGGAATAACATCTCTCAAGTTTGTTGTTGTTTATCAGCTCCTTTTTCCCTAAAGTGTGCGTCAAGATACAGCGCAGTCGATTTTGGTGCACTGCAGGAATACATCAACATCATAAACACAGACCCTGCTGGTTTTACATTCAGCTCCAGTTATCTCTCGCCTGTAAAAACACACCGTGCTTCACACGACATGCAAGGAGGAGAAAATGAAAGCTGAAATACCTGAGAAAAACGACATGTGGACACACACACACTGCTCGAAGTAAAGCTGTGATAATGTTTCTAGTAATAAAACCATACGGTATCCATTGCTAAGAGCAGAATATAAGGGAAATAAGATACTCAAAAGCATTTCTGTGTATAAATGTCACACTTCTGCCCCATTGGAGAGTGCTTAACATGATTTATCCAAGCAAGACCTGTTCCTAGATAAACATTCTGTCCGATACTGGAGGAAATTTGCTATCAGCCAATCAGATTTTAGAGTCAGGGGCATAACCAATGTTTTTAAGACTTTTTGACATAGCAAAGCACCAAACTAAACTGCCAGCACTTTTTTTAATCCCCAAAAAACCTAAACAGTCTTAATTATCAAGCCGTTTTGATTATCTGAGCAGCATGACATCATACTGCTCAGGCCCCGCCCACGACCGCTGTCGGACGGTCCCGTATTAGCATATTTTCACCCTCAGCCAGTTTTACGCAGTACGCCATTTTCTCCGCACTCAAGCAGCTGTAGCGACATCAATGACTCGTAAGCAATGTACTGAGGATGTGGCAGATTAGTTTTGTTTTTGATGGTAACGTGCCACCGAATACACAAAAAAACGGAAGACTGGGGCGGAGTGAGCAGTAGCTCATTATCATTTAAAAAGACATGCACCAAAACGGGTCACTGGGAACAGAGCTGTTTTTGACAAGGTAAAAGGGTGTTGAATTACACTACCATTGAGGAATTTTTATCAAAGCATGTTGCAGACATTTTTGACGAAAACGGTAAAGAATCATACCAACTTGTGGAAAATGGGCATCCGATGTCTCCTTTAAGCCCTCTATGCTTACTTTTATTTTTTTAGAGCATTTGTGCTCCTAACTTAAAAAATTTAGAAGCACAGTCAAACATTTCAGGAGCACATTCAAATCAATAATCAAAATATCTGATCAAAAATTTGCCTTCCCATTACAAGGTGACATTTGACTTAAAGTGATTTACAGGGGAAATTTGTTTTTGCTTTTGTAACGGCATTTTTCTAACTTTATTAAAAGTATGTCATCTTTTATGTCAAATAAAAAATATATATATGTTTATAAGCTTTCTAAAATTTTTATTTGAAGCAATAGAATAAGAACATGTAGAATAAAAAGAATAAGTTACTAATCAAATGAAGCAGTATTAATTAAAATGAATTTGTACTAAAGAGGTGGCACAGAAGAACACAAAAGTGGCTATAAGTGACGTGGCATGAGTGCAATTAAATTCATACATTCATGTTGAGATTAACAAACTAAATCTGCCAGTAGGTGGCGGCAAGTCACTGATTTTATTACTGAATCATTCATTCATTTGATTTGTTTGAACAGCTGATTCATTCAGGAATAAATCAAGTAACTGTCTTTATGAATGGTTAATTGACTCATTGACTCACTAGATTCATTTAAAAACACGTTTATTCATAAACTAAACACCACTGTGTTTGAATGGAGATGCGTAGCGGCTTAGATGTGACTGTTTCAAACTATTTTCGTCGACAAAATGGAGCAAAATCAGGCAATACTGTTTTAGTCAGGCAATATAAGTCACTTACTATTAACTTCTTGTTTATCACATTGACAAACTCCCTCAATAATTATTAAAAGATCGACCTATCATTTCTTTGTAATTCTAGGATAGGGTTATTATTGTTTGATAGGAACATTGTTCCACAACCAACAAAAAACGCTGATCACATTGTAAATCACATTGTGAGTGGCAGCGTCTATATCACAGTGTTTTGTTAGCGTGTGGGCAGTATTGCTGCTCATTGTCTGGCAGCAAAAGTGGGTGGTTTAATCAAACATAACTTCACACTTCAGCAGAACATCACAACTGCAGCATCAAGACTACAATTAACATCTAATTCATTCAAATTTGTGCAGTCGCCTTGTCAGAAAAGGGCGGCTAAAATGTGTGATTCTCACGAATCTTATCTCTTGATTATCATCCATCTGAGCGCCATCGCTGTGATTGGAATGTGTCGTATCCTTCCTTGGTCCTGACTTGCCCCACCATTCCCAGGCCTTAATGTGCTTCAGGGTGGTTGGCGGCTACGGTGTGAAATAAGACGACACAGTAGGTGAGATTAAATTAGCAGAGTGCATGGGGATCACACTCACCAGAGCACTGATCCTGCAGTAATGAATATATCATGCCTGACATAACGCTTTTGACTCTGCTAGAACAAACACTCAAAGCCCCAGGCCTGCCGCACAAACCTACAAACACTCACAGTTATACCACTTGAGGACCGAAATGCACTGGAAAGCTAAGCTAGAGTAAAAAACCAGACCATTACCAGGCCAAAACTAGACTTGACTAAATCTATCAAGACCTAAAGAAGATTCAGACTCGACCCGGATCCACATTAAAAAAGGACCCATTGAGACTCATCTAAACCCAGATCTCTGAAGCCAATAACCAGGCTATTTTTATGAACTGAAATAGGTGAACAGACATAAAATATGTAAAAATATATTAAAATATTAAAGATAAAAAATCATAAAAATATGCAAAAATATATTAAAAATAAAATATTAAAGACATCACAATATTAAAGATTAAAATCAAACACTTTCCCTAAATTTTAGGGGATCATTAGTAAGGTTGAGCTGGATTTGAATGGACTAGTGGACAATAGTAGCATGCAAGTTATCAGGTATAGATAATTTCATCATTTATATCCATTTAGATTCAACCCTATCAGTCCATGAACCAGAACAAACATATATTATCTATAAAATTATGATGGATTTGGGTGTCCACCATGACACTTGCTGTGAGAAATACTTCAAGTTGGAGTTCCCGATATCACTAGAATATCATACATCTCTCAATCAATCAGATTGAAGGAACAGAAATAACTCTTGTATAAATAAATAAATATATATATTTTCACCTGAGATTCAGAGCCAAATTACAACAGGATAACAATGACTTCAGAAAGATGGCGGCACTATCTTATTCTTACACAGAGATTGTTAGGTCTGTTTGTAAAATCAGTTGACTTTAGCCATCTTTGTTGCATTATGTACTAATATTCATACAAAGTGACAAACGTTTAGTTTTCAACCACTGAAAATGGGTAACATTCAACAATCTGTACATGGAGCCTCATTGAGATCCCCATATCTCAGTCTCCATATCCCCATATCTTACAGTTACAGGCGTGCAAACGTTGGAAAAAGAATATTTATTGCACTCAGGTATATTCAATGTTGTTTTGACAGAAGGAAACAAGATACATTTCAAGTTTCAACATTCTTTGTTCTTCAAAGAAGTATCATATTTTTGCAAACTGACCCACATTTGGTTTTTGACCACTGAAAATGTGTGCAATTTAATGATTTACTCCTGGAGCCATATTGAAATTCCAATATCTCTGAAACCAAACCATATAGGGCCTAAAAAATTAAGTTGCCAAAAGGAAAGTTTGTTAAGAACCAATATCTAAAAGGACATTAATATATCTTTAATACTTCTCGAGTTACAGGCATGCAAACTTTGGAGAAAAAAATTGAAATTGCTGTTTCCCCAATTTTAAATGGTCACCATTAGCACATTATGCAACAAAGATTGCTAAAGTCAACAGATTTTCCTAATAAAGCTACCAATAATGATGTTGCCATCTTTTAAAATCATTTTTAACCCCCTGTAACTTGGCTCTGAATTTCAGGTGAAAATTGCCATTTTGACCCCCCCTCTACAAAACAGTGGATTACTCAGTAAATATTCATCCATGGCATTTAATATTTTGGCTTTAATCACTATACATGTCTATCTTTCTTCAGAAAATACTAGCAAAATCAAAAATTTGATCCTTGGAAGTTTTTGAAATTTGGTTGATTTGAGACGAAACGGTGGTACACTAACCAAAGACGAGACCAGCTATGGAGACATCTTTCCTGATGTAAAATGATTGTGGAAATAGACTGTGGCCTTGGTCTAGGACCACAAACCATCGCGAACGTAGACTAAGACTAAAACTCAGATCAAAACCTCTTTCCTGTTATTATGTATAGACATTAAAAACTCAAATTTCTCATTTCCTAAATTTAATTGTGATAAAAAAGAAGCCACAGATCTACAAAAGGCTGTTTTGAACATCTCCACAGTCATTAATCTAGCAGACTGTCAGCCCACGGCCACAATATGGTCACTCATTCCAGTCCAGGTCATCTCATAACGGATCTTCCAAACAGCAGATTTTCAATAAATGATGCATAAATGATGCACAAAATGATTCACTGCAGATGTAGGCATCATGTGAAGGTTGACGTAAACTTCTTAATCAAACTTCAAACAAGTTAGAAAAAGAGTAAAACTGAAGACGTCAATAGACTACACATCTCCTCTACAAAACAACAGAGAGACCTCTCACAAAGCGGAGATTCACACTGAGTTCACTCATTCATTTGGTCAATAATGCGTCTTTCATTATATAGGGCTATTAAGAGAATGTTTGTCAGACAAAGAGACGGCTTTATTTCAACCGACTGTGGGAGGAGACTGCATTTGTTTTAGCACAGCTGCATTTTCTCTTTACAATTTTTGACTTTGTTGCTTTACGTTGTCAGTCACGTCCTACGCATTTCAAATAAAAAGCGTTTTGAACAACTTCTGCTGTCAAAATCAAGCAAGATGAAAACCTTTGCCCGAGACGGGATTGAACTTTAAGTTGACGACGTGGGTTTATTTTAATTTATCGTCAAACTTGCGCCTGCTTTTTGGTGATTAAATCTAAAGAACTGAGTGATTTAAAGTGACCTCTGTCGGCATAAGTTAATTTCATCAGCATATTTAAGACCGACAGTTTGAGGCGGCTGCATTACGGCCTCAATTGCATGATTGGCTTCACTTTGTGAAGCTTTCCATGTGGGGTTTAAAAAAAAAAAAACGGCAATTCATTCTCAAGAACCCATTACTCTGATTGCAGTCTAGAGAAGTATTTTGCCTGGCAATGCATGAATAAAGACACAGAAGAAAAAAAAAAAAAAAATCACTTGCGAGTACTGAAAAGAACAATAAAGAAGATTGTTCAAAGCTTGACATCGCTTTCTTGCTTATCTAATGCTTCTTCAGGAAAATTGACATTTTTATACAGGGTTACAAATGAAATTCAGTCTCCGCAGATATTTTCTCATCTTCTCTCTTGATTCTAATTCCCCAGTACACTTTGTGGAAACTACTTCTTCATCTTTTCAACATTTGAAGGTTTTCTACTTCAGTCCACAGGCTTCAAATCCACCCTTCATCCTCCTCCTTGTGAGCTCACACAGAAACTCAAGTAACTTACAGACACTTTTTCACCTATTAGTACTTATTCTGTCCTAACAGGCTAATTTCGTCATTGTGCGCTCTTTAAATCATCTTAATGCATCCTGCCCCCCTCCTTGTCATCCTCCAGGCTCGTCTGACCGTCTCTGGCGTGCCACTGTCAACCCCCTCCTGTCTGCAGAGTGCCGGTCCAACCGCAGCCTCGCCAGCCTTTGCAAATGGGTTTAAGTAATGTGTCTGTCTCTCTGTGGAGGCCGACCCCGTCAGCAGAGCGGCAGCAGTAGGTTGTAAAGCTTTCACTACTGCACGGGTACTTAAAACAGGTGTTATGGGGGGATTTTTGCCCGGCGTGTGTGCTGGAGCAGGATGTGCCAGCGACACCGAGGCCCTGAGGCGATAACAGGTGGCTGTGGAGACTCGCGGGCTGTGCTGTTTCTCCCAAGAGCTCCTCTGTAACCGGCAGATTCACAACAGATGCTCTGCATCTGAGAGATGCGCTTCTAGTGTTATTCTTACATGCTGCTATGGATACATTTACATTAATACGGACATACTTGGAAAAAATATTTTAAAAAATGTATTGAAAAAGGCCTCTTATGCTCACCAAGGCTGCATCGATTATTAATCAAAAATACATTAAAGGCAGCAATATTGTGAAATATTATTACAATTCAAAAGAGCAGTTTTTTTTAATTTGAATACATTTTATAATGTAAATCTATGATGGCAAAGCTGAATTTTCAGCAGCCTTCTTCAGTCTATATTTATTTATTTATTTATTTATGCACAGGAAACTGTGATAAATCACCACTGAAAGTATCACTACAGTCAAAAGTTTTTGAACAGTAAGATTTCTAGTTTTTTAAAGAATTTTTTTCTGCTCACCAAGCCTGAATTCATTTGAAAGCAGTAATATTGTGAAATATTTTTTGTATTTAAAATAACTGCTATTTGAATACATTTTAAAATGTAATTTTTTCCTGTGATCAAAGCTAAATTTTCAGCATCATTACTCCAGTCTTCAGTGTCACATGATCCTTCAGAAATCATTGTAATATGCTGATTTTTATGACTATTATTATTATTAGTATTTAAAACAATTGAGTAAATTTTTTCAGGATTCTTTGATGAATAGAAAGATCCAAAGATCAGCATTTATCTGAAATAAAAAGCTTTTGTACACTATACCATTCAAAACTTGGAGTCAGTATAATTTTATTTTATTTATTTTTTATTTTTTAAAGAAATTATAGAAATTAATACTTTTATTTAGCAAGGATGCTTTAAATTGATCAATAGTGATGATAAAGACATTTATAATCTTACAAAAGATTTCTTTTTCAGATAAATGCTGTTCTTCTGAACTTTCTATTCATCAAAGAAACTTGAAAAAATTATACTCAGCTGTTTTTGACATTATAATAATAATGAATGTTTCTGAGCAGCAAATCAGAATATTAGAATAATTTCTGAAAGATCATGTGACTGGAGTAATGATGCTAAAAATTCAGCTTTGAAATCACAGGAATAAATTACATTTTAAAATATATTCAAACTGAAAACAGTTATTCTAAAGAGTGATAATATTTCACAATTTTACCATTTTGCTGTGCTTTGGATCAAATGAATGCAGGCTTGGTGAGCAGAAGAAACTTAAACTTTTTTTCAGAATTTTTTGATAAATAGAAAGTTAATTAAACAAATTTAAACTGTGATATATATATATATATATATATCACAGTTTTAACAAAAATATTAAGCAGCAAGTAATTTATTACACTGGAATAATAGTTCCCAAAATAATGTTTTTACTGTAATTTTGATCAAATAAAACTGTATAAAAAAATACTATAGTTATTTCAAACTTTTGCCCACCAGCGTAAATGTATATGGGTACAATATGTGTCATATGACTAACGTGTCATCGTTTTCGAATACCCCCATTTTCACAAGACAAAATCAAATTCATCAAATTTACAACATTTTAATTCTTCATATTTATCCACGTGGAGCATCTTCAAAAAGCTCTGTGTTTTTCAGACAAAAATGCTGTCTCAGTGTCTGAATTCAGTGTCTGGATTAATGTGGTCGCAGCATATGATAGTGTTTCGGATGTCAAAACGGATGCCATCAAAAAAGAGTGATGGTTCATTTTCTCAGTCCTTCTTTTAATAGACCCCTCCCCGTTCTTGTCCCTTCCCCTGTTGACCTTGCACCCATTCCCCCTCTCTCGCTCCCTGTTGATCTTCTCAGAAGGCATAAGTGCACATATATTATCGGCCTGCACAACGGCTTCGCCTGTCAAACGTGACCCCACCCACTTTCCTTTCTTTCATCCCTCCTAAATCTCTCCAGCCCGTCCATCCATCTGTGCACACAGCTCAATTAAAGCCTCCGCCTCTAAGGAGAAGATTTTGCAGAGGCAGATCATATTTTTCCATGCACACAGACAGTTTGTATGGTACAGTAAACGCAAGAGAACTTACAGTATGATGGATGTCGAGCACAGAATGGATATCACTTCACAATCTCATGGCCCAAGCACCTGTGAGTCGTCTACAGACACCTTGTCAATAATCAATTTTGAGTGATTTATCCGAGAAAGACACAAGTCATTGTCAGTCAGTGAGCGGCAACTAGTCAAAATTCCTTTGCAGGAAGATAAACTGAGGCGAACCCGCTATAAGCAGCTACATAACACAAAATCATGGTATAAGCATGGTATACTTTGAAGTACTTTTAAATACCATGGTTTTGAACATGGTAGACATTACAACATATGCAGCTCTATGCTCACAAATGGTAACTGTTTTTCATATATATATGACGACGGGGCCTTATATATTTTATATATATATATATATATATATATATATATATAATAATTGCTCAGCTTAGTTTAGAACATTCATCAGCCAATCAGATTCAAGCATTCAACAGCGCCATAGTATAATATATAATATTATACATGTTATTCTTGGAATACCACAGAAATACCATGGCTTTGAATATGATAATCATTATACCATGGTATAATGTTTCATAGTATTACGGTATTCTTTGAACAACCAAGTAAATACAATAATTTTAAATATAACAGTGATTGTATTTCCACAGTAATTTTTGTGAGGCAATTATACAATAGTATTTTATGGTATTTTTAAAGTACCAATGTACTTCCACAGTAATAATCACTGTAGCATGGTACTACAACAGTACTTATACTGTTAAATACAATATATGAATTGAATGTTAATTTTAAGGTAATATAATGGTATTCTTTAAAGTACTTGAAATACTATGAAAATACCATGGTTATGAATATAATAATATGCCAATGAGTTATGAATATAATAATATGCCAGTGATATAATCACTGTACCAAAAGTACTACCACAGTACTTTTGTGTAATAAAATAAAATAAATGTACATGTATAAAAATGGATAAATATAATATAATCACTGCACCATGGTACTGCTGGTTTTACATTTTTAATACCAAAGAAGGCTTTTGTTTAATTTAATAATAAGATATTATTTTATTCATTTATATACAATATATTTTATTTAAAAAAAAAAAAAATAAAATAAAATAAAATTGAATTAAATTAAATTAAATTAAAAATGTATATAAAATGCATAAATATAATATAATCACTTCACCATGGTCCTAATTTTTTTTTGGTTTTAATTTTTTAATACCAAAGAAGAATTTTATAGAATTTAATAATAAGAGAATAATATAGTGCGATAAAAGTACTACCACAGGACTTTTGTGTAAAAAATTAAATAAAATTAAATTAAATTAAATATAAAATTTAATTAAATATAAATTAAATTAAAAATAAAATATAATGTATAAATAAATAATAAATAAAATAATGTATAAAAATGCATAAATATAATATAATCACTGCACTATGGTACAACTTTCAACTACCAAAGAAGAATACCACAGTACTTCGTATAAAAAATATAATTAAATTAAATTAAATTAAAAATAAAGTAAATAAAAATATATATATATGTATAAAAATGTACAAATATAATATAATCACTGCACCATAGTACTACTTTTTTTTGGTTCTACATTTTTTAATAAAAATTTTGTTTAATTTAACGCTAAGAGATTCATATAATGCAATACGCCCTAAACTTTGCTAACAGTGCTAATAATTTGCAACCTGAGCGCTGTAAATGAGACCCACCCTGAATCAAACATGCTGGCGCACCGCCAGGTGAGTGTGTCTGCATTTAAGACACTGAAAATAAATGCAGGCCCCACCCAATGCTCTCACGCTCATATATTTGCTATTGCCGCCTGCCCTATCAAAGCGTCATTATTTGCTTTCAGTACCGCACACACACACACCGACACACCACTGCGAGGGGCAGCACTGCAGACCACCAATACTCTCAACACCAAAATACTCTCACGGGTGATTAACACAATTACACGGCCCAGCTAAACCAGGGGGAGGGAGGACCAACCATATAGATAAAACATCAATTATTAACAACATCACAGTGATACGAACAAAATGTCCACTTTTAAACATTAATGCCTTAAAAAACTGTAGCGACTGCATTAAATGAAACAACAGCCAACTATGGCTTCTGTTAAGCAAAGCTTAATAAATGAAACAAATGTTTGCATTACGTCTAGGTCAGTATGAGGCTGCAAATGCAACCAAACCAGAACATGCAGCAAAACAGACACTAATATTCAAAGCAAGACCTGCATTAAAGATGAAAACAGAAGAGCCTGTTGCTGATTTCCACACGGGATGTGTGCGAATCCGCTGAGAACTGTATCTGTTTACGAGACAGGGCAACTCAAGGAGTGAGACAATGTGACATTATAACAAATTAGGAGACAAATCTTTAAAAAAAAATAAATAAAAGACATTTAGACATTTAGAAAACACACGGAAGTTTAAATAAAATATTATGTGCTTTTTTCATACTTACAAGGTCTAAATGTAACACTATGGAATGGAATAAAAAAACATAAATGATAAATACAACGCAGTTATTTTAAATGGAACAGCCCTGGTTTGCAAGACCACACACCAGCCTTACTGCTACACCACTGCACCTTAAGTCTCAAAGGTGTGATCATCAAACCACAAGAAAAATCTGCAAAAACCAGCCAATTCTGTTTGACATCCATCATACATTAAATGATATTGACATTCTCACTGACAACCTTCTCCACTTACCTCCGCAGTTACGAAACGGCTTCAGGTTTCCGTGCTTCTCTGGCAACTGTGTTGTTTTATCTGTCCCTGAAGGTTCTTGTGTCTCCTGCTCTGTGTCAGATTGATTGTGGCCTCTCTTCACTGCTGATGCTGCAGTGCGAGGAAAACACACCCTCTCCTGGCTCCCTCGCTGCCTCTCCCCGCCTCCGATTGGCTGCCGACAAGAGCCAGTGACATCACCCTTTTTTCTTCTAGCACCCTGCCTCTTTTTTCTTCACTCTCCTCTTCTCTTCTCTCCTCTTCTCCTCCCTTCCCTTCATTCTCTGACCATTCCTTTATTGTCTTCATCTTGATTTCCAGTCCGCATTCCCCTGGTGCCAGATGAAATGTGTCCATAATTTCACCGGTGATTGGCAGGATCTGTCAGAACAGGAGGAGAGAATCAGTCAGGCAGAGGAGTGATGACATGGTAAATGCAGAGAGCTGTTCTACAGCACCATTAAAAGCTTCTTGCCGCTGGTTTGGCGGGCGCGAGTAATAAGAATGAGAACTATATGTTATGCTAATTAGTGCATTGTTATGCAGCATTTGTATAGTGGTACAGGGAAAGCTTTCTGTCTGCCTCCCTACACTCTCTGCTTGAAAGTGGCGGATGAAATACAGAAAAAGAAGATCCAGGAGTGTGCTGTTACACTATTTTTTGTGTATAATACACATGCATAGTGCAAAAAAGAAAAACACGCAAAAAAAGAAAGAAATGAAAAACCAAAGAAAGAAAAGAGAAAAAAAATATTTTCTTCTTGCCAAGATACATGTCTGTGAGAGAAAATGCATATACATGTACACACTATATTATATTACTATATTATAAATGTATAAAATTTTCAGTAATTAAAATTTTTATTTAAAATTTTGAATTATTTTCTATTTATTACTTTTTTTTAATTATACAAAGGACATGAAATATGACAGATAAAAAGACAACAATATATATAAGCTTAGCAAAAAAAGAAACAAGCTGAAATTATATTATAATATATAATATATATGCAAATAAAAAGACAAAAAAACATACAAAAACTATATATAAAGAAACAAGCTGAAATTATAATATTATAATTATAATATATTATAAAATAAATTATGAATATATCACATATATATATTATATATATATATATAATTATACTTTATATACTTTAATTATAACTATATTATAAATGTACATATCTTTTTTCAGTAATATATATTATTTTTAATTATACATACATGAAACATGACAGATAAAAAGACAAAAAAAATACAAAAACTATATATATATATATACACTACCGTTCAAAAGTTTGGGGTCAGTAAGACTTGTAATAGTCTTTAAAGAAATCTCTTATGCTCATCAAGGCTGCATTTATTTGATTAAAAATATAGAAAAAAAAACAGTAATATTGCAAAATGTTTTTACAATATAAAATAATGTTTTTTATTTTAACATACTTTAAAATAGAATTTATTCCTGTGATGAAAAGCTGAATTTTTAATCAGCTGTTACTCCAGTCTTAAGTGTCACATGATCCTTCAGAAATCATTCTAATATGCGGATTTATTATTAGAATGATCAATGTTGGATAATATCAACAGTTGTGCTGCCAAATATTTTTTGGAACCTGTGATTTTTTTTTTCAGGATTCTTTCATGAATAACAAGTTTAAAAAGTACAGTGTTTATTCAAAATATAAATATTTTATAACAATGTAAATTATTTATTATTAACTTTTAATAAACTTTTAATTATTAACTTAATACATCCTTGGTGAATAAAAGTATTAATTTCTTAAAAAAAAAAAAAAAAACAATAAAAATGTACTGACCCCAAACTTTTGAACGGTAGTGTATATATGAAATTATAATATTATAATTATAATATATTATAAAATAAATTATGAATATATATCATATAAAATGTATATATACACATCTTATATATATCATTTATTTATTTATTTTTTATTTTTTATTATTTTGAAGGTTTTTTTATTTAGTTTTTTTTTTCCAGTAATCCATTTTTTTTTTCCTTTTCTTTTTTTCTTTAATTATACATAGGACACTGAATATGACAAATAAAAAAACATACAAAAACTATATATATGTAGCTGAAATTGTAATATTATAATATATTATAAAACAAATTATGAATAAATATCATATATAATTTATTTATTTATTTTTTGATGTTTTTTTTTTCCAGTAATCCATTTTTTTTCTTTTCTTTTTTTCTTAAATTATACATAGAACACTGAATATGACAGATAAAAAGACAACTAAACATTAAACAAATAATGAATGACAGAATATTCATATTATTTGATCAGTTATTCATTTAAATATCAAAAATAGAGCACAAACTTTTAAACAAAAACAGCTTGGGTGTTGAATAAAGAAAGAAAAAGGGAAGTAAAAAGAAAAATACTGTACATTTTTACTGTATACTTATTATACTGTATACTTATTTTAAAGAAGGCACCACATTTCAATAGCTTTAAAAATTCTGTATTTTATATATCTATATATTATATCTGTTTTACACACAGAGACACATATAACACAACTATATATCTATCCATCTATATATATAATATATACTACATATAGTATGTGTATATATACACACATACTACACTAAATAAAATAAAATTATATACATGAATATTTTATTTAAATATTTTACTTTAATTTACAGTAAAAGTTAAAATATTAATTATACCTTTATTTTTAAAAAATATATATATATAAAACATTTTGCACTGATAATGGAGATTATACACATACAAGCAGAGCAGAGATGAGTGAAATACAATGTGCAAGAGGAAACGTTTCATTTATGCCCCTCTTAACTATTTTAAAACTTATTTGTGAATGAAATAAATCACTTCTGGGAAATTAGAAGTAAAATCTGTTCAGCCGCTCTTGAAGCTGATATGTTGTGACTAAAGGAGCCTTTTACTCAAAGTTGTGCACGGTTGAATGGCAAATGAATCACGCACAATTTGATTCATGAGGAAAGGCGACTCGCTGCAAAAAGGCAGATTTCTCTACAGATTCTGATAGCAAGCAAAGTGTAAATAACAAACTATCAGACGCTCGCAATCTCTACACAATCACCCTCCTCAGCATGCAAGCACACTGCAGGCGTGACGGTGTAGGTATACAGTAAAGGTCAGCGCTTTCGAGTGAGTTAGAATGAATCTACAAAGAGCTGATCTCTTTTGTTATGTGACATTATCTGCCTTTGTGTTCAGTACCACGCTTACAGGAAGACTCATTCCTGCAGGTGTCTCATGACACACACATGCTGAAAAACACCAGTCGCTGCCCTTTAACCGGAAACTAATGCCCAGCCTTCTGTTAAAGGACCTCAATTTGTGACAGGTCCATGAGCACATCCTCAATCAGGCAGGACAAATGAAGCTTGAAGGTTCATCTTGAAAACCTCGCACAGGGAGTTGCCAGTTTGCATTAATGGCATCAAATACAATAACAAAAGCTCATGCAAAATAGGCACTTTGAATAAGTATGATTTGCAAGGGCTACAAATAGACTGTCAACCACCAAAAAACAAATTACAGCGCTATGATCAAAGGACGATTATATGGGAATTTCTGTTTCAAACAGCTGGGCTCTTTTCTAAAATAGTGGCACTCTACAGATGGAACCAAAGTGGTGAAAAAAAAAAAGAACTGGAAATGAAAACATGGGATGCTGTATTTGATTTGATTTCAACGCCCTTTTAATAATGTTTCCTATTTTCAGTTTTTTATTTTTTAAATATGAAAATCAAGGACAAAAAAAAAAAAAAAAAGCAAAAACCCGCCCCCTTTAGTTACTGTTGCTAAGTCCGACAAGCCACGCCTCTCTCACGCCAAACATGTTCTCGCACAGTGAAAAATACATCTCGGAGAAAAGAGGATACTGACAAGACAGAGCAGCTTACTTTAGGTATGAAACAAACTCTTCGTTTTCAAATTTTGCTATTTTTAAGAAATTCAAACAATACATACCGTTTTGCAGCTCTCGTTTTGTGCGCCTCTGATCAAACACGACGTGAACCGATCATCTTTTCATATTTCCTAGTTAAAGCACAAAATAAACATGAATGAACATATATTATTTCAAGCGCGAAAAGACGTCAGTATATACCATATTTAAAGTTTAAGTCCACAGAAGTTAGGCTACTCTCCTGTGTGTTTTACTTGTGGGACAAAATGGCGGATTCGGCGTTATGATTGGTCAAATCACCTGTCAATCAAACTCTCTCAAACCTGCATCTTCACAAGGTCAGTAAAAGTATCAAGAAACACTGAAAAACCGTGTCAGTGTATAAAAATATTAATCAGAACGACTGTTTTCAAATGTGATGATGTAAGAAGTAATGTTACTTGAGAACCAAGTCAAACCTTTCAGCAAAATTACAAGCTCTACCAATTCCAAACTTTTGAATGGTGTGTATGCAGTATAAATACACACACGCTCTGATATTACCCTTTATAATTACATATTTGCTGAATGGTTGCAAAACATCAAAACTGCATGGAATTACTTTAAAACTATTCTCGCTCAAAACATGCTAGTAAATATCACAGATAATGAAGAAATGACAAGTAATGCTTGTTTTTATTTACCATTTAAAAAAAAAAAACAACTATATTTAAAACTATGTTTTTACAGACGTTTCTTATGCTCATCAAGGCTGCATTTATTTGATAAAAAAAAAAAAATTGTTTTGAAATATTATTGCAATTTAAAATAACCGTTTTCTATTTTAATATACTTTAAAATATAATTTATTCTTGTGAAGCAAAGCTGATTTTCAGCATCATTACTCCAGTCCTCAGTGTCACATGATCCTTCTGAAATCATTCTAATATGCTGATTTATTATTACAGTTATCAATGTTGGAAACAGTTGTGCTGCTTAATATTTTTGGGACCTATGATACTTTTTTCAGGATTCTTTGATAAAAAGTTTATATGTGTATATATATATATATATATATATTTTTTTTTTCGTTCTTTCATTCATTCATTCCAGTGCAGTCAACTGTAAACATGGCACTAATTTTAACATTACATTTAAGCAATCTGGACTTTTGGTCTGTCAATAATTCATGAGTTGGAAAGAAGCCACTGAGCTCTGCCTCCATCATTACCCTTCAATTACTCAATGATTAACACCGTGTCACACCATCAGAATGACCTCACATCCACTTAATGAATTCAATTAATTTATTAGCAGCCCAAGTACAGCCGCAAAATAACCAAGCTAAACCAGCGACCCCATGAGCGTTCCCATGTTGTAACATGCATTTATATGCAACCACTCTGTATGGAAATGTCAGGGTAACAGTTAATAACACCATATGCACAACGTTATAGATCTGCTAGAAAGATCTCTTCATTAATTCAGACTTTTGGTTACAAATACAGACAAAACAGCACATTCTTTTCATCCAGTTTCTCTCCTCAGGATCTAAAGTGGGACAAGCTATGACGTTAGTCTCTCTCTCTCTCTCTCTCTCGAGGTCTCTGGATAATGTGCACCAGCACAAGAAACGGGTGCTGAAAATGAGTGAGAGAGATAAAGATAAAGGGAAACAGAGACCAGAGATGTAGACAGGAAGGAGGAAGCCAGCGCTTGATGATTTATAATGGCCACTGCTAGAATGCAGAGTCTGTTCATAAGTTAATTTGACCATGAGGTCATGCGAGCCGCAGTGGTGTCTGTGCTACTGGAAAGAGGTTTTCTCAGCCTCTGATTTGAGCAGAGACTCCCAGTCCATTTCCACACTGATGAAAAGCAAGTGAAGCAGAAAAACAAAGGTGGGAAAACATTTAAAAGGCGACACTTTGGCTTCTGCACTGGGATTCATTGAACAACCAGTGAAAACGTGAAAGATGTCATCACTAATACTCATATATCGCCGTAGAATTGAAAGACCCAAAATTATGTTCTGAAAAGTATCAGCACATCTCAGCAGCTGTTATTTGTTTCCCATAAACACAGTTGCTGATAACGTTATTACATATGCATAATAGCCTAAAACTAATTGTAACATCCTCTGCAAACAATACAAGTATCATATGGTGAAGCTTTTCACAGCTTAATATAATGGCATTAAATGGGACGTCTGTTCAGGAAATTATCACTTGCACTACTCAAGGTTAAAATATACATTCTCATTTAGGAGCATGAAGTTAATTGCCTTTCAGTCAGCCTGAAAAATGAAGCAGCCCATTTATTTTCATCCTTATCATTTCTCCAGGATAGTCAATATTTAAGCTGATTTATGCACACTGTGCTACACTAAAAGTGTTCTGGCTTCGCCTCAAAAAACACACTTCATTAATGAACTGGCCTTATGCCTCACACTAGACATTTTCCCAAATATGAATTAGTATATTTGAGGTAATAAACTGTGACAACTGAAAAACATTCAGAAAAAACCATAAGAGCGCCTTTGTTTAGGATACCTGCACAAATGCTTCACTCTGCTTGCATTATTGATAATAACTATGGATTTGTTTATTGATCAGGTGAAACAAAAACAAAGGCACTTGCATGCAAAAAGAAAAATGTAGAGTTTAATCAAACATCATGCATACAGGTAGCCAAAACTGTTTAATTTTTACCTGAAAGAAAATGATTGGAATTATTAGCAATGATTTAAGCATTTGTATGTACATTTAATAACTAATAGATCACTGCACTCCCCCTGCTGGCCAGCCTGAAATGCAAAGTCATAACTGATTAGTCAAACATCGTGAGGTAAAACGTGTACAGCATCAGTTTTAGTCCAGCCTGGAAAATTCTCTTCTTTTTGTATACATATTATTTTTCAATGCTTAACTAACCCGTTTTCTGATGTGTGAGACCTCCGGTTCATTAGTGAGTAAATAATAAGAATAATTGTGCAGCAAACTGTAAAAGTGTTTTCACTACAAACCAGTGTGTTTATTATTAAGATAATACATTAAACAATATGGTAAGACACACCAGCTTGCAATATCAAGCAGCAAAACGACCTGTGTACAGCTAAAAATAGCATGAAGCCAATGACACTGGAAGCCAGACACATTAAATGAACAAACAGCCGCGCCCGTTCTTACGGAAAAATAAGGTAGATAGCAAGCAGGATTGCCAGGTTTTCACAACAAAACCCGCCCAATTGCTACTCAAAACTAGCCCAATATCTTTTGAAGGGGGGTTCCCCGGTAAAAAAAAAAAATTGTTCTAGGGAGGTAAAATAGGTTTTTGGCGGGGTTTCCATGGAAAAATTAGCATTTCGTTATTGGGGTCGCTTCAACTTGCTGACATGAAAACAAACCGCGGCAGCAGTATTAAAATACCCTAATTCCACGATAAAGTCGTGAACTTGGCAACACTAATGGCAAGTCATGTTGCATATACCTCTAATGAGAATTAAGACACTTGAAACTACAAATGACGGAAAACTGCTGGAAATTAGACCTACATTTGGGAAAAAATGAACTTAAATTTTTTAAACTGCATAACAGTGATTTGTAGACACATTGTGGTTTAACCTGTTGTATTCCAGTCATTTTGCCTGAAAACTTAAGTTAACCCTGCTGAAAAAACAGCTAAAACCAGCTTAAGCTGGTTGGCTGGTTTTAGCTGATCATCCAGCTTGGTTTTAGAGGGGTTTTGGCCACTTCCTTAGCTGGTCAGGCTAGGAGACCAGCTGGAACAACCAGCTAAATCCAGGGTAGCCAGGCTGGGAGACCAGCTGAAACCAGCTACTTCCAGCTTAGACTGGTTTTAGCATTTTTTTTTCAGCAGGGAAATGTTATCACATTGGACTAAAACTTACAAACTTTGCTTACACATGGTATAACAATTTTGTTTTATATGCTTAAATTTCGTTCAACTAGGCCATTTTGTATTTCTTTTTAAAACTAATTGATCAGGCACATAAGCTCTTGAGGAAAAATTTGCCAAAATGATCCACAATTTTTTTTAACCTTTAAAACTGAGGAGCTGAGCTCAGATTAATCAGGCCTACAGTCAATAGGTTCCAAAAAGAACTACAAAACCTGTTAACTGAAAGGAATTAAGTTGAGACAACAATGAATCCAAGATTTGATGACAATATATAGCATAATGATAAATTTACAAGCAATTTTTAAAAGGCTGGTCATTCGTGAAATATACAAAAGGAACATCTCGGCTCCAACATCCTCTCTCACCTTTGATCTTGCACTTTATGTTGAGAGCTGTCAGTCTCGCCAAGTGGACTCCTGCAGTTTGGGGTGAGGAGGAGAAAGCAGGCGTGGTGAACTGTATCCTAACAGCACAGACGCCCAGCGGGGACATTACTGGAAGCTCCAGATGGTCCGAGACACTCATTACACTTCACACCAGCTCTTGTGCAAAAACAGTGGAAGAACAGAGGCTAAAAAGCCCGTCCTAAAATGCTGATGAACAAAAATCCGAAGCAATAAATGTGACACTCATGCAGGTGATCAATAACTGGACAGAATTCCTCATACATAACTCAGGATGAAGAATAGAGCTTTTAATACTTGGACCCCACAGCATGTGTCAAGTTAGTTTCCATGGACCTCCATCAGTATATTTCTTAACATATAAATGATATTTGCTCCTGTTAGTGCAAATGTGTAAGGCATACATTGAAACAACTCTAGAGGACACAGTGGGCTCATTTTATGCATTTATTTATGTAGCAATTTACGTTCTGATTAGCTGCTGAGAGGCTGCGTCAGCAGTTGGGTAATAACCGCATGTGTCTGAGCACCCGCGGTTCAACGTCTCAGTCCTTCACTTCTCAAATCGTTGTTCCTCTCCAAAAATACCACAAAAGATGCCTAAAAATGTCCCCGTTCTGAAAATCCCTGCACGTCTGCAATTTCACCAAAACTTCGCTCCATGTTCTCGCCCTCCCGCCCTTGTCCACGACTTCCCCCTCCCCCAAATTAAAGTTCCCATTTGCAAAGCTAGTGAGGTCACACATTAGCAACAGAGGACAATCAACTTTTTTTTTTCCCCCGCCAGAGGGTTACAACCATCCTCTTTACACACACAAAAACAGCCCTCTCCTTTTTAACAGCCAGAGAAGAACAAAAAAGATTAAACATAATAAACTCCCAAACCTTTTGTACAGAGAAACCAAACTAAATGGAGAAAATGTCTTTTATATTAGTCCGCAGATATCCTCTGTGATCCTCTCTCGGGCTCTGTAATTTTAATAGGGAAGTGAGACACACACATAGACCAAATACAGTTCGGTGTGTCAATGAGAGGCTCTGTGTGTAGTAGGCAATGTCAATACATCTCTGTCACTCGTTTAGCCGTCCGTTTGTTTTATGTGGATTAGAAGTAGGTCTTGGCCGTATGTATGATAGTGTGAATATGCATGTGTGTCATAAGTTAACAACATGTAAGTCTACATCTGTGTGTGGGTTTAGGGAGAGTCTTTAGGCCAGTCCGAAGCCTTCGGAACATTCCTGAATGGCCAGCAGCAGCATGTGTCTTAACTTCTCGTAGCTCTCATACGCTGGGAGGTCCAACTGGTTAAAGCTGGAAGGAGAGAGAGAAAGAGAGGTATAAGACCACAGCTGCCATGTAATGTAGCATGTAGCACTTTGGAGCTGCTTATCACACGCATTATGGCATTTCTGAATTCAAGAGGCACCAGTGTTCATTTACCAAGTGTGCGCAGAGGGCAGGCGGTCAGTGGAGCGGTCGTCTCGGTGGATCTGGAACTTCTGGATTCCGTTCATTCCTTCCAGTGCAGCAAAGCCCTGCAGTGGCACTTTAGATGTGCCTGTAACAAACTGCAGGAATTTGGCTCGGTCGGCCTGGTCAAAGGATCGTAATGCACGCCAGAACCACTGGATCTGTGGAGAGTCAGGAGGAGAGAAAATTATAACCAGGTAGAGAATACATCTGGTGAAGTAAATGGGGGAAATCAGCATTAAAATGACTTGCTGGCTATGAAATTACAGAGTGCTGCAGGAGTAAGTCCTAAAACCCAGAAATGAGACAGGAGTCCCGCACTTCTGGTTCCAATGCCTCAGAGTCAGTGAGTTTTTGGTTAATGGATTAGTTCACTTCCAGAATAAAAATTTCCTGATCATTTCTTCACCCCCATGTCATCCAAGATGTTCATGTCTTAATTTCTTTGTGACTTAAGGAAAAAATTTTTTTTTTTTTTTTGTTGAGAAAAACACTCCAGGATTTTTCTCCATATAGTGGACTTCAATAGTTGTCAACAGTTTAAAGGTCCAAATTGCAGCTTCAAACAGCTCTACACAACTGCTCATTTAAAAAAGTACTGTGCTTCAAAAAGGTAGGATAGGCTATAAAATTGTCTGACGGCGTAGTTTGACCTTTTTTTGTAAACGATGTTTGACTTCGTTAATACGTTCTCCTTGTAAACACTGGGTCGGTACTTGTGATTATGCAATGCAGCGCTGCCCCCAAACTTTGAGTACTGTCACAGCATTGTGCCAAAGACATTCAGAGTTTTGTAACAATACGCCAATGCGTAAAATATAAATATATAAATACAAACGTAAAATATACGACAAAATCCCAAGTGGCCGACACCCAAAATAGAGTCCTCCAACTCTAAAGAGACCAGTTTTGTGATTTTTGGCCAAACCATTCAAGAGTTATAAGCAAATATAACCATTTTTCATCTCTCCTGACCACCAGGTGGCATTGCTCCAAAACTGTACAAACAGCCTCAGGTCATGCTTGTTATAACACACACCAAGTTTAATCCCAATACACCAAACCGTTGCGGAGATATAGCCTCACATCCATTTTTGCGTGCTCTTCGTAGAATTCGTTCACACATTATTCAAGAACGGTTTGACTACTTAAGTTGAATTTCATAACTTTTTGCCAGCATGGTCTGAAGATGATCTGACCCAATTTTAATGAAAATCAGACAAACCATCTAAGACGAGTTCAAAAAAGTAGGTTTTTATTAAAAATAGCGAAAAAACGAAACATTATGATTTTTACATTTTAGTGTTCATTCGACTCTGCATGAGCCAGGGATTCATAGAATAAGTGGTGGCGCTAGAGAGTTCGAGTTAGAGACTCCAAACATGCTATGGTTAATGTGTGCCAAATTTCATAACTTTCCCGCAAGAGGTTCTAGGGCGGCCATAGACTCATAAGCAGAAGAAGAAACGGAAACGGAAGAAGATTAATAATAAGAACGCCAACTGATACAATAAATATTTTATTTCATGTGTACATACCTGAATAGAACTGGACTGATATTTGTGGTATTCTGTATTGGCCTTGAGGTCGTCAATGTCGATGGTGGGCAGACCGGAGATCAGCAGCTCCAGCTCTTGCTCAGTGAAGATGGATATCAGTCTCTTGGGGATGATCTCATAGAAGCCCTCCAGGAAGGCAGCCAGCTGTTTACGGATTGCACCTGAGAAACACAGATGGTTCAGCTCCCTGATATACTCATGATCCTCCCCGTCCCTCACTGGCAGTGATGTTTATTGGAGTGCATGCTCACCTGTCATCTTCATCTGGCAGACCAGATGCACGTATTCTTTCTTATTCTCCTCTGTGACAAGGATGTTGGCACCATTGGCCTTCAGATCTCTCACTTCACACACGCCAAACTCTTGGACCTGTCAACATATGAGGAAATGATTATGACATGAAATGACAGAAATAAAACAAGTGTACTTGGAACCAAAATGCAGCCCATACCTCTGTGCTGAATGTCAGCTCGTAGCCCAGAGTGGACACATCGTTCTCCAACAAGTAGACCAGACCCTGGAAGAAGGGATAGTCCTCGCTTTCCATGTCTGTATACCTATGAACCACAAAAAAATATTTAGCTTGTTCCATATAGATCGATGAGATAAAACCTAAACATGATGGATGAGGCTAGTACCTGACACTCTTGCCCAGGATGTGTTTGTAGAAGCTGCGTGTAAAGTAACACTCTAATAGCCTGTTGTCATAGACTGCTTTAGCCACCACACGTCCCACAAACTTGAAGTAGCTGAGATGGTTAGGGTTACAGTGGGAGGATGGGTTGATGGTGTAGGTGACCCGGTCGCCAGGTGAAGTGCGGAACAAGGCGTACATGGGGTTGAACATTTCTCTGGAGATGATCATGTACCACTCCCTTAACAGCCCACCTGCGTCCTGACCCTCTTCTCCTTCAAAGACTATGTACCTGTTGAGAAAGAGAGCATTAGAATAAAGAGGAGAACAAACTAAACTGCCCTGCTCTCACAGCTTGCAGCTATCTGTAAAATACTGGGCACGTTTGTGCAAGAGAGATTGGCAGAGTGAGAAAGCGTGAGAGATTTACAGTCTGTTCTTCATGTCCTCCGGGCTCTTGCGGTGCAGCTCTCTGTAAGAATCTTCAAAGACGTGGTCTCTCCTCACATGGACGGCCATATCCTCTTTCCTCAGGCCCTCATCCAGACGCTCCAACTCCTGACGGAAATACCTAAGAGACACACTTATTAGATAAAAGACTCGACCCAAAGAAAAATATAAAAACACAAAATATATTTAACCATTTCATTTCACCTATAAAATCACCTTTGCATTACATTATTATTACACCTTCACCTTTGCATTACATTATTAAGATTAAAGCATATATTTGTATTATTACTATTTTCTTTTGATTTTGAGGTGATGATCTATAAAGGGATAGTTCACCCAAAAATGAAAATTCCGTCATTAATTACTCATTAATTACCCTCATGTCTTTCCAAACCCGTAAGACATTCATACATCTTCAGAACACAAATGTGAACATGGTAGTTGCATTGCTGTCTATATAGGGTCAGAAAGGTCTTGGATTTTATCAAAAATATCTTAATTTGTTCCAAATGAAGGTCTTACGGGTTCGCAAAGACATGAAACTTTCATGTGAACATTTTGGGTGAACTATCCCTTTAAATGTCATAAAAACCCTAACAACTTTTTTTTTTTCCCATATAAAAGGCGAAGGTGAATAAAAGGCAAATCTTACTTGCGCTTGACATCGAAGTCCAAGATGCGGATGTAGTCAACCAAAACTGCGAATGGCCCGTCTGCCAGATGAGTGGTGGACTGTCGCAGGATCTGATTTAGCACTGTGCGGTGGGTCTCTGTTAAAGAGAGAGGGAGTTCATATCGAGGACAGCCTTCATCAGTATTCATCATGTATTCCTTTACACTGTGTGAACCTCCATAGGGAAACATCGGGACAGCTTGTGTTTGATTGACTCACCTGCGAAACGCAGGAACTTCTGCGTGTCTGGAGGCAGGTTGGAGGAGATGTGCATAGAGGAAGGCTCCCTGGAAAAGAAGGGGTCCAGAGAGGAGGGGGTGGCGGGGGTGAGTGGGGCGGGTGACAGTGGGGGTGGTTCGTCCTTGATGTGTGACAGCTGGCTCTCTCGAGTGTCTCGAACCGGAGGTTTGCTTTCCCGCTCGGTGGCGTGCACAAGAAAAAAGGCCTCCACTGCGGGTTGCAGCACTAGAGAATAGAGAGAGATTTGTTAGCATGCAATAAGTCCTTTATTTTTAATACACTACCAGGCAAACATTTTTGAATACAATTTTTAATGTTTTTTTAAATTAGTCTCTACTGCTCACCAAAGCCTGCATTTATTTGATCCAAAGTAGAGCAAAAACAGTAAAATTTCAAAATATTTTTACTATTTAAAATAACTGCTTTCTATTTGAATATATTTTAAAATGTAATTCCTTCCTGTGATTTCAAAGCTGAATTTTTAGCGTCATTACACCAGTCACATAATCCTTCAGAAATCATTTAATATTAAAAAAACAAAACAAAACACACATTATAAAGTTGAAAAGAGCAAAGTAGACTTTTTTCAGGTTTCTTTGATGAATAGAAAGTTTGGAAAAACAGCATTTATCTGAAATAGAAGTCTTTTGTAACATTATAAATGTTTATCTTCACTGTTGATCAATTTAAAGCATCCTTGCTAAATAAAAGTATTAATTTCTATCATTTCTTTACCACAAAAAAAAAGAAAAAAAAAAAAAGATACTGACTCAAAGCTTTTGAATAGTATGGTGTATAAATGTTCCAAAAGCTTTTTATTTCAGATAATTGCTGATCTTTGGATCTTTCTAGTCATCAAAACATCCTGAAAGAAATTACTCAACTGTTTTAAATTTTCCTAATAATAATAATAATAATAATAATAATAATAATAATAATAATAAAGTTTCTTGAACAGCAAATCAGTACATTAAAATGATTTCTGAAGGATCATGTGACACTGAAGACTGGAGTAATGATGCAGAAAATTTAAATTTGATCACAAAACTAAAATTACATTTAAACATATATTCAAATAGAAAACAGTTATTTTCAATAGTAAAAATATATTTCACAATTTTACAGTTTTACCCAGATTTGGATCAAATAAATGCAGGCTTGGTGAGCAGGAGAGACTTCTTTAAAAAACAAAACAAAACAAAAAAATAAAATACAATACCTAAAACTGCATGTTGATCATGAGACTCCTCAAGCTCTTTTAGACACTCCCCCAGCATGTCCCATAGCTCATCCAATAGCAGCTGCTCACTCAACAGTGGCAAGTCAGGCAAACGCTCCTCCTGTTCCTGCTGACTGCTGCTCTCTTCACCTACTCGCACACATAAACCATATTTTAACATGCAACTAAGTTACATCACCACAGCACCAGCATCCATTTTTACAAATTAGGTCATGGCATGATAAAACAAGTAGTTCTATGCTATAATTCCAACCACTGATGTTCCTAAGCCATCACGTCACATCTATTGTTTCACAGGACCTCACCTAATGCTGCCTGATCCTGCTCTAGGGGAGAGGGCTGGTCCACATCCATGGGCGAATCATCTCTTTGAGCTGCTGGGGGCTCGGCAACAGAGTGCACCTCCGACTGAACCAGGGGAACCAAGGAACAGGGTGAGATTCAATACAATTCCCCCCGACAGAGAAGAAGAGACAAAGAGTGTATAATGTGGGAAAAAAGATGAAATGGGGGTAATCATAGACTGAAACCAGAAGCAGTGCTAGAGACTCAGTATCATGCATCAAAACATTCAGACATTGGCGAGAAGAGGGGGTTGGGATGGAGCTTAAGCAAAAAAGCATTGACGGCCAGCCAAAAAAATCAAACCACACACAAAGAGACAAAGCCAGAGAGAATCACAAAGCTGGATGCAACATTCAAATATCTCAAACACCGCACCATACAGACTTTCTGCATTAAATGCAGCACAATGCAGTGGAAGGCAGAGCAGTAGAGAAGTGGAACAGATTTTAGGGTTTAGAAAAGAGTCACTGGTAGGTCTTATGACAGAATTACTTGGTTTGTGATTGGAAAACAATTGTGAGTTCAGTGTAAGTTCAGTAACTTTTAAAATGCTGTTCAGGTGCTTGATAAATAAAGCTCAGGTGATCTTTCAGAGGATGCCAAGTTAATTAGAACTGAAAGCAAATATTTACTTGTATAATGATATTTGATGTTTAATCAGGGCTTGGCGATATAATAAATATGTGATATTTCGCAATGATTTTGTTGGTGATATAAAACTAAGAATCTTGAGTATCAAATATTTCACAATCATGTGTATCAAAATAAAAACATTATAACAGACTCGCATTTAAAAATGGGAGTTGAAATTTTTGTATGAATTCCAAATCATTTCTTCTAAACTGAAAAAGGTAAATATTGCGGTCTAGCCAATTTATTGGTAAACTGGTAAATATAATTTTTAATACATCTAAAATTTACATAAATTAACATTTTTTGTTCATTTAGGAGATAAAAAAAATAAATAAATATCTGCATTTTTCTTCTCTAGCTTGCTTTCTGATTTAGTTTTCTATTAAACCTGGCATTGTATATTACAATTATTGTTGATTCTTCAACAAATTGCTTGTGTTTCTTTTTTTGTTGTTTTGGATAAAAGCATCTGCTACATATATACAGTACCAGTCAAAAGATTTTAAACAAGATTTTTTTTTTTTTTTTTTAAAAGAAGTCTCTTCTGCTCACCAAGCCTGTATTTATTTGATCCAAAGCACATTAAAATACAATTTTAGAATATTTTTACTATTTAAAATAACTTTTCTATCTGAATACATTTTAAAATGCGATTTATTGCGATCCTGCGATTAAACATTTTAGCTATTTTGCCTCAGCCCTGTGTGTAATACGGTGCAATCTGTTAAAAAAAAAAAAAACTGTACTGTAAAAAGTACTGTACCTTTACTAAGAGAAATAATTCAGTAAGAAGTGCTAAGTCAGATATCATTACTGTTAAAAACACAGGATATTATGAACAACATGGGTGTGTGTGAGGGTGAGTACAGTCAGTAGCAGTCTGCCTGCTGTCAGTGCGGCCCATGCTAACCGTGGCTGCGCTGGCCGTGCCAGCGGGGGGGTTGTTGGTTGCAGAGGTACTGGGGGCAGACGATCCAGCCACAGCCACAGCAGCGGATGCAGCAGCAGCAGCAGCAGCAGCGGAAGAGGATGCGGATGAAGAGGGTGGGGGGGCCTGCTGTAGACGGCGTGCCCTCTGCCCCTCTCTCACCATCTGAATGATGGCGTCCGCTTCAGCCTCTAGCTGACGGACCGCAGCCTGGATACTGCTGGCCGAGCCCAGACTGGTCGAACCTGGAGACAAATTGAGAATAAATTTAGAGACCTGTAAACATAAAATAAGGTGTATATATCGCCCAAAGGGAGAAGAGACTCAATTGAAAGCTTCAATGTGAAGCATGGAAATGTTCTTAAAGGATTAGAGGATGTTTGTGTGTTAAAAGAGAGTGACTTACTAAGTCGTCCTCCTGTCTGCTTAGCTTTCTTGTTAGCTCGCCGTGTGTCTTCTCTAAGCTGGATGATGACCTGTAGCACGCGCAAGAAAAACTTCTGCGTGGAGGTCTTGGACGTGAGCGAGCTCATGCAGGGCAGCTGCAGCTCACGGCCACCTAACGTGCGCTTCTGAGCAGCCACAATCACCACACTCTCTGACCCGTCAAATCTGTGATTCATAGAAACAAGGGGAAGCACTGTTATTGTAAAGAACCATTCTACAGAGAGAGTCTGAAGCAAATCTCAGTTTTTACAAATTTAGAAAAAGCTTTTAACAACATGAACCACATCAAATGGGATTTGAACCAGTCGTTCTGCAGCCAGCCTATTGTGCAACAGTTCACAGTCAGTTTTTTTTTTTTTTTTTTTTAAGAAATTAAGACTTATCAGAATGGTTTCTAAAGAACCATGTGATACTGAAAACTAGAGAAATTTTATTTTATTTATTTTTTTTTTTTAAATCGAGTACTCTAATTGAATTAAGAAATAGTGACAGCCCTAAACTGATTCCTAACGGTAATGTAGGTTGAAACTCTGGTCTTCACCTGCTGGTCATCTTGCCCTTTAGGCGTGTGGTGATGGATGGGTCTTCATGAGAAGATTCAGGAGACTGAGCATCAGCACGTGCTCTTCTCTGCTGCTCCAGGTTATACTCCCTCAACTCCGCCAGTAAAGTGCCTAAATACACACCAGAAGCAAAAGAAATATTAAGTTTTGCAATTTGTGCTAGCTAAGCTGTAAAAAAGCTTAGTTTCACAAACCTTCATGATGGTGATAACACAATAATGAGTACCTTACCAATATCCCTGGGCATCCATATATAATAAATATTCAATATTCAGCACCATACAGAAACTTAAAAAAAAACAAAAAACAAAAAGGGTATTAATGTAGCACTGACCGATTTGTTTGCAGAGAGTGTATCCGAGCTGACGTGCCCCGCTGAGTAGAAGTCTCAGTACAGTGTCTCGGGTCGGTGCGTCCCCTCTGGACAGCTGCAGCAGGATGTTGGCCGCATCCTCCAGACCTTCCTCTGAACACGAGTGGGATGTCAGCACCTGGACACAAACCACAGGAGGTAACTAATCCGACCGCTGAGCAGGGTCAAAAGAGCCCAGGGTGAGGAGAACCAGACATGAGGGGACATATGTGCGTGCACCATCATTAAATACCTCCACAGAGAGCTGCAGCTGTTTCTCTGTTAGTCCAGTAGAGGCCAGTTTGGTTTCAATGTCTGCGGCGCTCACTGCTGCCTTCTGCTTTCCTACTAAAATAATGAGATACAACAACGTGATTTGAATATTTTACTATCAGAAGCCCAAACACAACTGACTGGCCAATCATCAGCATTATATAAATTACTTGACTACAGAATGACCTCTAAAATGTATAATTGCATTGAGCTGGATTGTCTTTCTATATGAATTTCTGTGTGTGTGTGCACGCACGCTCTGAGAGACTCACCAGCAATACTGCCAGAGGTGGTGGTGCTGCTTGCAACAACAGATACCGTAGTGGCCGGTTGAGAGGGCGTCGGGCCCACTGAGCCTTGCGTGGTGCCCGTACCTGCCACCGCTGAGATGCTTCCTGACCCTGCTGTGGTTTGAGCAGCAGGGGCAGAGGGTGTGGCAGTCGGGGCCTGAGGCACTGGGTGGCTGGCTGGAACCTCCGTGGCCTTGTTGTCAGGCAGAGCGATGGAGATCAAAGAGAGCAGACGAAGCAGTTTCTCAGTGAGAAGGGAACTACGGCGAATCACCGGGTGGGAGAGCATGTTCATCAGCTGGCCCAGCGGAGATGCCTCAAGGCTCAACAGAGCCCCCTCTGTCTCACCAGCACCCCCTAGAGGCACAGTCTTCATGGAGGCCTTGCCTTTACGGCTCACATTCATGTTGTCCAGCTTGACCAGGAGATCCCAGAAATCAGTGGAGATGCCCAGGGACTGTGGTGTAACTGTGCAGGCGCTCAGGGAATTGTGGGAAGAAGTGGGATTACTCAGCATAGCTGAGGAATTGCTCTGGCTGGTGCCACCTGACCGGCAGCTTCCGCTGGGAGTCGGTGTTGAGCTGGCACAAAGACGAGTGTCCAACTCGGATGAGGACGACGACAGGGGATCTTTACAGCGCTGCTGAGTGAAGTGACTGGGAAATACCTAGAAGAAATAAGAGCAAGAGAAACAGGGTTCATACAGGACTTTCAAGAATCATTTGACTTAGATCATTCAATTCAGAAAATGATTCAAGAACTTGTTCCAATCTGAATCAAATGATTTGCGCTCCGCGCTCCGAAGTTCGGATCTAAAGAAAATATTTGTAATCCATGCTCTGAAGTTCTGATCTAAATCAAATGATTCACGATCCACGCTCTGATGTCCCGATCTGAATAATGATTCTCGAACCATCATTTCAGATCAGGACTCGGAGCGCAGATTGTGAATCGTTTGACTTAGATCGGAATTTTGCATATCACAAATCATTTGATTTAGATCAGGACTTTAATTTACGTATCGTGAATCATTTGATTTGATCCATTTGATTCGTGAAATGATTCACAAACTCATTCGCAACGCGAATTTCTGAAGTCCCGATCATTTTGCGACACAATGATTAACTGATTTGGAGTTACAAAAAGCTTAATTTCACCCATCACCACGATTTCTGAAATAGTTACAAGCAATGTCGAAATTTGAAAATGAATGGCTCTTTTAATTTGATCTGGTTTTTGCTAGTGAATCGCTTGAAATGAATGATCGAAGTCACGAGTTTGAATCAATCGAAGCGGTTTCAGTGTAAATGACTCTATTGATTTGGTTCATCTGTTCCTCTTTTGCATCATACCACTACTTGCTTAGCTCGTTTGTTTTCTGACATTAACTGATGTTTGAAGTGTGTGAATTTAGCTTGAAAAGGTATGTGCTTACTGATAAAATTGAACCTTTAATTCATATATACATTGTCTTTCAATAATTCAAGCACTTTTCAAGGGGTTTTCAGGCCTTGAATTTGACATTTTGAAATTTAAGTACTTAAAGCACCTTGTACGAACCTTGAAACAATGACTTGAAAACAAATGTTCTTTATTATTTTACACTTTGATCTGTATATCTAATACTTTTGTGTATAGCTTTATTGCATTTCATTTTCTTTTTGTCAAAGTTTTGAAACTTGTTTTTAGGAGGACAACACTTAAGTTTCTGTACGCACACTTAAGTTAGTGAACGAACTAACAAATGATGAGCGCACTTTAGCTAAAGCTGCTCTAGTACCTTGGCCAGTTGGATGAGGGTATCCAGTACATGTCGACAGACAACCGGAGCAGCCTGTGGGTGAATGTGAACCGTTGATCCACCTCCTCCCCCTGTACACGCCACTCCCGTTCCTGACACTCCACCTCCGAGCCCTCCCGAGCTCATGCCTCCTGCTGAATGTTTCTCTGCGTGTTTCCTTCCCGACACCCGCTGGATCTGAAAGATGTTGGTCCTGCATCCCAAAGCAGCATCCATTGAAACAGACAGCCAGGAGAGCTGACTGGAACTACGCGACTCCACTCTGTTCAACAGCTCCAGAGAGGAAGATGACGAGGAGGACGATGACGAAGAGGCTACAGCTGCCTGCGGGGATGAAGAGCAACCCTTTCCTCCACTTGATGAGCCCTGGCCTAGTGAGCGCTTGCCACGGGACTCCTCCAGGCGTGCGGTCTCCAGACACAGCTCGCTCTCACTGCTACGCTGCAGGATAGACAAGAGGCTACGGATGACCCAGCCACGTGTCTGAGAGTGGTAGCACAAGTTACGCAGCACTCGATGGAGGCGGCTGGTATTGAGCTTGGGCTCGTCAACAAAAAGCAGCACTAGAAGGCAGGACAAGGCCTCGTGGTCCAACAAGAGACGCCCCCGCAGACGCAGGAGAGAATCAACGTTAGAGCTAGAGGGCCTAAAATTGAAAACAAACAAAAGATGAATTAGAGATACTAAATGTAACTGTCCACAAATACTGCTTTCACCAGGGCTCCACAGCATTCAACTAAAATAGATGTATAAACTGTAAATTGCATTTGTATGTGTGAACTATTCAATATACAATTGAAGTCAAAAGTTTACATACACCTTGCAGAATCTGCAAAATGTTTATTTTTTGCAGATTGCGAACTTTGGACTTCAACTGTATATAGAGAGATTTACCATTTACGTGCTCAGAATTTTTTCAAGCATCAAACCCTATTCATGGTCACACTCACCGGCTGTGATTGGCACTCCCTCCCATTTGAAACGTCCCTCCTCTTTGCACAGCCAATCGAGTGTATTGTACCCCACGGTTGCCGCCGAGACGGCTTGTGAAGGCAGGTGAGCGTAGGATGGCGGACAGGGCTGAGGAAGAGCTGTGACCGAACAACCTCTCATGCATCAGCTGTCTCTGCCTGGCCTCCTGTTCCCGCCGCAGTGCTGCAGCTTCTGCTGCAATATCTGGGGGCATGACCGCCAGCACGCTATCCTCCATGTCCTCCAGAACAGACCGCCGCAACTCAGAGGGCAGGGTCTGGATGAACGTGACAGGGTCCAGAGGTTGATCTCCCTGTGTGGGTTGTTGAGACAACTCTCGACGCTGCTGCTCCGCCCTCTGCTGGGCCAAGACCTGAAAGCACATAACAAAAAAACCCAAAAACATGCATCAAACATCATGTTCAGAAAGCTTTTTCTGTTTTTTTTCCCCAAGTTCTCTCCAATTGTTACTCATACCTCTTCCTGAATTGCAGGTGGGAGGGCAGCTAGGAATTCTGGGCTGACCTCAGTAACCCCTGGCCCTCCTCCCAGCACAGTGCTAGCTGACGACGCCAACGTGGAGGCGACAGGAGGCCGAGAAGGAGGTCTGATTCCCAGCTGGTTCTGCAGCACCTCCCGACGGATGTCTTCAGGCAGTGCTGCCAAGAAAGATGGGTCCACACCTTCTGGCAGACTGATGCCTGCAAAAAATGTGGCAAAACATGTGATACAAAGTTGAGGTATGGTTCTATAAACATCAAACTAAGCTGAAACACCTACCTGCCAGAGGGTCATCCTCGTCATTGCTGGTGGATGGGAGGGGCTCCTCCTGGATGGCCTGCGATTGGCTATCTGCACTGTCACTCCGAGGCATGGTCTCACCAGGAGATGAAACAGAAGTTGAGCTGAAATAAAGATCATACTATGATAAGAATTCAATAGTCATACAAAACCAAGTACATTATTCATAGGTACTGTGGTCCAAATCAGTGCGACAATTTCAGTTGCATTTACGACTGAAAAGTACTGCATGTGACTATGAAAAATGTTTTAGGAGCACCAGTGTGACTGACTCGATGAGACTCGACAGACATATCTCAATCCATTCATAAAGTGTAGAGAGTGTAAATAAGAGATTCACTGTGCAGTGTAAAGAGCTTCGTTGATTATAATGGAACTTTGTGAAATCGCATTGAACTAAGGTGAGTAAAAGCTTTTAATGATTTTTTATGGAGTTTGTAAATGAGATATTGATTTAATACAACAGTTAAATAAACAAGAAGTTAATATTAAATGACTTACATTTTCTGACTATGACACTATTGCCTGATTTTGCTCTATTTCGGCATCAAAAATAGTTTAAAACATCTCTGCCGTGCATCTCCATTCAAACACAGCGGTGTTTCATTTATGAATCAACGTGCCATTTTAAACAAATCTAGTGAGTCAGTGATTCAATTACCCATTCATAAAGAAAATCACCTGCTTTACTCCTGAATGAATCGGCCATTTGAATGAATCAAATGAATGAATGATTCAGTAATTAAACCAGTGACTTGTGCTATTCAAAAAATTATATTTAAAACAATCTCAACAGGAATTTATGAATTTGATTGCCCTCATGCCACTTCTGAGCCTCATTAAACAAAAATACATCTAAAGCCACTTTTGTGTTCTTCTGTGCCACCTCTGTAGTACAAATCATCTTAATACTGATTTTATTTGATTGGTAACTTATTCTTCTTATTCTACATATTCTTATTCTGTTGTTTTAATTAGAAGGTGCTCCTGAAATTTTGACAGTGCTCCTAAAAAGAAAAGTGAGCATAGAACCCTGGTCCAAATACTCACCCTGTTTCTGCATCTGTTTGCCTGTCTGTGAGGCCACTGTCACCACTTCCTGACAGTTCCTGAGACATGTGATTGGGTGGAGCGGAGCTGGCAGCTGGCTCTTCCTGTGTTCCTGAGGCGGGACTGCTTGTATCCATGGGTGAACCCTCAAGCTGAGACACACCCACTGGCACAGGCTCTGAACTTTCAGCTATATCTGGACTGAGAGAAGCTAAGACAAAGACAGCAGGGGGAAAAAACTCAAATCATGTTCGCAATTGGTAGACAATTCAACATGCGCAATGTAAAAGTCGGGGAAACGTACATGCAGTAGTTGCATGTAGAATGCAGTGGGATTATACAACAATTCTAATAAAGGCCCAGCCTTTTCACAGATCATTTAGCTGTGGCATTTTAAATGAGAATAAAGAGAAGAATTCACTGTGCTGTGAATGTGAATGCCACTCCACCAAACCACAGTGCATAAAATTTAATTTTACAGGATTCAAAGTTAATCTACCTTCCCTGACTGCATCCAATGCTCCTCCTCCTCCTCTCTCACCAATAGTGGGTGCAGGTGACATCTCCATCTGAGATGCTTCTGCATCACAATTCGGCCTATCGGGTGCTGAGAGCTGGGGAAGCCCCGCCCCTGCCAAGGCTCCGTGAGAGTCAGGATTGGAGTCAGCCAGCAGCAGCTCCGTGATTGGCTGGTGCACCTGCTGACTGATGGCTGTTTCCAGAGACACGAGGGCTTGCTCGTGCGGGGCAGGGGTGGTTGGGGTGACTTCTCCGGATGGGGGCGCTGTGAGGAAACCCTCAGAGGTACGAGGAGGGTCCAGGCAGGATGACACTCCACTCTGGGCCTGTTCTCCTTCTGACCAAAATACAGAATGAGAACAAATGAGTGTTGCGGACATTAGTTAAGACAAACAAAGTAAAAAACACTGTAGCTCAGCAGTAAAAGGGCATGTGATTGAGGGTCTGCAGTGAGGAAGGCAGTAAATTGTATAGTTATCTCCTTCGAGGGCCACACTACACTGATCCCCAACAACAACACAACTTACTACCTCACCACAACACAGCCACTGTGGCCTCACCCAACTAAAGACAATAACTACATTCAAACATATTACAGCCAAAGGCAAAAAAAAATAAAAATAAAATAATGGCGTGAATGCAATTTAGTTGCCTAGAAACAATTGATTGATTAAGCAATTGATTGTTGCCTAGCAGCAGTTACCACAGTAATGGAGACAGGCGGGACGATCATCCAGCTGTTGAAGCGGTTACCGTGGGAAAGACAGTAGACTGTATAGTTATCTCCCAGATCTGGTGTGATCCTAAAACTATACAAACTACTACCTCATCCCACAGCCCACAGCCCACAGAAGAACTCATCCAGAGGCCTGGTTTTTCACAATGACGTGTGAGATTCAATTTTTACATTTCAGAAAAATTTGATTCACAGTTAAAAACAAGCACCAAAACATTATTATCATTAATTTCTGTAAAACATGCAGTGCTCTTACCTGCAGCATTCTCTCCTGCTCCATTTACTGTTCCAAGCCCAGAGCCCTGTGGGACATAAAAGCAAAAATTAATCTAAGCTTACTGTGAAACAGACATTGAATTAGGAATGTGACCTGTGTCTGGGCTGATACCCATCTTCCTGCTGTAAATCAGTACTGATCTAATTCAATCCAAAATCTTATAAATCACTGCAGTGTACAGTGGTGGCCAAAATTATTAGATCACTAGTATTTTCACCAGCTAAAAATGGTTTTAAGTCAGTTATTTCTATCTTTTGCTGTATTGTGTCAGTAGGAAATATCAGTTTACATTTCCAAACATTTGTTTTGCCATTAATTGTAATTGCAGTGAGATTTTTGTTTGCACAAGGAGTCTGACAACAGCCAGCTCTCCACACAGAGATCTGATATCATCATAATCATCAAATCTGTCTGGAATGACATGAAGAAACAGAACAAACTGAGACGAACTAAATCCAGAAGAACTGTGGGAATGTCTCCAAGATGCTTTAAGAAACCTACGTGCAAAGCTACCTAAAAAAAAAAAAAAAACTATGCACAAGAGCACTTAGGGCAAATGCTGCTTTAAACGCAAAGGACGTTCAGAACAAATGTTGATTTAATAGAAGTTAATAGAGGTTAATTGATATAGAAAATTTATTTATGACATTATTTTTGACAGCATCCTCATTTTACAGCATTTTTACACAAGTGCCTAAAACTTAACAGTACTGTAGCTTTGCAGGTAGGTTTCTTGAAGCATCTTGGAGATGTTGCCACAGTTCATATGGATTTAGTCTAAGTTCGTCTGTTTCTTTTCAGACAGACTGAATGATGAGATCTGATCTCTGCGTGGAGCACTGTCTGTTATCAGACTACTTGTGCAAACAAAAAAAAAAATCTCACTGGACTATTACAATAATGGCAAAATGAATGTTTGGAAATGTAAACAGATATTTTCTTTTGACATACTACAACAAAAGATAGAAATAACTGACTTGTAACCATTTTTAGCTGGTGTTTTTTATTTCATCAGTGTTCTAACAGCCACCACTGTATCTACAGAATCCCCCCCCCCACCCATTATAGAGCAAATCAAAAGAGAACTCATAACAAATGAATGATAAAGAGTTCCATTAGCATAATAACAGCTGTTTTACATTAAATAAAAAAAGAGAAGCAAAACACATTTCTATTTTAAATACATTTTTTTTTTAGCTTTCTATTTAAGGAATCCTTAAAAAAAATGTTTCTTAGTTTTCACAAATACATCAACTCCATTAAACATTAATAATAATTAAAAATACAGCTGAGCACCAAATCAGCATTTTCAAACCATTTCTGAAGGATCATGTACATTGAAAACTGAAGTAATGGCTGTTGAATAAATACATTATATGGAATAAATTACATTTTAAATTGCATTTTACTATTTTAAATTGTAATACTTTCACAATATCATTGTTGCACTGTATTTTTGACCAAATAAAGGCAGCCTCTGTGACTTCTCTTCAAAAACATTTTTAGAAAACTAAACAAAATCTTGTACAGCAGCGTATAAATGGATGAGCAACATTCAAAAGTGTGACCGCACATAAATTAAGTTCTACAACAACACTGCTTGGTAATCATACACTTGATCAAAACTCAATTGCTACTATTAATTTTGACCTCCAATATTATACTAATGTACTGACTCTGATGTATATTTTACAGCATTAGTTGAGAGATTTATTTTCCTTAAGAAAAGTTGGCATGTACTGTAGTTCATATATATCCAAAATATTTAATATATCGAAAGCTTGTGAATCAGAATTGAATTTTGAAATGTGTGTCAAAACCTAATTGCTACTGTTATAAATCAACAAAATGTCTATAATAGAGGCACCTCTCTGCAATACAGCCTATAGACTATAATACAGTTTAATCCTTCAAACGTATCTTCTATCTTTATTTATTCACATTTCACTCTCTTTTACCTGCAGGCTCTGTTCCCGGGTCTCCTCTCCAGCTGCAGAACTCTCATTCTGTTTGGCCGTCTCCTCTTCCTCTGCCAACTGTCTTCTCCTCTTCTCCCTGCGCTCCTCCAACTCCTCATCACGCAAGCTCTCCAGGTGCTGCAGTATGGGGACCTTCACCACTGAGAGTCCAAGCACAAGACTTGACATTAGAGACAAACTCCTATAGCAGTTCTTCCTGCAGTGCATAAACAACAGATGGTGATATATTCATTTTGAGATGGTCTCACCTGCCACACAGTCATGCATGCTCTCAGCATCCAAGACTTTACACTCATCCGTCCATCTGGTTAAGGCGGTCGGGATGCTTGAAAGGGTGCCTGTAAAACATGAGGGTTTAGCAGGTGCATCTATAGCTGTTCATTTAAAGCAGATTGTCTGTGGGAGACTCACCAGCTTGTCCTCCAGTGCTACTCTGCTCATGGAAGAAGTCATCCAGTAGCTCATCATCCGAACGGGCAATAATGTGCACGTCCTCATTTCCCACCAGTAAACGCGCACGGCCGCGAGACTGCAGAGGCAGAGAGCTTGACAGCTGCAAGATATCAGCTGCAGCACTGGGGCCCAATAATCTGAGACACATAAAAGGGTTTAGAAACTGAAGTGGCACCAAACAGAATTGCAAATGAGTCTCATTTATGGTATTTGCAATACTGGAACTAGAAGAAACCAAGAACAGCAATGAAAGCTGTGATTTTTGAAGGAGAAAAAGAACAATCAAACTTTATAGATAAAGTGTGCAAATTTCTGCACCACTCTAAAGCATGTAATCGCATATCCAAGTTCATTAAAGGACTCACCTCTGCAAGATGAGAGGAGGGTTGGGCTGACGGTTACCAGGGTAGTGTACATGGACCGTGTGACCTGTGTTGGCTGTGAGCTGGCGGAGAGATCGTTGGCTGCGTCCCATGCCCTGAGCCAATCTGCTGCTGGTGCCTGATCCCCCCAGAGTCAATGAGCCATGGTCAGCGTGACGCACCATCAGAGGGTGGGAGCTGGGGATATTTCCTGGTGAGGGAGGGATGTCAGCTAAAGTGCACAAAAGACAGAAAGAATGGACGTGACCCATTTGGTCAAAACAAAACAAAACAAAACAAAAAACAAAACAAAAACAAAAACAAAACAAAAAAAAAGTAAAAATTAAATAAATTAAATTAAATTAAATTAAAAAAAAAAAATAAATAAAAAAAAAATAATTAAAATAAATAAATGTAAAAAAATGAATAAAATTCAAAATAAAATTAAATAAACAGAAAATGAATAAAATTAAATAAAATTAAATAAAAAATAAATAAAATAAATAAATAAAATTTAATTCAAAATTTAAAAAAAAATTAAAAATAACGAAAATAAATTAAATGAAAATAAAATTTTAAATAAAAATAAAAAAAAATTAAAATAAAATTAAATTAATTTTTTTTATAAAAAATAAAATAAAATTAAAAGTTAAATTAAAAATAAAACAAAAAATACAATATAAAACAAAAAATACAATTCAAAATAACAAAAATAAAACAAGAAATGTAATTTAAAATAAAAAAACAAATAAATAAATAAATAAATAAATTAAAATAAATTTACCAATCTATCTTTCTATACATCTATCTATCTGTCGACTGTTTAACTCAAACTACTTTGACTAATTCAAAACTAACAAACGTACAGTAGCTAAAAGATGTTTAATAAATTTTAATTCTACAATACTAATTTCTTACCAGATGTGGAGAACATGTTATCAAACTCAATGATGAGGTCATCGTCTCGGTCAAATCTCTCAAAACGAATGTGTGGAGCGGCATTGATATCAGGAAAATCTTCATCCAGTTCCATTTCGGAGCCTTCATCGTCGTCATCCTCATCTCCCTCCTCATCATCCTGAGAACAGATAACACAATGAGAAAAATGTAGAAAAATACAGAGATCACTCTTTTCTACAGTTTACGACTTTGCTTTTCAACTACGGTATTACCTGATCCTCCTCCTCCTCTTCCTCCTCCTCTTCCTCCTCATCTTGACTATCCTCATCCTCGTTGCTACCGCTGGAGTCTTCCTCTTGTGTGTGCTCCTCATCTTCTGGCTCGAGGATGTTCATAGAGTCTAAATGAGTAAAGAGAAAACAAAATGACCACAGGATCTTCCCCAAGATGGTATAAAGAAACTGGGAACGAAAATTCCCAATGATTTCACTGTCATCAGAAGTGCCAAGAGCGAATACGTAGGAGATTCACGTCCTACCCTCTCTGTTGGCTTGGAGAGTGGAGGCCTGACTCATATTGGAAGGAGCTTCATCCATCAGCACGTCCTCTTGAGACTCGTCCTCGCCAGAGCGACCCACTGATTAACAGTAAAACCGAATTAAAAAACACACATCCAACTCTGTATAGCTTTCACATTTGGCCAGGAATCAAAAAAATCACTTACCGATGATGGTGCTATTAACAGTTCCTGCATCTCTTTCTAAAAGTTCATCGATCAAATCCACCAACTCATTCTCCACCTACAATGTATGAATAACAAACATTGTTTAGCTGGAGAAGGATTTTCATATTCGTCAACAGATGTCGTCCATAAACTACAGTGCTTCTAACCTGCATGGCCTGAGTGCTCAGCACCTCAGGCTGTCCAGCAATGACCACGGTGTCTCCCTCGTTTTCTCCATCCATCAGGTCAGCATCTGTTGCTTGACCACGATCACGATTCTCTGCTGGCTCTGCCTCGCCTGCCTCCCCTGTACATAATATCAGCCATTAAAACACAGAATACTCAGTAAGGACACCGATTACTTTAACTCAGCAGAGTATGGATACAACAATATGAGCATTACCTTGATCTTGGGTGTTGCTGTTGCTGTCCCTGACTGTGCCAACAGTGTCATGCTCAGTCTTGTTTTTGCTGGATCCCCCTTTACCACCAAACAGGCTGCTAGGCTGGTTCACGATTCGGGACAATGTCTCCAAAGGCTTCAGAGCAGCATTTACTGTGTTTGCCATGTTAGGACTGCATGAAACCAAAATGAGAAATGGCAATGAGAAATAAAAATAAAATAAAATAAAATTTTGGGGGGCAATTAACCAAGGTTGTGATAAAGCGGGGAAAAAAAACAATTAAAAGGGGCAATTAACCAAGGTTGGGATAAAAGAAGAAAAAAAAAAACAATTAAATATTTGCCTTAAATAAAACTTATATCATACTAACATCAAATGTTTGTTATTATTCTTATAATTGTTATTATGTGATACCTGGATAAATCAAGGCTGTGAGGCACACGGGCAAGGTCATTGACAAGGCCTTTCTTCAGAAAGAGTCTGATGATATTGTTCATGCCGTTGTGCTGGGTCTTGGCTGTGGCTGTGCTGTAGAAGCTGGAGGTGGAAGGACACGACTCCATAATGGTGCTGATGATACACATCACTGCTTGCAAGCTGCAAACAGAGAAGAGTCAAAGTTAAGTCAAGTTTTTACATATCAAATTAAAGTACATTCCAGGTAATTTAACTGACCTATTGGTAAGCCCCGCCCCCCTTAGTTACTGTTACTGCCTTGGACAAACAAACAGAGTTGCGAACTGTCTTATAATGACAGCTGTCAGTGCAAAAACCTTGCCCCAATATGTTTTGATACATTTTGGACACAGAAAGACTACTTTTCGGTGAGGAGCATTCATGTAGGACTTAAATATGCCATGGAGGGATATATGAAAGACTTTTAACCAGTTTAATATGGAGAGGCACTGAAATGTAGACCTGTGTGTTTTTGACCTACATTGTACACAAAGTGACAACAGTTAGCCATTGAGGTTTGTACGTTAGCATGGAAAATAAAATAAAAATAATAAAAATAATAAAATAAAATAAAATAAAATAAAATAAAATAAAATAATAAAAAAAATATTTTGGCCAATTAACCAAGGTTGGGATAAAAGAAAAAAGACATAGACCTTTGTTTGTGTTTTTGACAACAGTTAGCTATTTAGGTTTGTACATTAGCATGTAGAATAAAATAAAAATAAAAATATTTTTGGTCAATTAACCAAAGTTGGGATTAAAAAAAAAGGGGAGACAGACTTTTGTCTGTGAAAGAAAAAGGAGAAAAGGGAAAAAAATTTACATAAAAAAAATTTTTTTTAAAAATAAACACATTTAGACCTTTGTTTGTGTGTTTTTGTACACAAATAAAATAAAATAAAATAAAAATATTTGGGCCAATTAACCAAGGTTGGGATAAAAGAAAATGGAAAAAAATAAATAAATAACAAACAAACAAACATAAAAAAAAGCCTTAAAATGTATAACACACTAACATATCAAATGTACATTAGCATGGACTCGCTAACTTTAATGTTGGTTTTAGCCAGAGATGTCTTGCTGAAGCACAAGATTAACGTTCCACTTGAGCAGATGAAAATTGTAACTTAGAGTATGACAATAAGAAAATGAATATTGAATAATAAGATAAATTCCAATTTCTATTGCCTATCCTCTCAGGATACATTGAATCAGTGTTACAAGTACCCCAGACACATCGTTTTACTATTTTTAAACCATAAACACCAAACCGATAAGAGCTTTGGATCTTCCAATGTTTGTCTATGGCGCTGAAACCTTAAAGATGTCCGAGTTCCGGTCCCCATGCAACTGATACTCAGCTGCCACTGGCTCATCTGCGCTCGAGGGGAGGGGCGTACCGATAGGTCAGTTGTTTAAAAGGCAATTTTAGTACAACTAAACTCACCGGGCGTGTTTCTCTGTGCCTTCTGCCATGCCCAGGGCTCGACTCAAAGCAGCCTTGACCTCATTGACCAGGGCTGCCTGGGCATCAGTGCCTGTGCCAGCTGCAGCGAGGCTGGCCAGGAAAAGGCGTGCAAGGGCAGGGGTGTCCTTGTCCTCAGAGTTCTGGGTGTGTGGGAGCAAGTGGTCCAAAACAAATGCCAGGACACTGCAATCCTGTACATACATAGGGTCACAATTGTTACACATGACAATTGAGGTTTGCTAAGATTAAAAAAAGTTAAGTTCTCTTAAAACAGTATGACGTGAAAAGTGAAACATTTGCCCAGAAACACTTCAACCAATGTGCCTCACCTCCTTAATGAGCTCTGACTGGCCAGCTGTGTAGTTGTAAGAGGTGATGAGAGTGGCGATGCCAACATAGGAGCGCACCAGCTCTGCAAGCAGCCTCAGGATGGTAGAGGTAGGCATCAGGGGTTTGCTGGCCTTAGCTTTGGCAGCTCGGCTCTCCTCCGAGGAAGCTCCCTTCTCTCCCTCCTGCTCCTTTTTCTCTTCACGCATCTCCTCAGGCGTAGAGGCTAGAGACAGAGAAAGAGCAATGACAGGGCAAGTCAAATACAAAGGCAAGTCAAGAAACCAGGAAAAGTGAGAAAATACGCTCAATGTATAAAGAAAGGTTTTGAGCTGTGTGTGTGAGAGAGTGTGTGTGTGCATAGCGGTTCACACCTTCTCCCTGTGGAGTTCCAGATTGGGAGGATTCTGCAACAGCACCATCTGCAGCAAACACCTGAGTCTGATAGAGTATAATTAACACCCGCTATTAATGCAAATCCCACATTTCTGAGCCCATTATAGTACACATACACTTGGGGTTACTTGTGTTTTTCATAGACAGCTAGTTGAACTAGAATGTACAAACATTTTGTGAAGAGAACACGAGTAGTGTTTTACATGCAAAAAACTCATGTCATGGCATTGGAGCAGGCCTTGACAACGGCTGTTTTTTGCTACCCTTAGTTCATCTAAATATTTTAAATGTACTTTTTTTTTTTTTTTTTTCTTCCACTAGTCCACGGTAGAACACATCTGATTACTCAAAAAAAAAAAAATCTATGCAGCAAAGCACACACTTTGAGGTCATTAATAAAGCATAAACCAAAGTTCCAATATTCTCAATGGCTTTAATAGTAAACTGTTAAAGGCCATTTCACACTGGGCACGATGCAAAAAAGCGGGGTTAATCGAAGATGAGCGGTGCTTTTACACCAAACGTGAAACGAATGATCTCCTTCTGCTAATTCACACCTGCACACTAGGTGTTCACATGTTCAGTGTCAAAAGGCCTTGGCATAAATAAATGGAAGAATACTGCCAAATATGAGTGTTCCTTTTATCTGTTGCTGCTTTGAGTGACGTGGAGGCACATGCTGATTCATTTAGTGAAGTTTATAGGAAAAATCACTTAAAATAGAGAAAAACATTTGTCTAATGTGCCCTGAATTCATGCAGTAGCATTAAATGATCACTAAACTTTTAGACTGCCTGCTCCAAACGACAAAAACACCTGTATGATACAATTCACAGTTTCATATTTTATAAAACAGTAGGCATTAGTATAGCAAAATGCAAATATTTTTCTTTTTTTTTTTTAACTTATGGAGACCTAGTAGGGGGGATTACATCTGGATACAATGTATATAATTCAATATCAAAAGTGATGCTAATTATGACATCCTATTGATGCAACACACAAAAATCTGACAGACCTTACACAACATAGACTGCTGTTTAAAAGTTTAGGATCAGTAAGATTTTTTTTTTGCGTCTCTTATGCTCAAAGTTGTATTTATTTGATCAAAAATACAGAAAAAAAAAAAATTATATTCTTAAATATTATTGCAATTTAAGATAAGTTTTCTATTTTGATATACTTTAAGATATAATTTATTTCTGTGATGCAAAGCTGAATTTTCATAAGCCATTACTACAGTTTTCGGTGTCACACGATCCTTCAGAAATCATTCTAACATGCTAATTTATAATCAACATCAGAAACAGAGTTAATATTATTAACAGTTAATATAATTAATATAATTTTTGGAACCTGTGATACTTTTTTCAGGATTCTTTGATTATTAGAAGTTCAAAAGAACAGCATTTATTCAAAACAGAAATCTTTTGTAACAATTTAAGTCTTTAGCATCACTTTTGATTCATTTAACACATCCGTGCTGAATAAAAGTATTAATTTCTTTCAAAAGATAGAAATAAAAACTCCAAACTTTGAACGATAGTGTATATTGTTACGAAAGATTTCTAATTTAAATAAACCCTGTTCTTTTTGAGATTTTATTCAAAGAATCCTAAAAAAAATAATCACAGGTTCCAAAAAAATATTAAGCAGCACAACTGTTATCAACATTGATAAATCAGCATATTAGAATGGATCATGTGACACTGAAGATTGCAGTAATGCCTGATAAAAATTCAGCTTTGCGTCACAGAAATAAATTATAAAGAATATTTAAACCACTGTTTTAAAAAATGGCAACAATATTTCACAATATTACTGTTTTTCTGTATTTTTGATCAAATAAATACAGCCTTGAAGAGCAGAAAAGACTTGTTTAAAAACATTAAAAATCTTACCGATCCCAAACTTTTGAACGGAAGTGTATACAAAACCATGTCGACTCTTACATTGATGTGGAAGGCAGACTGAGAGTCAAAATCACTGCCTTGTCTGGTGAGTCTGTATTGCTGGTAGACATCATCACCGACATCCTGCAGGATCTGACACAGGTCTTGACTTCCCGGTACTGCTGCTGCGCGCTCCTCTCCTCTTTCTGCTACACATAAACAAACCCAAACAGACCCCGAGCATTAAGAGAAGTGGATGTTGATGAGAGATGACAGCTTGATAGATCTAGACCATGAACTAAATAAAACGCATGCTCTCATTTTTCTGTCCAACGATATTTCTTACCCTCTTCTGGAGCGTGATATGCTGCTAGGGCATTCAGCATGTCATAGATGACCTCTTTAATAGTCTCTGGTATGGAGGGCAGTGGAGACAGCTTCAGGGGTGTAGTCTTCACTAGCTGAACAGCATTGGGACCCTTAATTCTGAAGTTCTCAAACTCATCATCTGAGGCTGGTTAAGGGAGAGAAATTGCGATTGGTTATTCAGCTTTAGAACAACACCATATGATCATATATTATTTTTGGGAGAATTTCTGGATAATTTTCCACCATACCAGTGCCAGCACCTCTTGGGGCCGGGAGAGCAATTCGGATACAGCTCTTGGCAGTTTCCGTAAAGCACTCTGGGTTGCGACAGGCTGCTGGGCCGAGGACACGTAAGATGTAGTTGATCTCCCTGGAGCCCAGACTACCTGACACCACACCTGACGTAGTGCTTCCTGCACCACTGGTGACAGCAGACCGTACCACCTGAGAAGAGAGTGAACATGTAGCAGTGAGATAAGGATAAACTATTTCAGATAATACGAATGTAGCTTTCATCTGAATATGCACCTTCTCCATAGTGTGTCGCAGCGTGGCTGGGTCTTCTATGATGTGACGGAAGAGCAGAGTGACCAATGGGGTGAAGCCGTTGAACCCTGAGCTCTGCGTGAGGTTCAGGATCATACGAGTGCTCTTGAGTTCTGCAAACATCATGGCGTAATGGTGTGTACGTGTGAGACGCAGACAGAGACGTAAAGTGGCGTGCAAAGTGTCCGGATCCACAGGAACACTGATCATGCTGACACAGGCGCGAATCAAAATGGTGATCATATCCTCCGTCAGCCCCTGTACAACAATACCACTAGAACCAGAGGGATCCTGAAGGGTAGATGGAGCTGCTGTGCTTGAATCCTTCTGCTCTGACTCTTCTTTAGGGGGCGCCATCTCCACAGCCACAGAGCTGGAATCTGAAAAAAAAAGTCATAAAAGAAAAATGCAATTAAATAACAAAAAAAAAAAAAAAATACACTGCCGTTCAAAAGTTTGGAGTAAGATTTCAAAGGTTTTTTTAAAGAAGAATTTTTTCCTCATCAAGGCTGCTTATTTGCTTAAAAATACAATTAAATATAAAAAAAAAAAAACCCTATAATATTGTGAAATATTATTGCAATTTAAAATAATGTTTTTTGTGTTAATATACTTTAAATAGAATTTATTCCTGTGATACAAAGCTGCATTTTTAGCATCAACACTCCAGTCTTCAGTGTCACATGATCCTTCAAAAACCATTCTAACATGCTGATTTCTTACTAATGTTGGAAACTTTTGCTGCCTAATATTTTTTTTGGAACCAGTGATACTTTTTTCAGGATTTTTTGATGAATAAAACTTATTTAAAAGTTTGGGGACAGTAATTTTTTTCTCTTTCTTTAAAAGAAATTAATACTTTTATTTAGCAAGGATGTGTTAAATAGAAAAAAAAAGTGATAGGAAAGGATTTCTATTATGAATAAATGCTGTTATTTTTAATGCTTTTTTCATGAAAGAATGCTGAAAAAATAAATCAAAGGTTCCCAAAAATTATTAAGCAGCACAACCATTTCCAACACTGATAATAAATTAACATATGAGAATGATTTCTGAAAGATCATGCGACACCGAAGACTGGAGTAATGGTTGATGGGAAAAAAAAAAAAAATCAGCTTTGCCATCACCAAAATAAATTATATTTTATATTTTGAAATAAATAAATAAATAAATAAATAAATAAATAAATAAATAAATATATATATATATATATATATATATGTATGTACGTATATAAATGCATAAGACTTCTTAAAAAAATAAATATAAATAAATGAATATAAATAAAAGTCTTACTGATCCCAAACTTTTGAATGGCTGTGTAAATTAAACTAAAAATATACAAATAAATACATAAAAATCATCCAAAATGCTAATGAATTTTAATTGTACTATTTATATCTGATCATTTTATTTCATTCAGTTTCATTTTTCATTTCAAACAAGATGCACTCAGTAACTTTTCATCTCCCTCACACAATAAAAAAAACTGTTTAAACTGTATCGGCTTGTTTCTCCACCTGTGTCAGTTTGTGTCTCCTCAGTCTTTGCTCTCTGCTCACTCTCTTCTCTCTCTGCATCAGTAACACTTCCGGATTTTGAGGTCTTGGGCATGCGTGGCACCCGCTGTACAGTCAACATAACTGGCCTTCTGTTCCCAGTCTCCTCGTTCACCTGAAAAAACGAGAAAAACAAAGAATCTAGAAACAAAGATCTACTACTTATAGTGTATGTACACTGGCATAAATGAATCAAATTTGTGTTTCTATCTAATCCACAATACAAGTGCTTTGCCCAGGTCATAGCTGTTACCTGCACCATGGTGTTGAACTGGACAGTGTATCTTCTACGGCCAGCAGTGAAGCGGACACTGGTCTCTCCTGCCCTCCAGGCTGAGTCGATGGTGCTGTTGTTACTCGCACTGTAGCTGCACCAGCGGCCTGAGCGGTCGTCAAACCAGCGCCAGTTATTCCCATTGGGCTGCAGGTACTAAGATGATAAGAATAAAGTTAACACACGTTAGATACAGAACTCACATTGACAGTTTAGGATTATAATCAGGGTTTGTACAGATAGAGTAAAATAAAATTATAATTAAGGACTTTTCAAACACTACTTTTTTGAATTTCAAGGACTTCAATCAGAGATCTAACTTATTAAATAATAATCCTCCATTTTAAACTTTACAAAAAGACAAACAGAAACTAATAAAAAATGGCAAAAATAAAGTGAAGCACATTACTACTGAAGTATTACAAAGCATACTACACTTTTTACTATAGTAAGGGATTTATATTTGTGTACACTTTTTTTTTATAACTGATTTAATGGTTTGATGTTTTCTACTGTAAAAAAAAATAAATAAATAAATAAAATAATTGGCAAAATCACTCCAAAATCCTGATGAAACAAATGATTCGCAAACCTGCATCAAAGTCCCGATCTGAATCAAATGATTCGCGATCCACACTTCAAAGTTCCGATCTAAAGCAAAAGATTCGCAATCCACACTCAAGCCACGATCTGAATTTGATTATGATCTGGACTTTAAATTGCACATCATGAATCATTATTTGAATCATTCAAATCGCTAAATGATTCACAAACCTGTTCTGATCCAAATGAAATGATTCGCAATACGCACTCTGAAGTCCCAACCTGAATCAAATGATTCGCGATATGAAACGTTCCAATTTAAATCAAATGATTCGCGATACGAGATCATTTTGGGACGCAATGGTTTAACCGATTCAGAGTTTCGAAAAGCTCAGTTTTTTTTTTAAATCGTTACAAGCGATGTCAAAATTTGAAAATGAATGACTCTTTTAATGTGATCTGGTTTTTGCCAGTGAATTGCTTGAAATGAATAATCGAAGTCACAAATTTGAATCAATCCGAGCGGTTCCAGCGTAAATGACTCAATTGATTTGGTTCATCTGTTCCTTTTTGCAACTTCAGCCATGTTTACTACTACTTGCTTACCTTGATTGTTTTCTGACATTAACTGAAATAATCGAAAAAGGTATGTTTTTTTGAATTGCGTGAATTTTGCGTGAAAAGATGTGTGCTTATTGACAAAATTAAACACTTATTTCATAGATACATTTTCTTTCACTATTTCAAGCACTTTTCAAGTACCTCTTCAGGAATATCGCTATTTTCAAGGGTATTCCAAGGCCTTAAATTTCAAAGAGTCATATCCAAGTAGTTTAAGCACTTTAATCACCTTGTACGATCCCTGTATAACTAACTGCCTTTGTACTTCATATGAAACCAACCTTATTCATCTGAGCTCTTCGTTTGGATGAAACAGCCATTTTCTCATAGAAGTCAATAAGCAGAAGAACAGGGGTGATCCATCTACAAATTAACACAGGATTGTTAAAACAGACATGGGAAATATATTGTTTATATATCTTATTACATTGAAAATGCTATATAGCGTTGCATAAGGCTGTAAATGTAACATTATTCCTCTATAAACAAATTCTGCGGCAACGTTTCTAACATGCTTGACTCAGCAGAGCTTTCTAGGAATGCTGATGTCTGAGTGCAAACTGATCACTCATGCAGACAGGGAAAGGACAGGGACTCACTTGGGTGTCTGGATGTCCTTCTGCTCTTTGGCAGCTTGCAGACAGGGCTGCACCACCTCCAACAGCTTAATCAGCACAGTCAAGACACCACTGCTCTCCACCACCCGAGCACATGAGAGTTTCAGCTCCTGCGGCACAAAGCATGACACGCTTCCATCAGAGCAGCACAGTGGGCGTATTTCCTTGTGCATGAGGATCCTTACATTCTTTTAGAGGATATACACTAATAAACAGTGATGATGTGTGCAGCCGACCGTGCAAGACCGTGTACCTCAAAGAGCAGCGTGAGCAGCAGGATGCGGGTGGCCAGGTTGGAGGCCTGGGGGAGGGTTGCCATCTGTCTCGTCCACTCAGACACTGTTTTGGTGTCACTGGTTGTTAGCGGCACTGCAGCCTTTATCAACACGTTGGCAGCCTCCCACACCTTTGGAATTATACACAAACAAAGTTGAGGACAGGGTCATAGTTTTAACTCAAAACCTACCCAGATATCAACATAGGCTCAACAATAAGGATGGCCTTACTGACCTTGGCCCAGTGTGAGAGAATTTTGGGCCAGCTGACAATAATGTAACCAACATTACAGCCTATACTTGTCAATCATGAATTTTTGTGTCGCAATCCTACATATAGCTATGCGTTGTGATAATTAATAAATGGTACATTTTTGTAGTGCTGGGCAATGATTAATCGCGATTAATCACATCCAAAATAAAAGTTGTGTACATAATGTGTGTGTGTACTGTGTATATTTATTATGCATATATAAAGACAAACTATACATATTTTAAAAATATTTACAAGCATTAAGACGTATATTTTTATTCATATAATTTATATTATAAACATACCATATTTTTCTTAAATATATATATGCATGTGTGTGTATTTGTATATATACACGTAATAAATACACACATACATTATGTACACTAAAACTTATTTGGGATTCGATTAATCGTTGCTCAACACAACTTTTTTGATTTCACTTATTGAACAATGTCTTCCATTTCAAATTCTAAAAAAAAAAAAAGAAGATAGATAAACAAAAACATGCAAATAAAAACGACAAAAATAAAGTGAAGCACATGCGAAGTATTACTTCTAGCATTACATTTTTTTATATAAATAACTGCACTGCCTTAATGTTTGATGTTTTCTACTGAGAAACTAAGAAAAAAAACAAAAAAAAACAACAAAAAAAAAACAACAAAAAAAACAAACATATATATATATATATATATATATATATACACATATACATATATACACACACATACATACATACATACATACATATATATATATATATATTAGAAAAAAAACAATTTCTGAAATCTCGATCTGAATCAAATGATTTGCAATCCGGTCCAAAGTTCCAATCTAAAGCAAAAGATTTGTGAACCTGCTACGAATTTCCGATCTAAATCAAATGATTTACAATCCATGCTCTGAAGTCCCAATCTAAATAATGATTCACTAATGATTCAGTGCGGATCGGACTTAGATCAGAACTTCGCGTAATGCGAATCAATTGATTTAAATTTGGACTTCAAATCGCATATCACTTGATCCAAATCATTCGGATCGTTCAATTTGCTCAATGATTCATGAACCCGTTGCGATCTAAATCAAATAATTTGCAATACGTGTCCTGATCCGAAACAAATGACTCACGATATGCAATTTGAAGTCCCAATCTGAAACAAATGATTCACGTTATGCGTTCCAATTGGATTCAATCATTTTGAGATGCAATGGTTTAACTGATTCAGAGCTTCAAAAAGCTCAGTTTCACCCATCATTACGTGCTTTTTAAAACTGTTACAAGTGATGTCGAAATTCTAAAATGAATGGCTATTTTATTTTGAATCGCCTGAAATGAACGATCAGTCACAAGATTGAATCAACTGGAGCGGTTCCAGCGTAAATGACTCAGTTGATTCAGTTCACCTGTTCCTCTTTTCACGTCTTCAGCCATGTTCACACGACACTGTCAGTACTACTACTTTCTTAGCTCGATTGTTGTCTGACATTAACTGAAATAAGCGAAAAATGTATTGTTTGAAAAGATGTGCTAATTGACCAAATTAAGCACTTATTTCATAGATACATTGCCTTTTAATAATTCAAGCAGTTTCAAGTACATCTTTAGGAATATTGCTGTTTTTAGGGTTTTCCATGCCTTAAATTTCAAAAGCTCAAATTAAAGTATTTCAAGCAATTTAAGCACCTTGTACAAACCCTGTGAATAAAGTTATTTTTGTTTTCTTTGTGCACAGAAAGTATTTTTGTAGATTCATAAAAATTAGGTTGAATCACAGACGTCACACGGACTATTTTAACAACGTCCTTAATACATTCCTGGGCCTTGAACGTGGTAGTTGCATTGCTTTCTATGCAGAGTCAGAAAGCTGTTGGATTTCATCAAAAATATCTTAATTTGTGTTTTGAAGATTAACTAAGGCCTTACAGGATTTAAACTACATGAGGGTGAGTAATTAATGACAGAAACTGACTTTCAGTAACTGCCAAAACACCCGTTTCAAATAGCATGTTGTGAGCACATACAGGCATACTGACCTGATTGACCACCTGTCTGAGGATGAGGTCCCTGTACTCAGGGCCGTTCCTTTTAATAGCAGTCATGAGCAGATCACAGAGGCGGTAGACTGTGTCCGGCAGCTCGTCGAGCAGGTGGAAGCAGCCAGGCAGCATCGAGTCTGTGAAGGCATGCAGCTCTGTGGTGTCTAGAGGCTCAGCTTCGAGGAAACGCTCCAGACAGCGCGCTTCTTCCTCTTCTACCCGCTCCCTTGCTCTCCTCTCCTCCTCCTCACGCCGGCGAGCTGCTTCCTACAAACAAACAGTAACACGGGTGTGACTTGTGTATCTGTTCAAAGGCAGGGAAAGCTTAGTGAAGATGAAAAGTAGACAGGTGAGGTGGCCTATGCTGTGCTACTCAGTAATTCCTAGTTAACTGATGTAATAATGAGTGTGTGGGTGCCCACCTCAGGTGAGTCTGAGCGCTGCTCCATGCTAACTTCTTGACCTAGAGACATGGCAATGGCCCGCATCATCTGGTCTTCTTCAGACATGGTGAACTCCTACAGAAACAAAGCTCACAGTGACTACACTAACTTGTGTGTGCATCCTGTCTGTGTATGCTTGTGTGTGTGTGTGTGTGTGTGTGTGCGTGTGTGTATGAGAGAAAGAGAGAGGGTTTTGTCTGTGTGTTAAAGTCTTACTCTGACAGCCGCGCTGAGCAGTGGTGGAGGGTGTGTGAGCAGGTACTCAGTGGCTTGTTCCATAGTGCTGGTGTTTAGCAGAGCCTCCATCGCATGCTCTCTGGAGAAGCCCATGTCCATTAGCTGTGAAGAAGGCCAAACTTTGGTTAGAAATGGCTAATAGCTCTCTTCAGGTATAATGGATCTTGATTACAACACATCATCATTTATATGTGAATGACTGGGGATATCCACTAAACTGTTAAAGTTTTATGCATTTGTTTAATTATCATTTTTAATAAATTTGCATTAAAACACAGAAGACAAGGCCCTACAACAGGAAGTACCTGAGTCAGTTGAGCCTGGTTGACCTGTGGCTCTCTGCGTGCTGCAGTGTTGCTTCCTTCCTCTGTAGAGCCGCCAGCAGTGTTGCCATTGGCACCTGCAGACACTCCTTCTCCAACTGCTCCCCCTGCTACTGAAGGCCCGCTAGCTTGTCCAGTACTTGCAGAAGTGCTTTCCTCATCAGGCCGAGCAGTGCCCTCCCTCTCTTTGGACAGCCGCTCCTGGATGATAGGTTCTCCTCGTAGGATGTGGCACAGAATGGCCAGCATGGACTCAGCCATGCGTCCACCGTAGACCTTCAAGGGCTTACGGTTCCACAGGTTACGTATACAGCTGAATGCAGCCTAGACAAAGAAATGGAAAAATTAGAACTGTGCTGGTTCGCTATAACAATGCAAGTGTATTTATACTAATATTAAAATGTCATACCTTCTGGGTGACAATGAGAAAGCGCAATGCGCTGAACTGTGGGGTGTTGAGTGTCGCTCCAGGCACTTTAGCAGGCAGAGAGTGAGGGGAGTCCAGAACTGTGCTGGGGTTCACCATCTTCTCTACTAGCATCAACCAGGCGTCTAGGAACTCTCCTGTCCCGTCAGGCAGCTCAGGGTGTTCCAAGCCCTCTGACACGGGGACTTTACCTCCCATGGACAGGGCCCAGTTAAATGTCCTGAAGAACAAAAAGCATTTTTACTTATTCTAATAAGCATGATACTAAAGAAAGTCAATACAGCATGAAAGTCAATACTGAAAAGGTTTTTTTTTTTTTTTAATTCAGTTAAGTAATACATTACTATGCAAAAGTTTTTGAACAGTAAGATTTTTAATGTTTTTTTAACAATTCTCTTCTGCTCACCAAGCCTGCATTTAGTAATATTTTCACTATTTAAAATAATTGCTTTCTATTTGGATATATTGTAAAATGTAATTTATTCTTGTAATCAAAGCTACATTTTCAGCATCATTATACCAGTCTTCAGTGTCACGTGATTCTTCAGAAATCATTTTAATATGTTGATTTACTGTTCAGTAAACTTTTTTATATATTATTAATATTTAAAACAGTTTAGTAATTTTTTTTTTCAGGATTCTTTAATGAATAGAAAGATCAAAAGCATTTGTCAGAAATTAAAAGTAACTTTTGTAACATTATACACTATATCATTCAAATGCCTGGAGTCATTTAGCAAGGATGCTTTAAATTGATCAAAAGTGATGGTAAAGACATTTATAATGTTACAAAAGATTTCCATTTCAGATAAAAGCTGTCCTTATGAACTCTGCATTTAAAGAAACCTGAAAAAAAAATTCTACTCAGCTTTTTCAACAAAAGTTTTTTGAGCAGCAAATCAGAATATTAGAATGATTTCTGAAGGATCATGTGACTGAAGTAATGAGGCTAAAAATTCAGCTTTGAAATCACAGGAATATGAGACATTTTAAAATATCTTAAATCTTAAAATATTCAAATAGAAAACAGTTATTTTTAATAGTAAAATATTTCAAAATTGTACTGTTTTTGCTGTACTCTTGACCAAATAAATGCAGGCTTGGTTAGCAGAAGAGACTTTAAAACATTAAAAATCTTACGGTTCAAATACCTTTGACAGGTAGTGTCAGTTTTTTGCCCCCAAAATTTACATTGCTAATGTGAAACTGTTGTGAATTCTTTTGGCCATGATAATCATGCAGCGAAAATGACCTATTCAATAAAGTAAAAAACACATTTTCAAATCGCTGATGATTTTATTTTTCCAGGTCTAAGGTTATGAATTTCCATTATTGTGGAACCCCAGCCTACGGGTAAGAGAACAGGAAAAAAAAAACCAAAAAAAAACAAAAACTCTTCTCTACTCACTCAAACAAAGCATCATGGCCACCAGAACAGAAAAACTTCTGCAGCATCAGATGGTATGGATACTTCCTCTCATCAAACAGCATGGGTGAAGTAAATCCCACAGAGCAGATGAAGAAAGTCAGCCTGATTATAAAAGAGAAGCACATAAATATTAGTCTCGTACACCTCCAGGAAAGACCAGGTTTAGACTTAGGGAAGTCTGTTTACATTGGACTAACAGCAGCTCCCTTACTAAATGCTATGTTTAGAATTATAGGTTAAATGATACTACAAAAGGGCAGGTGTACTTACCTGAAACGTGGTGTGGGTGTATAGGGAGGCGGCTGCCAGCTCAAACCCTTGGTGAGGAGTTTCGTAAGAGAAGAAGCGGTGGCCCGTGCCGCCGGTGTTGGGGCGGTGCCAGTGCTGGTGGTATGGTGAGAGCGCCTCTGACGGACAGGTGAGCCCACACAGAGTTTAACCAGCAGTCCAAACAGCTCCGCCAGAGCCCTGCCCAAACGAGAGGAGGCTAGAGAGATAGATGCAATGTTATTCAGGGTTTCTCATTTTACTTATTAAATAACTGATTAAAGTGGTTGTGACAGCTCCACTGGTGCCGACCTGAAAGCAGAGGCTTAATTTGTTTGATGCGTGTTGCCATGGCAGGGGTGAGTTTAGATTTGGTCTTGGGGTCAGTGGTTGTGGGCTCATCCGTCTCCATGGGAGCGAGAGAGTCTCCATCCAGGCCCATTCCTTCCAGCAAACCCTGAGCAGAGGGATCCACCCCCACAGACAGGGTCTCAGCCTCAGCTGGTGGAAAGAGAAGGGCTTTAGAAAAGAAAAAGCAAATGCAAACCAGCAAAAAAAGGACGTGAAATGCAAATAAAAGGAAGCGAGGTGCAAAAAGATATGAAAGAGGAAATAAAAAAGAGAAACTGGTAGCTAAAATAACCCCCAAAAAATTTACATATAAAATCATATCAAATAAGGAGGCAGAGACAGGTAGTGAGCTTCATAAAGAATTCTGGTGTGAAATTGCCACTAAGCAGTTATTGCAGTATTTTACCAGTTCTCCTTCCTGCAGCTGCTGTGCTGCTGGAGGGTTTATCCTCTTTAGGCACAAGTTTCTGCATGTCAGCCTGACCAAACTCACAGCCAGGAGGCAAACTGCGAAAAAGTCAAACGAGACCAATTACCAAAAAAATAAAAACAAACAAAAACATTGTTTCAGTTAGCAGACAACCACCTGGCCTTATTCTTTACTGTACATAGACTAAATAACTGTAGAAGTCTGTCATATACATATTTCATCTCACCAAATGATTGGGTTAGGACATTTTAAAGGTCCACCATGTGCTTAGGTTTCAGCTGTGAGCGCAGTACTAACCTGTTTGGTGTGCAGAGGGACAGCAGAACAGTGCTTTCCCACACCAGAGAGCAGTAGAGCTGACTCAGTTTGTTCAGAACACTCAGACCCAGTTGAGATCCCCACTGATTCACTGAGATAGCACGGATCTCACTCTGAAAGTAAAGGAGGAAAAAGAGGTACCACATCAGTCCTTGCACTCTAAACATCTTCTCATACTTCCAGACTCTTTCTGCCTAGTCAGTAAGCTTTAAATATTAGGGCAGCTATAACTCAATGTGAAAATTGCTATTAATCAATAATGAAAATAATCTACAAATCTCATTATTGATTAATCATCACAGACTTTTGTGGACAAGTGCCAGCACACACAAGCATGTCAGGACAATAATAGACAACAAAAAACCCCTATAAAATATATTTCTTGCTAGATATTTAAAGTCTAAAATTCCACACTCAAAATAAGTTACTGTATTTTTAATAAAAGCAGTAGTGCTGTCAATTGATTAAAAAAAACATTTTTTCTAAAATTAATCGCAATCAATCGATTAAAGTTTTTAAATATACTTTTATAATTAAATAATTTCACATTCAATTTTCAAATGAAAGTAGAAACAAAATACGCTACATTTGTAATTGATACCAATACTACTGATGTCTCTAGGAAATCTTTTTTCCTAATATTTAACTATTGACTATATCCATTCAACATTACAGTATAATTAAGAGCTATCAATTTTAATATTTATTAGACTTAATTTATTAGATACTATTAAATATAGATGAATCCCTAAAGCTACAAAACTTATTGATTTCCTGTTTTTTCTTTTATTCTTTGATTAATAGAAATCACAGCAGCTGGGTTATTAGCTTATTTGGCTGCTATTACTTTAAGAGCTGCCATTGCTGAACGTGACGCAGATCTGGCAAGCATACTCGTAACTTCATTCATGCTATATTATGAAATAATAAAGGCTACAGCGTGCACAGCTGCATTTGTGCGTGCAATTGAAGCGCACATACTACGAGCACAGTATAACAGCCTACAGGACAAGTAAATTTGTTTTTACTGACACATGGCCTGACAACATCTCATCTGACCGCAGTTCACTTTTGTTCTACTGAAGCTCCCTCATCACCTGTACATTTCCTGTGCTCATATGACTAGCGCCAGGCACTGAAGAGACGTTGGAGTGTGCATTTGAAAAGTCTCCCGTTTGATGTGGTCACAAAGCTGTTTTTGTGACTAAAAACGCACTTCTTGTCAAAAAAAAAAAAAAAAACAGACTTAAGCAGAAGTTGTGAAGCTTCCCTTGAATTATATATTGTTAAAGCCATTAAACTGGAAAAATGAATCGCCTGCTTTAACACACTAATTTTGACAGCACTAGAGAGCAGTAATAGTAATGTCGTAAATGTAATTTTTAGATGAGTAAAGTGAATTGGTGTTCCTCCAAACTTGCACCAATTATTAACATTGTCAATTTATTTTTTATTTTTTTTTATTTTAGTGATAGACTTTTATTTCTTTAAATTACTATTTTCATCTGATCAATTGAAGAAACAATAAACAGATTAATTGATTATCAAAATAATGATTGCCTGCAGCTCTAATTCTGAAAAACCAGCTGCCTACACACATACCTGTCCAACTCTGCAGGTATGAACAAACATAAGGATGTACGCATGTGCTGCCGTGAGGGCGTGCAACAGCGGGGTGGCACGTGCTGAGAGTGTGGCGTCCGTAACGTGGCCTGCGTTGGCCAGCTCTCTGAGCAGCACAGAGCCACCAGGAACCTCGATGGGCCGGTGAAGAGGCTCCAGAGCAGACAGTATGCTGTCCAACTGACACAGACCTTCTTGGAGAACTTTCGGCTCATGGGACAAAGTCTAAGACACAGTGAGAAAATGCGGGTTAAAAGAATCAAACGAAATACCTAATATCACAACATCTAAAAGAAAACCCCTGACACATATGATTAGGGGAAAACTGTGTTTCCTACAGGTACGTGTCAATCTTACCAGTATAGATTTGCAGACTCCTGCCACAGCTTGGCAGGCAGCAGAGGTGGGGAAATCAATGGGCAGGTTGGGCAGCCCAAGGATTGACACCAGTGGAAGGAGTCCTTTCTGATTGACAAATTCCTGACAGTGGTCATCTGTTGTGTTGTTACTAAGAATGGACTCCACAAACTTCATCTAAAAAGAAAGGCGCATATTTTAGTTACAGTCCTTGGAGAGCAAACTCATCTAAATTTAAACTTGAAGAATTTCAATAAACTGTGCATATGCAATAAGATTAATTGTGACCCTGGATCACAAGACCAATCATAAGTCAAGTACATTTACAGCAATATATTTATAGCAAGTATATTTGTAGCAATAGCCAACAATACATCTGGGTCGAAATGACTGATTTTACTTTTATGCCAAAAATCATTAGGATATTAAGTAAAGATCATGTTCCATGAAGATATTTTGTACATTTCTTACCGTAAATGCATCAAAACTTATTTTCTGATTAGTAATGTGCATTGCTAAAAGCTTCATTTGGACAACTTTTAAAGGCTATTTTCTCAAGATTTTGATTTTTTTGCACCCTCAGATTCCAGATTTTCGAATAGCTATATCTTGTCCAAATATTGTCCTTTTACTAACAAACTATACATCAATAGAAAGCTTATTTACTCAGCTTTCAGGTGTTGTATAAATCTTTTAGGATTGATCCTAATGACTGGTTTTGTGGTCCAGGGTCAGAGTTCAGAATATAGAATATAGTCTGAATGATAATAATAAAAGGCATAAAAGCATAAGACAAGATAAGTCTAGGTCTGCACATACCACATTCAGAATGTAATCCATAAGAGGAATAGGGATTCGCTCCTCTGTTCCCACCACTCTGCAAAAAAACAAAACAAAAAAAGGTTTATTGATTGTCCAAAACAATATAGATTTCTCACACATGGCATTGAAACACTAGAAGCTGTGATGATGAACTAACTGTCTGTTGCTTTCTGGCTCCCCCTGCTGTTGGCTAAAGGTATGTAGAGCCTCTTCCTCCTCCTCATCCTCACTGGATGCCTCCTCTGCAGCATGGTTCGAGCGAGCTGGAGGCACCGTGACAGTCCCGTCTGCTTTCTGTATGGAGGGTTTCTGGCAGATGTATTCTGGCGATCGTCCTAAGTTGCAGATCTCCTCCAGCAACTGTTAAAGGTCAAGTTAGTAATCAAATTCAAGGACTCAGAGTTACATATGCATATAACACTGCAATAAAAGGGTGTTTTTTTTTTTTTTAAGATGGCGTGTCAAAATGTTTCAGCGCTATCGGCTTTACCTTGATGATGGCTGTTGTAGCATCTGTTTTAAGTGTGGGCTGATGCCGCATTAGCTCGTCGACAGCACTGCCCAAGTTAGAAGCAGTGTCACCTGTTTTATAAAAATCAAAGTGTTAGAAACACATTATTTACTGTGAAATAAGTAATCCTATAGAGGCTACTCACCTAGTGGATCAGAACTGCGTCGACGGCGCATGGCCGGAAGGTAGTCTGGTGACAGCAGCACCTTGAACAGCCGCTCAAAGGGCTGGCACTGCACAAATGAGTGCAGACCACGGGCATTCAGGCATAGGGCGCTGAAGACGTTAGGTAGGGAACCCAGAACCTCTCTGGTGGCAGGGACCTGTCAAGGAAAAAAAAAAGAACAAATGAGTTGGACTATTCAAGAGTGAGCAATAGAAAAACATTACAGAAGGATTTGCTGGTGAAAAGGGATATAAAGAGTCTAGCATGATTGAACAGGGGGTGGTCAAAGACCATGAAACAGACAAAAGGACTGTCTGAAATGCACAAAATGTGTGGGCACAAAAAAGTGAAAGAAAGGCAGATGGTACAGACACAAAACAGGTATATTGTTAAGCCAGACTCACGTCTTTGATGAGCAGTGCATGTAGCATGACATCGGTGAGACCATTGTCCTGCAGAGATGACAGTAGAGAGGGCTCCTGGAACACAAACACCGTCACCACCTCCGTCGCTGAAACAAAGAGCAAGAGGAATAAAATTAGAAAGAAATATAGAGGGCAGACAAGTAAACTCAAACCAATTAATTCCACAATTTTCAAAGGGCCTTTTAGCCATACAACTGTTATTTTCGTGTATACAGAGGTGACCTTGAAGCCAGATCCACAGAAAGTTGTGCATAAAGAGTTCAGCTAATATTTCAGCAGCATCAGAAGTACTGTTCTCCATGTGCTTACCCAGGAGAAACAGTGAGGGTCCATAATACTCTGCATTACTGATGATGTGTTTCAGAGAGGTAGGGAGGGACCCATCCATTACTATAAAGAGAGTGCAAAGGCAATGAATACCACGTTCAGCAAACAAAAACGCTCTATTAACCACAATGTAAAAATTAAAGCTTCGTTAAATGCCAAGTTTTATACCGTGACGAATGCCGTCAGAGAATGCAGGGTCCTGAATGGCTTTTTTCAAAAAGTTCAACATAGATTTCAACAGAGCGGCCCTCTGAGGAATGCACTGCACTCCTGTTAGGAAAGAAGAAAATATGCATTATGAAAAAATTCACAGATTATCCTGTGCTAATATAAAGACCTGCTGACTTGCAAGTATACTTATTGTACCTGCTCTGGGAGTGCTGGCTGCACTGCTCTGTGCTCGCGAATCTATCTCTGCTCTGGAACCAGAAGAAGTGGATGGGCCAGGACTGCTCTCCATGGCAACTTCTGACACTACATTGAAAATAACATTTTTTACTAACATCATTTTATAAGTATTAATCATTTAATTCCAAACCTTTACTTTATATCATATGGCATCAGCATCAGAAGATTTGGAATACATATTCTTAGTCTTTACTTGCTTTGACAGGGTTGGCCAAAAAGAAGCAACATGAGTTTGTTGAATTAAATGCCAGGTACAGATTATTGTGTAACCTGAATGCCAACAATAAACAGATTTTAAAAATAATGCAGGACTATTTTGTGTACCACAAAAACAAATCCACATATGTGACCCTGGACCACAAAACCATAAGGGTCAATTTTTTAAATTGAGATTTATACATAAATAAGCATTTGTTAGGATAGGACAATATTTGGCCAAGATGCAACTATTTGAAAATTTGAATCTGATGAGGAAAAAAAATAAAATAAAAAAAAATACTGAGAAAGTTGCCTTTAAAGTTGTCCAAATGAAGTACTTAGCCATGCATATTACTAATCAAAAATTAAGTTGATATTTACGGTAGGAAATTTACAAAATATCTTCATGGAACATGATCTTTATTTAATATCCTAATGATATTTGGCATGAAATAAAATTTATAATTTTGACCCATACAATGCATTTTTGGCTATTGCTACAAATACGCCTGTGCTACTTAAGACTGTTTTTTTTTTTTTTTCATATTATCATTACAAAACCCTGGCCTTGTGTGTCGATACTATACACAGATTTGCATAAACATAAACTAAATTTAGTGCCACATGCAGAAAACATAACAGAGATGGTACTAACTGTCCATATCTGTGTCCATGTCCTCTGTCTCAGTAGCTGTGGTGGGCCTCTGGATCTTTGGTTTGATTACAAAAGGGCACTCTTTCCTGGAGAGGTCAACCTCATGCTGCACAGAAAAACAATGGGGGTCACATTCCGTCAACAAAAGGGCAGAGGGCAGGTTGAACGATTTCTGGACAGGGTGGAGCTTTTAGTACCTCCAGTCTGCAGATAAAGATTGAGAGGCCGCCGTGGGACTGAAAAGCAGCCATGTCTAGATTGGTGATGAGATCCACAACTCTTACTGCCCGTGTCACAAAGGTAATCTGGTCCTGCTCGTCCCCAAGGAACTTGATCACCTGATGTGGAAGTGGCACAGTTCATAATACATCCTCACATAACGGCATCTCATTAAATGCTCCACAAATGAGGAAGCAGTGAAGTACCAACCTTTAGCAATGCCTCCATCATACCACAAGATACTAGTGCCTCTCCGCCTGCATCATAACTAGCCAGGTGGTAGAGGAAGGAAAAAAGGGCTGTGGCAAATTGGTGGGGGTACGGCTCCATCAGCGGGTCTGAAGCAAACATAAGAACAAAATGTCAGCAAACTCAACGTAAGAAAACAGCTCAAGTAAAGAATTTACAGCTAAAAAGAGGGCTGGGCAATTTTTCCGATTTTATTGATTAATTCAAATTTATCCATGTTTACATAGAACAAAACAATGGAAAAGCAGCGTAATTTAATTTAAAAAAAAAAAAAAAAAAAAAAAAAAAAAAAAACCTGTGAAGAACTACTACTGCATGTCGGAAATTTCATGTTTGCATCATGACAGAAGAGAATATTTATAGTTTATAATAGTCTACTGGCGTTATACCTTCTGTAATTTAGAATTTAAATTACCTTGCTTATTAAGATTTTTTAAAAGCATTTTCCTTGTATTATTTCTTAACGATAAGCAATTATCGTTATAAGTGATTCGTTTAACATTTACATCATTTTGACAACTTCATGTGTGGTGCACTTGGAATAGAATTTTCTTTAAATAGAGGGTTGATAATAAAAAAAGATACTTGAATCATGTTGTAGTCACATTTTCAAGTTGACTAGTTAAAAACTAAAAAAAGAAAATAAACATAATAAATAAAAAAAATAAAAAAAAATCTAGATTTAATTTTTTTGACATATCACCCAGCCCTAGCTAAAAATCTCCTCACCAATCATGGCCTGGATGCAGTTGCGGACAAGCACAGGCAGAAATCCATGGTAGGAGGCTGTTCCTGTGCAGTCGATAATGTTGGAGAGTTTGGGAGTGCGCTCCAAGTGAACTATGGATGTCAACGTGCGCAAAGAGGCGGCCTTTATGTCCTGTAACAATACAATTGGGGGTTCATAAATAAAATAAATCTAAAAGCACCTTTTCTAGTAATGCAATACTGCCAATTCTGGAAAATCACTAATAATGTAACAAGTACATATATGTGATCCTGGACCACAAAACCAGTCATAAGTCGCATGGGTATATTTGTAGCAGTAGCCAACATTAGACTGTATGGTTTAAAATGATCGATTTTTCTTTTATGCCAAATACCTATTTTTATACCTATTTTTTACCTATTAGTAATATGTATTGCTAAAGACTTCATTTGGAGAACTTTAAAGGTGATTTTCTTAATATTTTGATTTTTTTGAACCCTCAGATTCCAGATTTTCAAATAGTTGTATCT